>CM035592.1:64869779-65467279 GCA_020423425.1 Chrysopa pallens
TTGGTACATCCGTAAATACATCAAAACTTCAATGGGTTTAATTCCTAAAATTTGTGCTATTGGATATTTTAGTAAACTTATAAATACATCGAAAATTCAGTAGGATCAATTTCAAAAGATGTGTAATTATAATTTATACGGATCCAATATTTAGGAAATATTTTTTTTCAGTATTTTCAAAATAATTTGTTTCCATGCTTATAAGCTTATGGCAGATTTCATGAGCTTTTCCAAAAGTAATTCGACTGTGAGTATTTCAGTCAATACACCCGAAATCTTATGGTGTAATTGCATTGAGCTACATTCTCAAATAGATTTACTGATAGTTTTGGTACGTCCGTTAATACATCGAAAGCTCATTGAGTTTAATTTCTAATATTTGTGCTATTGGGTGTTTCAATACACTCGGAAAACATAATTGATAATTCATAAGGATCAATTTCAAAGGACGTGTAATTATAATTTTTACGGATCCAATATATAGGAAATATTTTTTTTCAGCATTTTCAAATTAATTTACAGGTTTTCATGCTTATAAGCTTATGGCACATTTCATGAGCTTTTCCAAAAGTAATTCGACTGTGAGTATTTCAGTCAATACACCCGAAATCTTATGGTGTAATTGCATTGAGCTACATTCTCAAATAGATTTACTGATAGTTTTGGTACGTCCGTTAATACATCGAAAGCTCATTGAGTTTAATTTCTAATATTTGTGCTATTGGGTGTTTCAATACACTCGGAAAACATAATTGATAATTCATAAGGATCAATTTCAAAGGACGTGTAATTATAATTTTTACGGATCCAATATATAGGAAATATTTTTTTTCAGCATTTTCAAATTAATTTACAGGTTTTCATGCTTATAAGCTTATGGCACATTTCATGAGCTTTTCCAAAATAATTCGACTGTGAGTTTTTCAGTCAATAACGCGAATTCTTATGGTGTAATTCCAATGCATTACATTCTCAAATAGATTACTTGATAGTTTTGGTACGTCCGTAAATACATCGACACTTCAATGGGTTTAATTCCTAAAATTTGTGCTATTGGATATTTTATTAAACTTATAAATACATTGAAAATTCAGTAGGATCAATTTCAAAAGATATGTAATTATAATTTATACGGATCCAATATTTAGGAAATATTTTTTTTTCAGGATTTTCAAAATAATTTGTTTCCATGCTTATAAACTTATAGCATATTTCATGAACTTTTCCAAAAGTAATTCGACTGTGAGTATTTCAGCCAATACACCCGAAATCTTATGGTGTAATTGCATTGAGTTACATTCTCAAATAGATTTACTGATATTTTTGGTACGTCCGTTAATACATCGAAAGCGCATTGAGTTTAATTTCTAATATTTGTGCTGTTGGGTGTTTTAGTACACTTATAAATACATCGAAAATTCAGTAGGATCAATTTCAAAGGACGTGTAATTATAATTTTTACGGATCCAATATTTAGGAAATTATTTACAGGTTTTAATGTTTATATGCTTATAGCACATTTCATGAGCTTTTCCAAAAAAAATTCGACTGTGAGTATTTCATTCAATACACCCGAAAACTTATGTTCTACATACGTTGTGTTACATTTCCGAAAGATTTACCGATAGATTTAATACGTCCGTAAACACATCGACAATTCAATAGGTTTAATTCCTAATATTTGTGCTATTGGGTGTTTCAGTACACTTATAAATACATCGAAAATTCAATAGGATCAATTTCAAAGGACGTGAAATTATAATTTTTACGGGTCCAATATTTAGGAAATATTTTTTTTTCAGCATTTTCAAAATAATTTACAGGTTTTCATGCTTATAAGCTTATGGCACATTTCATGAGCTTTTCCAATAGTAATTCGACTGTGAGTTTTCAGTCAATACACCCGAAATCTTATGGTGTAAATGCATTGAGTTACATTCTTAAATAGATTCACTGATAGTTTTGGTACGTCCGTAAATACACCGAAAGCTCAATGGGTTTAATTTCCAATATTTGTGCTATTGGGTGTTTCTGTACACTTATAAATACATCGAAAATTCAGTACGATCAAATTCAAAGGACGTGTACTTATAATTTTTACGGATCCAATATTTAGGAAATAATTTTTTTCAGGATTTTCTAAATAATTTACAGCTTTTGATGCGTATTAGGTTATGGAACATTTCATGATCTTTTCTAAAGTAATTCGACTGCGAGTATTTCAGTCAATACACCCGAAATCTTATGGTGTAAATGCATTGAAATACATTCTCAAATAGATTCACTGATAATTTTGGTAAGTCTGTCAATACATTGACAATTCAATGGGTTTAATTTCTAATATTTTTGCTATTGAATGTTTCAGTATACTAGGAATTCATAATCGATTATTCAAAAGGATCAATGGCCTCGTTTTCCAGAGGTTACAGTTTGTGTTAAGTGTTGTGCGCGAGAGCCCTTAGCCTTTGGCAAGCTCTGGATCGGCCTCGTTTTCCAGAGGTATGTGTTTGTGTTAAGTGTTGTGCGCGAGAGCCTTTAGCCTTTGGCAAGCTCTGGATCGGCCTCGTTTTCCAGAGGTAAGTGTTTGTGTTAAGTGTTGTGCGCGAGAGCCCTTAGCCTTTGGCAAGCTCTGGATCGGCCTCGTTTTCCAGAGGAAAGTGTTGTGCGCCAGTGCCTTTGGAATCTCTGGATCGGCTTTATTTTTCAGAGGTAAGAAGGTCATTAAAAGTTTCAATGTTTCAATTACGAGAAGATGTGCTTTTGTGTGTTTTAGTCATCCATGGAGTCATCGAAAGTTCAAAGGGTTGGATTTCCAATATTTGTGCTATTAAGTGTTTCAATACACTCATGGAGTCATCTATAGTTCAAAAGGTTCAATTACTTATAGATGTACTATTGGGTGTGTCCATTCAGTCATGGAGTCATCAAAATTTCAAAAGATTAAATAAACAACATTAGTGCTATTGGGTCTCATTGAGTTTAATTTTTAATATTTGTGCTATTGTGTGTTTAATACACTCGGAATACATAATTGATAATTTATAAGGATCAATTTCAAAGTACGTATAATTATAATTTTTACGAATCCAATATTTAGGAAATGATTTTTTTCAGGATTTTCAAAATAATTTACTGGTTTTAATGTTTATATGCTTATGGCACATTTCATGAGCTTTTCCAAAATAATTCGACTGTGAGTTTTTCAGTAAATACACCCGAAATCTTATGGTGTAATTACAATGCATTACATTCTCAAATAGATTACTTGATAGTTTTGGTACGTCCGTAAATACATTAACACTACAATGGGTTTAATTCCTAAAATTTGTGCTATTTCAGTAAACTTATAAATACATTCGAAAATTCAGTAGGATCAATTTCAAAAGATGTGTAATTATAATTTATACGGATCCAATATTTAGGAAATACTTTTTTTCAGGATTTTCAAAATAATTTGTTTCCATGCTTATAAGATTATGGCACATTTCATAAGCTTTTCCAAAAGTTATTCGACTGTGAGTATTTCAGTAAATACACCCGAAATCTTATGGTGTAATTACAATGCATTACATTCTCAAATAGATTACTTGATAGTTTTGGTACGTCCGTAAATACAACAACACTTCAATGGGTTTAATTCCTAAAATTTGTGCTATTGGATATTTCAGTAAACTTATAAATACATATAAAATTCAGTAGGATCAATTTCAAAAGATGTGTTATTATAATTTATACGGATCCAATATTTAGAAAATATTTTTTTTCAGGATTTTCAGAATAATTTGTTTCCATGCTTATAAGTTTATGGCAGATTTCATGAGCTTTTCCAAAAGTAATTCGACTGTGAGTATTTCAGTCAAAACACCCTAAATCTTATGGTGTAATTGCATTGAGTTACATTCTCAAATAGATTTACTGATAGTTTTGGTACGTCCGTAAATACATCGACAACTGATTGAGTTCAATTTCTATTATTTGTGCTATTGGGTGTTTCAATACACTCGGAAAACATAATTGATAATTCATAAGGATCAATTTCAAAGGACGTGTAATTATAATTTTTCCGGATCCAAATTATAGGAAATATTTATTTTCAACATTTTCAAATTAATTTACAGGTTTTCATGCTTATAAGCTTATGGCACATTTCATGAGCTTTTCCAAAATAATTCGACTGTGAGTTTTTCAGTCAATACACCCGAAATCTTATGGTGTAATTCCAATGCATTACATTCTCAAATAGATTACTTGATAGTTTTGGTACGTCCGTAAATACATCAACACTTCAATGGGTTTAATTCCTAAAATTTGTGCTATTGGATATTTCAGTAAACTTATAAATACATCGAAAATTCAGTAGGATCAATTTCAAAAGATGTGTAATTATAATTTATACGGACCCAATATTTAGGAAATATTTTTTTCAGGATTTTGAAAATAATTTGTTTCCATGCTTATAAGATTATGGTACATTTCATAAACTTTTCCAAAAGTAATTCGACTGTGAGTATTTCAGTCAATACACCCGAAATCTTATGGTGTAATTGCATTGAACTACATTCTCAAATAGATTTACTGATAGTTTTGGTACGTCCGTTAATACATCGAAAGCGCATTGAGTTTAATTTCTAATATTTGTGCTGTTGGGTGTTTTAGTACACTTATAAATACATCGAAAATTCAGTAGGATCAATTTCAAAGGACGTGTAATTATAATTTTTACGGATCCAATATATAGGAAATATTTTTTTTCAGCATTTTCAAATTAATTTACAGGTTTTCATGCTTATAAGCTTATGGCACATTTCATGAGCTTTTCCAAAATAATTCGACCGTGAGTTTTTCAGTCAATACACCCGAAATCTTATGGTGTGATTCAGTCAATACACCCGAAATCTTATGGTGTAATTCCAATGCATTACATTCTCAAATAGATTACTTGATAGTTTTGTTACGTCCGTAAATACATCAACACTTCAATGGGTTTAATTCCTAAAATTTGTGCTATTGGATATTTCAGTAAACTTATAAATACATATAAAATTCAGCAGGATCAATTTCAAAAGATGTGTAATTATAATTTATACGGATCCAATATTTAGGAAATATTTTTTTTCAGGATTTTCAAAATAATTTGTTTCCATGCTTATAAGATTATGGCACATTTCATAAGCTTTTCCAAAAGTAATTCGACTGTGAGTATTTCAGTCAATACACCCGAAATCTTATGGTGTAATTGCATTGAGCTACATTCTCAAATAGATTTACTGATAGTTTTGGTACGTCCGTTAATACATCGAAAGCTCATTGAGTTAAATTTCTAATATTTGTGCTATTGGGTGTTTCAATAAACTCGGAAAACATAATTGATAATTCATAAGGATCAATTTCAAAGGACGTGTAATTATAATTTTTACGGATCCAATATATAGGAAATATTTTTTTTCAGCATTTTCAAATTAATTTACAGGTTTTCATGCTTAAAAGCTTATGGCACATTTCATGAGCTTTTCCAAAATAATTCGACCGTGAGTTTTTCAGTCAATACACCCGAAATCTTATGGTGTGATTCAGTCAATACATCCGAAATCTTATGGTGTAATTCCAATGCATTACAGTCTCAAATAGATTACTTGATAGTTTTTGTACGTCCGTAAATACATCAACACTTCAATGGGTTTAATTCCTAAAATTTGTGCTATTGGATATTTCAGTAAACTTATAAATACATATAAAATTCATCAGGATCAATTTCAAAAGATGTGTAATTATAATTTATACGGATCCAATATTTAGGAAATATTTTTTTTCAGGATTTTCAAAATAATTTGTTTCCATGCTTATAAGCTTATGGTAGATTTCATGAGCTTTTCCAAAAGTAATTCGACTGTGAGTATTTTAGTCAATACACCCGAAATCTTATGGTGTAATTGCATTGAGTTACATTCTCAAATAGATTTACTGATAGGTTTGGTACGTCCGTTAATACATGGAAAGCTCATTGAGTTTAATTTCTAATATTTGTGCTATTGGGTGTTTCAATACACTCGGAAAACATAATTGATAATTCATAAGGATCAATTTCAAAGGAAGTGTAATTATAAGTTTTACGGATCCAATATAAAGGAAATATTTTTTTTCAGGATTTTCAAAATAATTTGTTTCCATGCTTATAAGATTATGGCACATTTCATAAGCTTTTCCAAAAGTAATTCGACTGTGAGTATTTCAGTCAATACACCCGAAATCTTATGGTGTAATTGCATTGAGCTACATTCTCAAATAGATTTACTGATAGTTTTGGTACGTCCGTTAATACATCGAAAGCTCATTGAGTTTAATTTCTAATATTTGTGCTATTGTGTGTTTAATACACTCGGAATACATAATTGATAATTTATAAGGATCAATTTCAAAGTACGTATAATTATAATTTTTACGAATCCAATATTTAGGAAATGATTTTTTTCAGGATTTTCAAAATAATTTACTGGTTTTAATGTTTATATGCTTATGGCACATTTCATGAGCTTTTCCACAATAATTCGACCGTGAGTTTTTCAGTCAATACACCCGAAATCTTATGGTGTGATTCAGTCAATACACCCGAAATCTTATGGTGTAATTCCAATGCATTACACTCTCAAATAGATTACTTGATAGTTTTTGTACGTCCGTAAATACATCAACACATCAATGGGTTTAATTCCTAAAATTTGTGCTATTGATTATTTCAGTAAACTTAAAAATACATATAAAATTCAGTAGGATCAATTTCAAAAGATATGTAATTATAATTTATACGGATCCAATATTTAGAAAATATTTTTTCTCAGGATTTTCAAAATAATTTGTTTCCATGATTATAATTTTATGGCAGATTTCATGAGCTTTTCCAAAAGTAATTCGACTGTGAGTATTTCAGTCAATACACCCGAAATCTTATGGTGTTATTGCATTGAGTTACATTCTCAAATAAATTTACTGATAGTTTTGGTACGTCCGTAAATACATCGAAAGCTCATTCAGTTTAATTTCTAATATTTGTGCTATTGGGTGTTTCAATACACTCGGAATACATAATTGATAATTCAAAAGGATCAATTTCAAAGGACGTGTAATTATAATTTTTACGGATCCAATATATAGGAAATATTTTTTTTCAGCATTTTCAAATTAATTTACAGGTTTTCATGCTTATAAGCTTATGGCACATTTCAGGAGCTTTTCCAAAATAATTCGACTGTGAGTTTTTCAGTCAATACACGCGAATTCTTATGGTGTAATTCCAATGCATTACATTCTCAAATAGATTACTTGATAGTTTTGGTACGTCCGTAAATACATCAAAACTTCAATGGGTTTAATTCCTAAAATTTGTGCTATTGGATATTTTAGTAAACTTATAAATACATCGAAAATTCAGTAGGATCAATTTCAAAAGATGTGTAATTATAATTTATACGGATCCAATATTTAGGAAATATTTTTTTTCAGTATTTTCAAAATAATTTGTTTCCATGCTTATAAGCTTATGGTAGATTTCATGAGCTTTTCCAAAAGTAATTCGACTGTGAGTATTTCAGTAAATACACCCGAAATCTTATGGTGTAATTACAATGCATTACATTCTCAAATAGATTACTTGATAGTTTTGGTACGTCCGTAAATACAACAACACTTCAATGGGTTTAATTCCTAAAATTTGTGCTATTGGATATTTCAGTAAACTTATAAATACATATAAAATTCAGTAGGATCAATTTCAAAAGATGTGTTATTATAATTTATACGGATCCAATATTTAGAAAATATTTTTTTTTCAGGATTTTCAGAATAATTTGTTTCCATGCTTATAAGTTTATGGCAGATTTCATGAGCTTTTCCAAAAGTAATTCGACTGTGAGTATTTCAGTCAAAACACCCTAAATCTTATGGTGTAATTGCATTGAGTTACATTCTCAAATAGATTTACTGATAGTTTTGGTACGTCCGTAAATACATCGACAACTGATTGAGTTCAATTTCTATTATTTGTGCTATTGGGTGTTTCAATACACTCGGAAAACATAATTGATAAATCATAAGGATCAATTTCAAAGGACGTGTAATTATAATTTTTCCGGATCCAAATTATAGGAAATATTTATTTTCAACATTTTCAAATTAATTTACAGGTTTTCATGCTTATAAGCTTATGGCACATTTCATGAGCTTTTCCAAAATAATTCGACTGTGAGTTTTTCAGTCAATACACCCGAAATCTTATGGTGTAATTCCAATGCATTACATTCTCAAATAGATTACTTGATAGTTTTGGTACGTCCGTAAATACATCAACACTTCAATGGGTTTAATTCCTAAAATTTGTGCTATTGGATATTTCAGTAAACTTATAAATACATCGAAAATTCAGTAGGATCAATTTCAAAAGATGTGTAATTATAATTTATACGGATCCAATATTTAGGAAATTTTTTTTTTCAGGATTTTCAAAATAATTTGTTTCCATGCTTATAAGATTATGGCACATTTCATAAGCTTTTCCAAAAGTAATTCGACTGTGAGTATTTCAGTCAATACACCCGAAATCTTATGGTGTAATTGCATTTAGCTACATTCTCAAATAGATTTACTGATAGTTTTGGTACGGCCGTTAATACATCGAAAGCTCATTGAGTTTAATTTCTAATATTTGTGCTATTGGGTGTTTCAATATACTCGGAAATGATAATTGATAATTCATAAGGATCAATTTCAAAGGACGTGTAATTATAATTTTTACCGATCCAATATATAGGAAATATTTTTTTTCAGCATTTCAAAATTAATTTACAGGTTTTCATGCTTTTAAGCTTATAGCACATTTCATGAGCTTTTCCAAAATAATTCGACCGTAAGTTTTTCAGTCAATACACCCGAAATCTTATGGTGTGATTCAGTCAATACACCCGAAATCTTATGGTGTAATTCCAATGCATTACATTCTCAAATAGATTACTTGATAGTTTTGTTACGTCCGTAAATACATCAACACTTCAATGGGTTTAATTCCTAAAATTTGTGCTATTGGATATTTCAGTAAACTTATAAATACATATAAAATTCAGCAGGATCAATTTCAAAAGATGTGTAATTATAATTTATACGGATCCAATATTTAGGAAATATTTTTTTTCAGGATTTTCAAAATAATTTGTTTCCATGCTTATAAGATTATGGCACATTTCATAAGCTTTTCCAAAAGTAATTCGACTGTGAGTATTTCAGTCAATACACCCGAAATCTTATGGTGTAATTGCATTGAGCTACATTCTCAAATTGATTTACTGATAGTTTTGGTACGTCCGTTAATACATCGAAAGCTCATTGAGTTTAATTTCTAATATTTGTGCTATTGTGTGTTTAATACACTCGGAATACATAATTGATAATTTATAAGGATCAATTTCAAAGTACGTATAATTATAATTTTTACGAATCCAATATTTAGGAAATGATTTTTTTCAGGATTTTCAAAATAATTTACTGGTTTTAATGTTTATATGGTTATGGCACATTTCATGAGCTTTTCCAAAATAATTCGACCGTGAGTTTTTCAGTCAATACACGCGAATTCTTATGGTGTAATTCCAATGCATTACATTCTCAAATAGATTACTTGATAGTTTTGGTACATCCGTAAATACATCAAAACTTCAATGGGTTTAATTCCTAAAATTTGTGCTATTGGATATTTTAGTAAACTTATAAATACATCGAAAATTCAGTAGGATCAATTTCAAAAGATGTGTAATTATAATTTATACGGATCTAATATTTAGGAAATATTCTTTTTCAGTATTTTCAAAATAATTTGTTTCCATGCTTATAAGCTTATGGTAGATTTCATCAGCTTTTCCAAAAGTAATTCGACTGTGAGTATTTTAGTCAATACATTGATAGTTTTGGTACGTCCATAAATACACCGAAAGCTCAATGGGTTTAATTTCCAATATTTGTGCTATTGGGTGTTTCTGTACACTTATAAATACATCGAAAATCAGTACGATCAAATTCAAAGGACGTGTACTTATAATTTTTACGGATCCAATATATAGGAAATAATTCCTAAAATTTGTGCTATTGGATATTTCAGTAAACTTAATAATACATTGAAAATTCAGTAGGATCAATTTCAAAAGATGTGTACTTATAATTGTTACGGATCCAATATATAGGAAATATTTTTTTTCAGCATTTTCAAATTAATTTACAGGTTTCCATGCTTATAAGATTATGGCACATTTCATAAGCTTTTCCAAAAGTAATTCGACTGTGAGTATTTCAGTCAATACACCCGAAATCTTATGGTGTAATTGCATTAAGCTACATTCTCAAATAGATTTACTGATAGTTTTGGTACGTCCGTTAATACATCGAAAGCTCATTGAGTTTAATTTCTAATATTTGTGCTATTGGGTGTTTCAATATACTCGGAAATGATAATTGATAATTCATAAGGATCAATTTCAAAGGACGTGTAATTATAATTTTTACGGATCCAATATATAGGAAATATTTTTTTTCAGCATTTTAAAATTAATTTACAGGTTTTCATGCTTATAAGCTTATAGCACATTTCATGAGCTTTTCCAAAATAATTCGACCGTGAGTTTTTCAGTCAATACACCCGAAATCTTATGGTGTGATTCAGTCAATACACCCGAAATCTTATGGTGTAATTCCAATGCATTACAGTCTCAAATAGATTACTTGATAGTTTTTGTACGTCCGTAAATACATCAACACTTCAATGGGTTTAATTCCTAAAATTTGTGCTATTGGATATTTCAGTAAACTTAAAAATACATATAAAATTCAGTAGGATCAATTTCAAAAGATGTGTAATTATAATTTATACGGATCCAATATTTAGAAAATATTTTTTCTCAGGATTTTCAAAATAATTTGTTTCCATGATTATAATTTTATGGCAGATTTCATGAGCTTTTCCAAAAGTAATTCGACTGTGAGTATTTCAGTCAATACACCCGAAATCTTATGGTGTTATTGCATTGAGTTACATTCTCAAATAAATTTACTGATAGTTTTGGTACGTCCGTAAATACATCGAAAGCTCATTGAGTTTAATTTCTAATATTTGTGCTATTGGGTGTTTCAATACACTCGGAAAACATAATTGATAATTCAAAAGGATCAATTTCAAAGGACGTGTAATTATAATTTTTACGGATCCAATATATAGGAAATATTTTTTTTCAGCATTTTCAAATTAATTTACAGGTTTTCATTCTTATAAGCTTATGGCACATTTCAGGAGCTTTTCCAAAATAATTCGACTGTGAGTTTTTCAGTCAATACATGCGAATTCTTATGGTGTAATTCCAATGCATTACATTCTCAAATAGATTACTTGATAGTTTTGGTACGTCCGTAAATACATCAAAACTTCAATGGGTTTAATTCCTAAAATTTGTGCTATTGGATATTTTAGTAAACTTATAAATACATCGAAAATTCAGTAGGATCAATTTCAAAAGATGTGTAATTATAATTTATACGGATCCAATATTTAGGAAATATTTTTTTTCAGTATTTTCAAAATAATTTGTTTCCATGCTTATAAGCTTATGGTAGATTTCATGAGCTTTTCCAAAAGTAATTCGACTGTGAGTATTTTAGTCAATACACCCGAAATCTTATGGTGTAATTGCATTGAGTTACATTCTCAAATAGATTTACTGATAGGTTTGGTACGTCCGTTAATACATGGAAAGCTCATTGAGTTTAATTTCTAATATTTGTGCTATTGGGTGTTTCAATACACTCGGAAAACATAATTGATAATTCATAAGGATCAATTTCAAAGGAAGTGTAATTATAATTTTTACGGATCCAATATAAAGGAAATATTTTTTTTCAGCATTTTCAAATTTACAGGTTTCCATGCTTATAAGATTTTGGCACATTTCATAAGCTTTTCCAAAAGTAATTCGACTGTGAGTATTTCAGTCAATACACCCGAAATCTTATGGTGTAATTGCATTGAGCTACATTCTCAAATAGATTTACTGATAGTTTTGGTACGTCCGTTAATACATCGAAAGCTCATTGAGTTTAATTTCTAATATTTGTGCTATTGGGTGTTTCAATACACTCGGAAAACATAATTGATAATTCATAAGGATCAATTTCAAAGGACGTGTAATTATAATTTTTACGGATCCAATATATAGGAAATATTTTTTTTCAGCATTTTCAAATTAATTTACAGGTTTTCATGCTTATAAGCTTATGGCACATTTCATGAGCTTTTCCAAAATAATTCGACTGTGAGTTTTTCAGTCAATACACGCGAATTCTTATGGTGTAATTCCAATGCATTACATTCTCAAATAGATTACTTGATAGTTTTGGTACGTCCGTAAATACATCGACACTTCAATGGGTTTAATTCCTAAAATTTGTGCTATTGGATATTTTAGTAAACTTATAAATACATCGAAAATTCAGTAGGATCAATTTCAAAAGATATGTAATTATAATTTATACGGATCCAATATTTAGGAAATATTTTTTTTCAGGATTTTCAAAATAATTTGTTTCCATGCTTATAAACTTATAGCATATTTCATGAACTTTTCCAAAAGTAATTCGACTGTGAGTATTTCAGCCAATACACCCGAAATCTTATGGTGTAATTGCATTGAGTTACATTCTCAAATAGATTTACTGATATTTTTGGTACGTCCGTTAATACATCGAAAGCGAATTGAGTTTAATTTCTAATATTTGTGCTGTTGGGTGTTTTAGTATTCTTATAAATACATCGAAAATTCAGTAGGATCAATTTCAAAGGACGTGTAATTATAATTTTTACGGATCCAATATTTAGGAAATTATTTACAGGTTTTAATGTTTATATGCTTATAGCACATTTCATGAGCTTTTCCAAAAAAAATTCGACTGTGAGTATTTCATTCAATACACCCGAAAACTTATGTTCTACATACGTTGTGTTACATTTCCGAAAGATTTACCGATAGATTTAATACGTCCGTAAACACATCGACAATTCAATAGGTTTAATTCCTAATATTTGTGCTATTGGGTGTTTCAGTACACTTATAAATACATCGAAAATTCAATAGGATCAATTTCAAAGGACGTGGAATTATAATTTTTACGGGTCCAATATTTAGGAAATATTTTTTTTTCAGCATTTTCAAAATAATTTACAGGTTTTCATGCTTATAAGCTTTTGGCACATTTCATGAGCTTTTCCAATAGTAATTCGACTGTGAGTTTTCAGTCAATACACCCGAAATCTTATGGTGTAAATGCATTGAGTTACATTCTTAAATAGATTCACTGATAGTTTTGGTACGTCCGTAAATACACCGAAAGCTCAATGGGTTAAATTTCCAATATTTGTGCTATTGGGTGTTTCTGTACACTTATAAATACATCGAAAATTTAGTACGATCAAATTCAAAGAACGTGTACTTATATTTTTTACGGATCCAATACTTAGGAAATAATTTTTTTCAGGATTTTCTAAATAATTTACAGCTTTTTATGCGTATTAGGTTATGGAACATTTCATGATCTTTTCTGAAGTAATTCGACTGCGAGTATTTCAGTCAATACACCCGAAATCTTATGGTGTAAATGCATTGAAATACATTCTCAAATAGATTCACTGATAATTTTGGTAAGTCTGTCAATACATTGACAATTCAATGGGTTTAATTTCTAATATTTTTGCTATTGAATGTTTCAGTATACTAGGAATTCATAATCGATTATTCAAAAGGATCAATGGCCTCGTTTTCCAGAGGTTACTGTTTGTGTTAAGTGTTGTGCGCGAGAGCCCTTAGCCTTTGGCAAGCTCTGGATCGGCCTCGTTTTCCAGAGGTATGTGTTTGTGTTAAGTGTTGTGCGCGAGAGCCTTTAGCCTTTGGCAAGCTCTGGATCGGCCTCGTTTTCCAGAGGTAAGTGTTTGTGTTAAGTGTTGTGCGCGAGAGCCCTTAGCCTTTGGCAAGCTCTGGATCGGCCTCGTTTTCCAGAGGAAAGTGTAGTGCGCCAGTGTCTTTGGAATCTCTGGATCGGCTTTATTTTTCAGAGGTAAGAAGGTCATTAAAAGTTTCAATGTTTCAATAACGAGAAGATGTGCTATTGTGTGTTTTAGTCATCCATGGAGTCATCGAAATTTTAAAGGGTTGGATTTCCAATATTTGTGCTATTAAGTGTTTCAATATACTCATGGAGTCATCAATAGTTCAAAAGGTTCAATTACTTATAGATGTGCTATTGGGTGTGTCCATTCAGTCATGGAGTCATCAAAATTTCAAAAGATTGAATAAACAATATTAGTTCTATTGGGTCTCATTGAGTTTAATTTTTAATATTTGTGCTATTGGGTGTTTAATACACTCGGAATACATAATTGATAGTTCATAAGGATCAATTTCAAAGGACGTGTAATTATAATTTTTACGGATCCAATATATAGGAAATATTTTTTTTCAGCATTTTCAAATGAATTTACAGGTTTTCATGCTTATAAGCTTATGGCACATTTCATGAGCTTTTCCAAAATAATTCGACTGTGAGTTTTTCAGTCAATACACCCGAAATCTTATGGTGTAATTCCAATGCATTACATTCTCAAATAGATTACTTGATAGTTTTGGTACGTCCGTAAATACATCAACACTTCAATGGGTTTAATTCCTAAAATTTGTGCTATTGGATATTTCAGTAAACTTATAAATACATCGAAAATTCAATAGGATCAATTTCAAAGAATGTGTAATTATAATTTTTACGGGTCCAATATTTAGGAAATACTTTTTTTTAGCATTTTCAAAATAATTTAACAGGTTTTCATGCTTATAAGCTTATGGCACATTTCATGAGCTTTTCCAAAATAATTCGACTGTGAGTTTTTCAGTCAATACTCCCAAAATCTTATTGTGTAAATGCATTGCGCAACTTTCTCAAATAGATTACTTGATAGTTTTGGTACGTCCGTAAATACACCGAAAGCTCAATGGGTTTTTTTCCAATATTTGTGCTATTGGGTGTTTCAGTACACTTATAAATACATCGAAAATTCAGTACGATCAAATTCAAAGGACGTGTACTTATAATTTTTATGGATCCAATATTCAGGAAATAATTATTTTCAGGATTTTCAAAATAAATTACAGGTTTTGATGCTTATAAGGTTATGGCACATTTCATGATCTTTCATATGTAATTCTACTGTGCGTATTTCAGTCAATACACCCGAAATCTTATGGTGTAAATGCATTGAGTTACTTTCACAAATAGATTCACTGATAGTTTTTGAACGTCCGTAAATACATCGAAAGCTCATTGAGTTTAATTTCCAATATTTGTGCTATTGGGTGTTTCAATACACTCGGAATACATAATTCATAATTCATAAGGATCAATTTCAAAGGACGTGTAATTATAATTTTTACGGATCCAATATTTAGGAAATGATTTTTTTCAGGGTTTTCAACATAATTTACAGGTTTTGATGCTTATTAGGTTATGGCACATTTCATAAGCTTTTCAAAAGTAATTCGACTATGAGTATTTCAGTCAATACATCCGAAAACTTATGGTGTAAATGCATTGAATTGCATTCTCAAATAGATTCACTGATAGTTTTGGAACGTCCGTAAATATATCGACAATTCAATGGGTTTAATTCCTAATATTTGTGCTATTGGGTGTTTCAGTACACTAGGAATACATAATCGATAATTTATAAGGATCAATTTCAAAAGACGTGTAATTATAATTTTAACGGATCCAATATTTAGGAAATATTTTTTTTCAGCTTTTTTATGAGCTTTTCCAAAAGTAATTCTTCTGTGAGTTTTTCAGTCAATACACCCGAAATCTTATGGGGTGAATTAAATGCATTGAGTAACATTCTTAAATAGATTCTCTTATAGTTTTGTTTCGTTCATAAATACATCAAAGCTCAATGGGTTTAATTTCCAATATTTGTGCTATTGGGTGTTTCAGTACACTTATAAATACATCGAAAATTCAGTACGATCAAATTCGAAGGACGTGTAATTATAATTTTTACGGATCCAATATTTAGGAAATAATTTTTTTCAGGATTTTCAAAATTATTTAAGGGTTTTGATGCTTAAGTATAAGGTTATGGTACATTTCATGATCTTTTCTAAAGTAATTCGACTGTAAGTATTTCAGTCAATACACCCGAAATATTATGGTGTAAATGCATCGAGTTACATTTTCAAATAGATTCACTGATAGTTATGGTACATCCGTAAATTCATCGAAAGTGCAATTTGTTAATTCCAAACAATTTTTATATTGTGTGTTACAGGATACTCATTAATACATCGAAAATTCATTAAGATTAATGTCAAAATACATGTTACTATAATTTTTAGAGATGCAATATTTTAGGAAATCAATTTTTTTTTCAGGTTTTTTTTAAAATTATAGGTTTTGATGCTCATTAGCTTATGGTTCATTTCATAGGCTTTTCCAAAAATACAACTTTAGTGAGTATTTCAGTCATTACACCCGTAAACTGATGGTGTAAGTGCGTTGGGTTACATTCCCAAAAGAATCACAAATAGTTTTGGTACGTCCGTATATTCATCGAAAGTTCAATTTTTCGAATACTCAATAGTTGTGCTATTGCGTGTTTCTGTACACTCATGGATACATCGAAAATTATTTAGGATGAATGCCATATTTCGTGTTGCTATAATTTTATAGCAAGTTCCAATATCTTAGTAAATAAATTTTTTACAGGTTTTTTTTATAAATAATTTACTGGTTTTGATACTAATAAGTTCATATATGATCCATATCATGAGTTTTTCTAAAAGGTTAAGGAAGTGGGTTTCAGTTAATACACCTGTAAATAATGGTATATTTTCCCAAATAATTCACTGATTTCCGTCCGTACGTAATTATCGAAAGTTCAATTGATTCAGATAATTCCCTTTATTTGTGCTATTGAGCGTTATACATTACACTCATAAATACATAGAAAATTCATTAGAATGATTTCTTAAGGATGTATGACTATAATTTTTACGAATCCAGAATTTTAGGAAATAATTTTTTTCAGGATTTTTAATATAATTTATAGGTTTTGATGCTTATTAGTTTATGGTCCATTTCTTGAGCTTTTCCAAAAGTAATACGACTGTAAGTATTTCAGTCAATACACCCATAAGTTCATCGAAATTTCAATGGGTTTTATTCCCAACATTTGTGCTATTCGGAGTTTCAGTTCATTCAAAAATTAATGGAAACTTCAAGGCAATTCAATTCCAAAAATCTAAACATTTTATAATTTTTATTTATTATTTTAATTTAACTAATGTATCAGGTATGTAATTATACAGAGTTTTTCAATACATTCGTAAATGAATGGTATTTTTTAAGTGAGGTCACTTTTTAATTAATGGGTCCAATTCCCAATGAAAATTTTATGGAGTGTTTCGTTATTCGTCTGAAAATAGATATTGGTGTTTTTATTTAGAATAAATCTTAATATATAATAATTGATGTCGCAACAATGAAAATTTTATGGAGTGTTTCGTTATTCGTCTGAAAATAGATATTGGTGTTTTTATTTAGAATAAATCTTAATATATAATAATTGATGTCGCAATTAAATTAAAAAATTTCAAATTACATTACACAAAAAATGAAATTTTGTTTTTTGTAAGTTATTAAAATGAATTTTATTAAAAATCTAGTTCATTTTTTAATAGAAAATGTATTTCTTTGGTATAAATTCTATGTAAAGTGGTTTCCATTTTAATAATGATCTATTCTTGATTTGTTATACGCAATTTTGTTTGAAAATTTATGGAGATTATAATACAATATACGCTGATGATAATAATTTATATTAGAAATCATCATAAATTTTAAGTATAAAGTTGCCGTTAAGTATAATGCTTCGATGTGTGTAAATGGATTAATGAAAATCAAAATGGTGGATTCACCTAGCTCAATTTATTCAAAATAAATAATATTTCGAAAGAAAAGAAACCGAATTTACATAAATACATTTAAAACTTCATTCAATGGTATACGATTTTTTATTTTTAGAATATTAATTTTTTTATTTTAATTCTTTATCTGAAATTCGATAGTTCTGTTCTATAAATCATTATCCATATTAATACATTTTTATTTCAAACTTCGAAAATTTCTCAAAAGATCAAAGGATTTTTTTATGAACTAAAAAATTAAATTGATGCAAAATAGTTTATTTTGATTGTTGGAATGTATAATCAATTCATTGGTTTCTATTCCCAAAGTATACTACGTACTTAATGTTTCATTACACTGCACATTCATCGAAAGATCATTGGGTTCAAAGCTCAACAGATTGGTTACTGATGTTCAATCCTCGTCACATTTACCAACAAAATCATAATTCTACATTAAATGTAGGAAAGGGAGTTCTTCAAGGATAGCCTTAGGTTGGACATTTCTTTAATTCAATGTTATTTTAGCTCCATTTTTTAATATGATGGATTTACTTAAATGTATATTGTGTTTTAAAAGTGGAGAAAAAATAAGGAAACAATCGTGGATTAGGCCTACTGGGGAAACCACGATTTAAAAATTAAAAAAACGCACTGATGTATCTTACCTCGAAAGGTGGTGTGGAAACAGATACAAAAATTACTAAAAAAGTATTTTTTAAGTTTTCTTTAGGCTAAAATCAAGCAATCAACTGAAATTGTGGATGTTTAATTTTTTGACTCAAGAATTACTAGAAGAAAGTAATTATTTAATTTTATGGATACTCGTGGATGATTTTAAATATTTATCCTTTACGAAACAGGTTGACGGCATTATTTCGAGAAAGGCCGCGTTTTTATTCCAATAACAGTAAATTTTTGAAGTTTATCGCACGTTCTCTATATCATATATTAAAAAGTTTTAAAATTCATTAAATAAATGAATTTCTTTTAAAAAGCTCAATTGAAATAATAAATTATGCAATAATTTTATAGAATTCTATTTCCTAAAATTTTCATATTTTTTACAGCAGAATCATACAGTGATTAATTAAGTAAACTGAGATTTTTACTTAGGGAGAAAACCATGATATACTTACGAAATTTTAAATTTTTATAAAACTTTATGGAATAGTCATGTCATTAAATTATTACTACAAATTTTGTTTTCATTTCAAGTAGGTTTTTTCCCTGGCTAAAAGTATATATATACATATATATATGTATATATATATATATATATATATATATATATATATATATATATATATATATATATATATATATATATATATATTAAGGAAAATGAAAAATGATGTTACCCATAGAATTAAATTTCAGATTTATCAAAAATATTTTATTTTATTCTTATGAGAATTAACTGACTTAGCTTTTTATTTTGTATAAATAAAATCACTTCTAATGTAAATTTTCTTTCTTTGATAAGTTAATCGTTAAAATATTGTTACGCGATAATGTCAATTTACTCTTATTGTATTGTATTAATTGTTGGTTTAATTATATTTTAATAAATCATTATTATTGCGAAATATTTACTTTAAATTACAACAAAAACCTACGAACGTTTTCAGAAAAAGTATAAGTGAAATATCGAATAGAATAAGTACTAAGAAAATAGATTGATCAAAAGTAACAAATAAAGTATCGTATATATATATATATATATATATATATATATATATATATATATATATATATATATATATATATATATATATATATATATATATATATATATATATATATATATATATATATATATATATATATATATATAATTAATTCTAATTTCAGGAATTTAGAATGTGTGGGTAATTGTTTTAAACTTATAAAATATAAAACTAAAATAATTTGCCTTTAAAAACATTACGTGAAAGTTCAAATTAATATCTGAAAAATCTGATTGTTCTTTTGTCATCCGTAAAAATTAACTGATTCTAATTCCCCTGCAGCTTTATAAGGATATGGATAACAAGACAGTATGTTTCGAAAGTATGATAGTGTTACTGGGCAGTAAGGAATGAGGTCATTAATCGCTACCATATTGTGCTGGTTTAAGTGATGGAATTTATGTATAATGTTATGGCTGTTCTTGTTAAAAAAATATGTGTTTTCAGTGCTTGTGTAGTAAGTATCGTGAAGTTTTAGGACTTTTCAAACGTATGACATCATTCCTTACTGCTCAGTAACACCACTATCTTTCGCACACTAACAGATTTTCTGATCAAAAAATCTGATGTAACTTAATAACATGTATTTTATATAGACTCCGCACAAGCTAAGATTTTCTGATCAGAAAATCTTATGGTCTGCGTGTACATATAATGCTGTCTGAAGTAGCTTCTGAATTTCTGATCAAAAAATCTGATGTTACATCAGACAACATCATAAGATTTTCTAAAGTAGGTCTGTTAGCCATTAAAGTAATTAATTAATTTAAAGTAGCCGTTATTAACAGTCATGTATATTACGAACGTCATTGTGACTATTTGTAAAAAAAAATATATAATGGAATACATATAACATTTAGTAAATGAATAAAGAGATTAACAATAAGTCATCGTCATCCATTTTTATATTCCCGCAAAAAGTATAAAATAAATATGCAATCAAAGTTCATTGAATGCGCTACAAGAACATAGATCGGACTGACACAAATCCGATAATATCCGATGGTATATATGCGCGCATCTGCTTAAGATTATTATTCTTATAGGACTGTCTGATAGTGTGCGTTGATCTTCATATTTTCTTATCAGAAAATCTGATAGTGTGCGTCCGCTCTAACTGTTGCAACTTGTATAATGTATAATCTTTTTTAATGGTTAAGTTGGGTCATGGATCTAACTATCCCATTATACCGATTTTGCTCATTTACGAACTTAGACACACTTTTAAGATCCAGAATATGACACCAAAAGTTCAACTACCTGTCTCTTGTCGTTTTTCAGTTATCTTCAGGTATCTTGATGACGAACGGGAGACTGAGATGGGTTAATACTAATATACTATGACTAAACTATATATATATATATATATATATATATATATATATATATATATATATATATATATATATATATATATATATATATATATATATATATATATATATATATATATATTTATTTATTTATTTATTTATTTATATTTATAACTGTATAGATATTAGAGTGTTTTATGAATGCTAATGATTAATGTAGTTCAAACATTGATGCTCAATCTTATATCGAATATCTAAAAAATTACCTCTGTTATTAGTTACCTTAACTTGTTTTATTTGTTTAATGTGATTAGAATAGATACACATTATAGCCACTGTACATTTACTATATTTCTACAGTTCATTTTGTAAACATAAAATAATAATAAGAATTAGTATTTAATAGTATAAGATGTATTGGCTTAATTTTATAAAATAAGTCTAAAGTTCATTTCTGTTTATTTACCCTGTCATTGAAATGAATGAAATTAATACTTACGCTTGAAAAGTGTTATAAGAAAATAAGTTTATAAACCCTTGCAGAACGTCATTACTGCCATAATGAAGGAATGTTGTATCTATTGCAACGTTGCTACGACAATTAGGAGAAGTATACCTAGAGAAAGAGGTTTTTCCCTTTTGCTATCCACAAATAATAAATATGTCTAGAAATTTTTTAGGTTGAGCATTTAACTGAGTAATACTATAGGTGAAAGCTCTTATGAATTTGACAACGTTGCTTACGAATGTAAAATTACATACGATTGTTGTCGCATCATGGAATTCTTACCATTTCAGTATTTGATTATGCATATCTTACACAGTGCGATTTCGTACATGTAATTTTCTTATGGAAAGTAATCTCTATCCGTATACGACACAACAGTTGCAACAATACCATATATGTGATAAAAGTATAGCATGTATTCAAAGAATAAATATTGCAGGATATTATAAGCATTTACTTAATACTCGCTACTCTTCGTTCCTTTTCTTTAAAGCATATGTATGTATTTAAAAAAATTTATGATCTGCTTTATGAGATGCACCTATTAAGCCTGTTCTATATGGTTTATCTAACCTTTTTTTTTGTATATAAACAAGCATTGACAAGTTTTTATTTTTAAATATTAAAAATAACATTATTTAACTCTCTATCTTTGTCATAAACTTTGATTTATATGACTGTATAAACAAGAATAAAAAAAAGTTGCCCATATGATTTTAAGAACGAAGGATTTTAACAACGATTTTTTATCACATGTATGATTTCAAATCACGAAAATCACGTCGTGTACGACTATACATTGGTTTCCATAAGCAAATCATATGTATGATATCGACGATTTCACGCAAATCGCGTCGTGTGCGATGTGCCTTAGTTCGTTACATTTATCTACATCTATTAAAGTAAAGGCATGAAAACAATATTTTATTTAATACGTATATTATTATATTTTAATGGGAAAAAAATAATACCTTTATATTTTATTTAGAAAATTTTATTTAATAAATATACATTTGAAAATTTTTTTGTATATCACTACATATTCTCAAATAAATCTGTTTAATAATGATGTAAGGTTTCATGGTTACCAAAAGCTCCTAAACCATATCCATTTAAATCAGCATGCCCAAAATTATAATGATCATGATCTTTTATTAATACTGGTACTTCTTTTTCAATATAAACAGGTTGTGCAACTGGATATGGTACATGTTTCTCAACATGTACTGGGTAGGGTTTTGGTACTGGATATGGCACTGGATGAGCAACAGGTACCTTAACTGGAACCTTTACTGCATAAGGTATAGGTTTTTCTACAGGATATGGAATATGTTTTTCAATATGTACTGGATAAGGTTTTGGCACATGCACTGGATATGGCCGATCAACTGGGACTGCTACTGGAACAGCTACTGGTACTTTTACTGGATAAGGTACATGTTTTTCAACAGTTACTTGTTCATGCACGTGTGGTAAAGAGTGTAGATGGTGTCCATGATCTAAACCACTAAAATCATTTAATCCATAATGATTTATAGACTCATAGCCACCTCCATAGCCATATCCAAGATCAAATAATCCACGTTTATCTTGCTTTTTATCTGTTTTAGCATCCTCTTTTAAGGGTTTTGTGGTTTCTTTTCCTTTCTCTGCGAATGTTATGGTTATCACAGCGAATGCAATTATTAAAGTTGTAAACTGAAAAAAAATTGCTGATAATTAAATGAAATAAGTTTAAAAAGCTATAGATACGTGGGAACCAATAGACCGATTATATTCATTTTCCAGGTTAATCTTGAATTCAAGGTTTAGGGACGCCATGAAAATTTCAGCTGGTTTATATCATTTAGAGTTATAATGATGACGAGCAGACGAAAACAAAATAATTAAGGGATTATTCGACTATTTTGTTTTGCTACAAACCCATGTATTTAATCAAGGGGTTTTATATTATGTCTCCTTGGGTATAACATTTGGTATAACTAATATTATTCAAAATTCAGATAGGTTCGTGATAAAAAAATTTCAACTTCTCTGTGGAAACCAAAAAAATGTCACATTTATCTGGAAAATAATGTGTTAATTCTCGAATTTTGTAAAATAGTCGAAAATAAATTGCCTGCACCTTTTTTTTAACTTTTTTATATTTCGTTAGATTAAAAGCACTTATGGATCCTATTTAACGTTTTTCTAGTAGTTAAATATCTACACGCAAAACCATAGCTATACGGAAACTTTTGGAAAGAAACTAGAAACTAGAAAATTTCCGTGACTCCTTATGACCAATATCTAAAAAACTGGAAACATGATATAGAGATATTATATAAACATTTAAAGCTTTAATAATTTTGGTAATTTGAATTTTATTTCTAAAGCATCCATGGATTTGGAGTTATTAGTAAGAAAGATGAAATATGTTCAAAAGTATTTTCGACAATTTAATAGATAAAAATCAGTTTTTCTGAGAATTTTAACTTACAAACCTTTAGTTTTTGTCGAGATATTTAAATAACCTGACACTTTTTCGTTGAAAAAAAAAAAAATTTAAAAGATTGTCAAAATATTTGAATTTATTATATTCATTATTAATCGTTCAGAGAAATATGGCAATAAATTTGAAGTAGACAACAGTCGTCAAACTATAATAATTATTATCTTAATCCTTGTGGAAGTATTATTATTTTCTATTTTGAACTTTCAAAAATTAAAATTTTATTTAAGTACACGAAAAAATACTGCGTAAGTGTAAGAAAAAGAAAAAAATAAATCCTACCTTCGACATTTTTGTAAAACAAGCACTTTTCTTTAAATATTTAATGTTAATTTACAAACTATCAAAGTACAACTATTTAATTAGAAAAAAATAGGCCTTCTTTTATATACAAAATAAAATTTTTAAATATATGCATCAATTCAATGTTATTAATAGAATTCGTATGGGGAGAGGGTATTTTCACGCATACAAATGTGAAGTATACTTAAAATTGAATAATAAATTCAAAGAGTTATTAAAACTACTAGGGCCAAGATCAAGAAACCCATAATGCGTAATTCCCTTCAATTATTTCAAGTAAACAACGATAGAATTTGTTCATAAAAAATATCTTTTTTAAGAATGAAGTAATAAGTATTCATCGTTATGAAATAGTAAACAAATAAATACATTTACAATATGGGTGCTTCTATACATGGTAATAGGCAGGTTGTATGATACTGAATTTTGCTACATTTCACATCCAAAATGAAACTAAACTTTAATACCAATACAAAACATAATACTTATTAAATTAAAATTGATTCAAAAACAAAGAAGTTAGCTATCAGTGATTATAAATACATCTTTCTTGAAAACGGTGTTTAACTTCATTCCTCTATAAATCTATTAATACATGAGTTTTATCATGTGTTAAGTTGTTTATCAGATTTAAGTTTGTTTATCAAATTATAAAATTTATTTTAAACTAAATATATTATAAAATACACCATAAAATTAGTGTACTTTATAATTTAAAATAATCCTAGATATTTAGGTTGTTACGTTTTCTTGTGTTGCCGAATATACATATTGTAATATCTTTGTAGAATAAATGTACATTACATAGATATAAGATATACATCTTACAATGATTTTTATTTGACAAACTTTTTTTGTGGAATAACCCATATATAATGTTTGTATAGATGCATAATTTTTTTAAGTGTATTATATTTATTCAATAGTGTAATAATGATTCTTATATCAATTTTATTTATATTATTATCATATAATAACATTTCATACAATTTTTCAATATAAAATGATCTATTTGGATTAATAAAAAATCTGTTTTTATTATTATTATAATAAGGTATTTAGTTTGTTATATTGATTAAAATAAAAACTTGTTATTGATTCATAAAGTATACAGAACGGAGTTTACTCAGATTGGTTTCGGGTAGATTCTGGTGTGCAACAGATATCGATATTAGATCCGTTGCATATTTATGTATATATTCATGATCTATCGAAAGTTACAAATCATTTATCAGTACTGTTTGCAGACAACACATCGATTAAAATGAGACTTCTCAGTTTAGCAGACCTTAAACTAGAAATCATCTTTGTTCTTAGATCCATTTACCAATGGTTAAGCGACAATTACTTAAGATTAAATATAAGTAAAACTCAGACAATTTCCTTTAATTCAGTTACTCTAAATAACTCAACCATTCGTAGTTAAGAATATATCATCACTATTTGGGAAGATACCGTTAAGTTTCTTGGTTTCTATATTGATTCAAAAAGCGGACTACAGGCATCATGTGAACTTTACAACAAAATCATTTCATTGAATTTTTTGATACGGCAGTGGAGGCAAAAAACATCTCTCCAGGTCAAGAATTTAAATATTTTGACTTTACCCAGCCTGTACATTTACCAAATGGGATGCTTTGTAAAAGGCTAGTATCATCTATTTACCCATCAAAAGAGAATGCATGATCATGGTACACGCTTCAAACAAAACCTAAGAATTGCTGATACACGTTTGACATTGGTATCTAAGTGTACTAATCATATGTGTTTGAAAATCAATAAAATTCTGGGTTTTATGGGAAAGTATGGAATTTACTAAATTTAAAAGCATATTGAAAAAATTTCTAGTAGGCCAAGCATAACAATTGACGATTTTATAACTAATTAAATATTTTATAAAAAGTTTTTTAGAAATTTATTTTATTTATTTTAATATTGGGACCTTCTTACATTGTTAACACTTGTTGTTATTGATTGATTATTGTTATTGTGATTGTTATTATTATTATTATTCTTTCCTTTGGCATGTTCTACAACATTTGTGTGCTCTGATTGAACAAATAAATATTATTATTATTAATAATATCGAATACTTTTTTTAATCTATATATAAAAAATAAAGTTACACCACTTGTAACTCTAGAATGGCTGGAACGATTTTTATGAAATTTTTTTGTATATATGGGGTAGGTCTGAGAATAGATCGTAAGCTATATTTTATATATAAGTGATAAGAGTGGTTCACACCAAAAAACGAGTGTCCCACATCAAATACTGGATGCTCCTCGGTGTTTGTCGAACACCGAGTATTCGATAAAAAAGGATTTTCCGAAATTCGACCCTTATGACCATGAAAAGCGTGATCAAAGTTTGTATGGGACAACATGATTCCTTAGTGCAATCTACTTTAAATATTGCATGCAATCGATGTAATATCGTTTGACAAAATGGTAAAATTGTTTTCTCAAACTTTTTTCTGTGAAAATTTTTACAGCAATGTGTTGGTCAGTTTTAAAATATAAATTAATAACATTATTTATTCTGATTTGCCTTAGCTTTATTATTAATAACTAGAGAATTGTTCAGAATATGCAGATATATTTAGAAAAGGTTAATTAGAAATAATATTCATATGGCAAAACAACGTTTGCTAGGTCACTTACTAATAAAAAAAAGGTTTATATTATACTAAACTTGTTTAATTAAAATTATTAAAGTCCCTGCAATAAAACATCCTATATACACAAAGTTTTAAGCTAGATTTAAATAAAAAACGATTTAATGATTAATTTAAATCAACTTTTACACAATATTTTGAAAAAAAATAACAGTATTTAAAATACTTACTATTTTTTAATTAGGTTGTAGGTATAACGTAAATATAACGTTGAGTGTTTTGTGATGCTTTCACATAATTTGTAGATAATTAATTATGTTATGTTTTTAAAAAGGCATTTATTGTGTGCACAAAACATTTTGATTTGAAATATTACTTTATTCTTGTATGGATGATTGATGTTTTTGAATTTGAAAAAAATATTAATTTTATAATAAATTACGGTCTTTGTAACGTTTCTAATATGCATTTGAAAATTAAATTTGAACTCTGTAAATATATTTTTGTTTTATCTGATTCCTGCAATTTGACGCATGTAATGAAGTGAGATTGATCAATCAATCCTACAAAGGTAAGAATCAGCTCTAGCTCTAGTAAACGATAAGCTTAGAAAATAAAAATTTGGAAAACGGTTGACCCTAAAGGCCATCCCTGCAACTTTCCGCTAATTGCATACCTAAACTCTTAAAATTTAACATATTACAATGTTTTTGAGCTAAAAATTTGAGCTTTGATGTTAAAAAAACTTTTGTTGCCGAATATTCTCGATATCTCTCAACAATCAACCGATTTTTACGTTCTTGGCGGCGATCGACGCGGTTTTTAGAACTTTAATAATTATTCTATTTCATTAAAAACGATCCGAAAAGAAATGTCGTAGTTATGTAAACAAACACTTTTATATGAAATTTTTCGTTTATGATATCTCTCAAACGAATTAACCGATTTTAACCGGATAGTTGGTGATCGACGTGGTTTATCAAGATTAAGATCTGATTAGTTTTTGGGGTTGATCGATACATCCAATTAAAAGTTATTCCAAAAAAAAACGACTTTTGAAAAAAAATTTTGTCGTAGTTTTTTTTTTAGATTTCTTGGAATCTCCTGGTCTGAATCGGTTAAAATTCTAAGGAAATCTAAGTTTCGTGATTCTTTTTGAAACGCCACTTGTTTGGCTCAAATCGGTCAAGCCGTTTAAAAGTTATAAGCGGGTCACATACTGACATACATACACACACACATACATACAGACAGGGTGACACCTTCATAGAAACCGTCAAAATAGTTTTCTAGGACCTTAAAAAGTCGAGATCTGATGAAAACTCGATTTTTTCAAAACGGTGTAAAACCAATAACTTTCTTGAAAATCTTCGATTTTCTTAGCGGGAAGTTAATAACTTCCTTGAGAATCTTCGATTTTTAGTTAAAAATATATACTAAAGCTAAGACCAAATTAGATATAAACATTTTAGGTATCGTATTGACACGAAATAAAGCTAAAAATGTTGTATAAACTACTTTCCTAGGAACTGTAGATCTCAATCTGAATTTTGAGTACTTATGCTGTCCATGGAACCCTTGATACAGTTAAATCAAATGCAAATAATCGTCGAATTGAAATCGGGAGATAGAAGAAACTAATTCAATGTTTAGAGAAACTAGTTATTTTGAATAAATTTTGCACAATTACTTTTGGACATTGTTGTAAAATTTTAGTGAATAATTGGAAATTACAGTCTCTAATTTCAGGTGAGCCCATAATGAACTTCACTTCATGTGATTATTTGTATTTGCTTATTGGAGAATTCATACCAATTATTATTTGCGAAATTTAATATAGTTTATTATTAAATATATATTGAAAAGTTTAACCTGTATAACTCTT
This sequence comes from Chrysopa pallens, assembly GCA_020423425.1. Lineage (NCBI taxonomy): Eukaryota > Metazoa > Arthropoda > Insecta > Neuroptera > Chrysopidae > Chrysopa > Chrysopa pallens. The sequence continues at coordinate 64,898,650 of CM035592.1, forward strand.
TTTTTTTTTGGTGTTGCATAAAAATTATATTAAATTATTAGGTCTTTTAAACGGCCAGTGGATATCTAAATCTAAAACTGGGTGCTGCGACTGCTTGCTTAGCGCATAGACCTTAGCTTTTCTATTAAAGTATCACGATCATTATAAACCATTTTTTCATTATGTGGTTAAAAAGGGCCTTATTCGTTGTTTTTCTTGATAAAAATTTGTTAAAAACCTTTGTCTTACTTTGGATTCCTAACTAATATTATAAATGCAAATGAACTACTAAACCGATTTTCAAAATTATTTCACCAATATAGAAAGGTGGTATTTCACTAATTAGTGAGTAAGGTACTAAAATTTGTGCACCCATGTACCTGTGGCAACCATTTCAATAATATTTAAATGATGCTATAAGCAGATATTGCTATATTGAATTGAATAGTGAGATGACCGCCAGTATTTCAGTATTGGAGTGGTTCTTCATTGATTTACTTATTGGAACCTCAGGCGGTGATTAATTCGTCATTAACAAATGTTCATTTAAATTGCTGAAACTCTTCCCATGCCTCGAGGCCGAGTTAATATGTCGCACGATCATTTATACAAAATCAATTTTTTTTCTTAGGAAATATTATTGTTTTTCTACATCAACGCAAGCGATATCGCAGGTAAAAGCAAGTAATTAAAAGAAAAGGGTCGAAAATGTCACTTTTAGCTTTTACTTTATAAGAGTAAAATAATATTTTTGGTTAAAATGAGCTTTTTTCAATTGAATAGAAAAAATTATTTTTGCCTCGTGTAAAGAGGCTGTTTTCACAACTCTGAGGATCATATTTATACTCAAATGATTATCTTAATAAACCTGAATTATTATTATTAGCCTCAATTGACTTCCAAAACTACATGAAGCTTGCCTGTAATATTTGCAACTTACAGTACCAAATAGGATTGTGTTTCTCATTGGATGCGTGTACCTACGTTAATTGGCATGTTTGTAACTAATGTCATTCTGCAATGTAATAAATATTATGAAAATAAAAAGTCTACTAATAGTAACCACATAGCATACAATAGTATTGTAAAAAAAAAATAAAAAAAAAATAAATAAATAGATGAAAGTATTATTATGATGTTAGCTGTTGGCCAAAGTATGTAATTAAAAATTGACGTTAGAATAAAATAAAATTATAAATATTTATGTTGCTTAGAGATGTATTATATTCTCTTGCATGCCGCAAGGATTTTTGAAAGTTAGTTAGCCTTATAAATTTTTTTTATTATAGTTAGGTATATTAATTTAATTTTGTGCTCTTTAAAATAAAATCATTTAGGAATTATGCGGAAATTGTAAAGTGTGATCGCTTTGAAAAGTGTGAAGTTACAATCATTATGTGGATTTACAAAGAAATTAAATTAATAAATAAAGAACTTCATAAGGATAGATATGATTGTTAGAAAAATATTATAATATGTTTTATGCTGAAATAATTGTAAACCTTTCACATCTGCCGGGAATTTTGAACGGAATTTTCTAATTATCACATATACTTCATACTCAATTACAAATATTTTTATGTAAAATGTCTACAGCTATGACTACTTCTGTGTGTTTGTATGCAAACATCGTTCGGAACTGTATTGTCGATAATTATTATGACTATGAATACTATAAGCTTATGATCAGATATGTTATGGAGCTCTGTATTCATAATCGAAACTATTAGATATCTGAAAAAAAATATATTCATAACCAGAATTAAATCCGAAACTTAATTTTCTGATAATTTCGGTACGGTCGGAATACAAAGTGTAAATGACATGATGCATTTTTAAGTATTAGAAAAAACTAATAAATTAGTTCCAATAATAAGTACTTATATGCATGACTAAAGTGACAAATAACAACAAGACAATAGAAAACCAAATCATTACATATTTGTATTTTAGTTTCACACTTCATTTAAAATCTAATATCCGTAACTGAAAGCATTCGAAACTAACGGAAAATCCGAATTAATTTCATATTCGTAACCGTATACGAAACCTCTATAATATTTTTCCTATACCCACTTCCGTATCCAATTCCAGAATTTTAAATCCATAACATCCCTGCTTATGATTATGAATAATAGCTTAGACAATATAATACATGAGCGACGCTAGTAAATACTAGTAGCAAGTATTTTCGGCAACAAAATAATACGGCACCTGATTTTATTTTCCTTATTTAATTGAAACAATGATTTTAAACTAAATTGATGGATCAATTCATAGAAGTTACATATTGGTATCGAGAATCGACTTCTCTGCAATAAAAGTGTTTTGCACAAGAAAGAAATAAATGTTGGTCGTATTTAAATTCATATTATTCAAGTTAAAACAAACCTACAAATATTTGCTATTAACAAACATCATTATAGGAATTATACACTAGTTAACGTTTATAGTGTGTATAAAAAGTAATATTATTTATCAAATAAACATCTTATTAAAGGTACTTGGAATCACATAATAACAATATTCTTATTTCATAATATGTTTTTTTAATAAATATTGAATGAAAAATTAAGTAAATAAATAGATTTTAAATGAATGTTTAACCTTGATATAAAATAATATTAGTCTTCTTTTTAACCACCTACAAAACAGTGAGGAGTATCATCGATAGATTCATTATTATTTTCTTCAGACAAGGCAAGTAGTCAAAGTAAGTGTCCTAATCATCTTTGTAAATAATTATCGAGATTAAAAATTAAGTAAAATGCTTCTGGTATAAAGGAGAGGAAATGCTTCGATTGACTGAAAATTTAACAGTAAGCGTAAAATACTGTATGAATTAAGAGTTATATAGTGTCGAAGGGTACTTTTTCCCATGGAGCTATTGTGTATTGCAAATGTGTTTAATCGATAAAACACATTCTTTTCGTTATAAAAATGTGGTTTATTTTAAAGGTTTTTGTAAGCACTTTAAAACATATTTGTTATATTTTTAATGAACTGTTTGTCCATAATATGTCAATTTTTCAAGTAATCGCGAATAACTCGGAAAGAATTGATTTTTCGATATATGCTTCAAAATAAAATTTATAATTTTTAACATAAACTCTACCTTCTATAGATATCAGTATTTTTTATCGATTCCTACTTAGTATTTTATTGATAAGTATTGATATAAAAAGTACTTGCATTTTTACGATAGAAAGTATCATGCTAGTGATTGTATTTACTAGTATTGTTTCATCTCCAAACACATGATTTAGATACTTGATTCTGCTGCACAGATTGCGCTGCAAAGAAGAAAAATGGTTATTTATCAAATTTGCAGTTGCGCATAAGAATCGATAAGAAATCAGTATTTATGAAGATTCCCTCTATTGGACATTTAAAGTAATTCATAGAGGAGAATTCAAATTAAAAAATATAATTTTACTTTTTGAAGTCAGTTTTAATTCTTTATTTTGTTTAAAAAATTGTAGTTTATTTATTCTTATTCTTATTATTAATGCACAGATAATATTGTGTATTATTCATGTTCATTAATGAGTGCGGAAGAAAAAAAATTGAAAAATGAGGTTTATGAACTTTTTAAATCATATGTGTTATAATACAATAGAGAAAAATTTGTTCATAGCGACGAATTTTGTCTGAATTACAATATATTATTTTTTTCCTTGGCAAACAGTTTTAATCTTGTTTTTCCTTAAAAAATTTCGGCATTTTGAATATATGCATGGTATAAAAATCCAACTGAAGGTTAAACGGCTGAGCCAATTTTAATGAATCGATTGTCAATCAATTCGTTATTATGATCCCGATTATATAGGCTATAGTATAAAATAAAAAACAAATATAACGTTTTTTTAATGAAATGTTGAATTTCAAATTAAAGAGCTCAAGTAGTTTCATTTTAATAACATATAGTTGTGCAGCCCAATCAACAGAATTGTCCCAGGTGAATGGTCATTTTAAATCCAACATTATTTTTCATATCAATAAACGATATTGCTTCGATCATACCAGCTCGAAATAAAAAATTATTTCGTAGATGATTTATCAATTTCTCTGAAAACTAAAAATCTAGACTTCAATATACTTATTCAAACCACCATAAGCAACTAAGGAAACATGGCTAGCAAAAAATATGCTCTAAATCTCAATTTAAAATTAAATAATTCAAAAATTGGATACACACTGGTTTTGACTACCTCTCTTAAAAAAATCTAAAAAATCTAAAAATCGAATATCTGAAAAAATTAAATATCATAACAGATTTAAAAAGGATGGGGCAGATAGAATCCGTTTTGTATTAAGATTATATCGGGTCTTGATTCGTTCAAAGATTAAGATATGTCACAGGTTGCTCATCGAACTTGTCCATTTTCAGAATTAAGTGAACCATCTTTAAATTCTACAAGGCAGTTACAAATATTAAATTATGTCTTAAAAATGAATAGTTCGATTATCCATCCATCCATACTACCGGCTGTAAGGTCAAAGAAAATTATCCAAAACTTTTCGGCTCTAGACTCAAAATATTATCCATAATTCAAGTATTTTTTTTTTTTTTTTTTTTTTAAATTAGAGATGAAATGTTTTTTTTTTCTCCAATATACATAACACAACACATTTTGATAATTTCGAAAAATCTTGGATAAATATTTCGAAAACGAAGATTTTTCGAAATTATTAAAAAGTGTATTATGTATATTGGAGAAAAATTAATACTTTTTGTCTCTTATTATTTTTTCGAAAAATTCTTCATAATTTTTGTTAACCATCTTAATCATTGATTTGACCTCTAATGCACCAGCTACTTTACATTAAAAATAAAAATGAAACTCAATTTAAAATATAATAAAAATTATTTATTTCAAAAATTGGTTTTAAAGAATATAATAAAATTATCACACAAAATTTAATGGAAATATATAAAGCGTAAGAAAGAAAATAAAATTATGATCATGTATTATTACAATGATTTCTTTGTTCTTTCAAAATAAAATAATTGAAGAAATATGTGATGAATTTGAAACGATAATGTTAGAGATGCTGTTATATGATTGAAATTGTTGTATTGTTATGTATATATATTTACAAAAAATGAATAAAATTTGAATTAAAACTGAAATTAATGATGAATGTAATGGCGATGATGAATAATGATGAATTTAAAAACATTTCATTTTTTTGTACAACAATGAACTTTAATGATGTCCACCGTAGGAGGAGCCACCATATGATCCTCCACCAAGACTGATTGTTGAATAACTGCTACCACCATGTCCACCACTGGAGTAACCGCCGCTTGAATAGCCACCATGCCCACCTCCTAAGGAATAACCTCCGGATCCACCGCTTGAAAATCCATGGCCGCCACCTAAACTGATTGATCCACCATGTCCACCACTAGAGTAACCACCACTGGAGTATCCGCCACTGGAGTAGCCACCTCCATAACCACCTCCGTAACCACCTCCATATCCACCTCCGATTCCACTACCACCTAATCCACCACCGAATCCACCTCCAAATCCACTATCCCCAGATGATACTACAACTGGCACGGTACGTGTAATGTAAATGGGTTGTGGTACTGGAACAGCTACTTTCACTGGTACTTTAACTGGATATGGTACGGGTTTTTCAACAGGATATGGCACTGGTTTTGTGACTGTTACTGGGTATGGTTTTGGTACATGGACTGGATATGGACGATCAACATGAACTGGAACTGGCACTTTTACTGGTACAGGTACCTTGCGTTCTACTGTAACTGGATATGGTTGTGGGATATGTACTGGAACTTGTTGGGTGATGGTAATTGCTTGAATTGTTCCTTGACCAACACTCACTGCACCACCTCCTCCAATTCCACCGCCGAAACCTCCTCCAATACCTCCACCAAGACCACCGCCAAATCCGCCACCGTAACCTCCTCCGTATCCACCTCCTAATCCACCATGACCACTTGATCCAATGCTTATAGATCCACCACTACTGTAACTACCTCCATGTCCACCTCCAGAGCTCAAAAGGATACCTCCATCACTTCCATGACCCCCGTATGACGATGAGTAATCGGATCCACCACCGTAACCCAAACTCAAAAGGCCTCGCTTTTCTGTTTTAGAGGATTTCTTTGCAGCATCCTCCCCAGAAACGATTGCCGTTGTCAATAACAGGGTACAAATCTAAAATTAAACATAAAACAATGTGAAACAATTCAAAATTGTCTAAAAATTTTGATTTAGCTTTTTTTAGATATTGACAAGTAATGAGATTCTAAAGTAGTTAGTAATTTTGGATGAAAAAGATTTAGTCTAGATAAATTAAGGTATATACAATATCAGAGTTATACATAACTAACAAAAGATTCAATTAAAACTAATGGTTGACACGATCGTTAATATGTTCTGGTGTTAAACCGGATCTGTGTAGTTTTTATTTAGATAATTCTAAGTATTCACATCGAACAGAATCAAGGTTGTTATTAATCAAAATTATGGACAGTTTATCTCGTAAATAATTCTAATTTGTAACGTATAAAAGAATCAAACTACACGATCAAGAATCTTATTACATTAACATATTTCGTAATGTAAAACTGTTTAAAGTCACAATCGAACGAAGATCGTAATTATTGAGACTTCTTAGCAGGATAAAATACAACATATGTTATATTAAGGACTTGGTCAGCATACTATAACGTTACATACGATAATTTTCCTTGGAGCCACAAAAAGAGTATTACCCTATTGATTTTCAAAGCGTTAATAGATATATTAATTCCTACGTGATGATAGCTGCAGCAATTTTGTGCGATTTAAAAGAGAGGGATACTGATAGTAACACATAAATATAAATTTCTATTCAACTTAGCAAAAAAATCTATCAACTCGAAATCGACCCAATTGAAACCAATCGTATAATTTCAATTAAATAGCCTAAGATTATTCGAACTGAGTTTGTTTGATTTATTTTGATGGATTAATTAGTTTAATTATGTTTTCGAGACTATTCCCGTTTGAGACACCAAAAATCAGATGTCACCATCGAGTATTATGCTAAGTATGTAGTAAATAAATATTTTTAGTGTCCTTTCGGTACTCCAGCCAAATTTGTTTGTTATTATGCTCTGTAAATCGAGCAAGTAGCAAAGCTTCTGAATTATTGCCACTGTTTCAACATAGTTAAAAGTCAAGTCGATTACATATCAATTCTGATATGAAATATACAAAGTTCTTTTAGAAACACTTTTTTCGATTGTAAAAACACAACACTATATAAATTTAAATTTTTGAGTCACTACTACCAATTTTAAAATAACAATACAAATAATTTTAATAATTTTTATAAAAAATTATATTATTCGAAACTCACCAGAAACTTCATTGTTGTATAAATGAAATGATGATTTTAAAGAAATGAGTGATGATCCGAATATGTCATGCATCGTATTTTATACGATTTTTATTGTAAAGAGATTGTATGGTACTTTCGCTATAAAAATTATGATTATTTCCCAAAAACACCCCACCCGTAAGTACATTTAATTAATAATTATATTTTGTTCAATATTGTATATGTTTTTTGCACTCTTTATTATTATTACAACAGTTTATCATCGCATAAGATACAAATAAATCCCGCCAACTGTAGGTTATTTTTTTTCTTCGTCTTTCACAATATGTAATAGCAAACAGACAAAAAATCATAACGATTAAATAACAAGTGTAATTATTAATTATGTTCACATATCAAATGTACCTATATTAATGTTATATTTTAAATAACAAAGTGTTATAAAATTTTGAAAGCTTTCTGATTCTATCCTAGATAAAAAAGTATAAATTTATATAAATATTATAGATTATCCTTACAAGCTCCCAAATAAATAAATTTTTAATAAAAAGACGTATTTCCATCAATATCCATACTTATTATTTGATTTCTCTAATTTTATTGGTTTTTATTTCAAAAAATGGTTATTATTAAAAAATATAAATAAATAAAATAAAATTTTTTTTCCATAAAAACGACGTATTCATTTGAAATAAATTAAATCTTCCAATAAATAGAGCATAGGTATATCAAAATGTTTTTAGTGCCTTCAATATTTTTAAGTGATGCAAAACAAACTTTATATTACATTCAGTATAGCTCATATATTTATTGATGTATAATAGAAAATTCATTTTCACATTTAAAGCTCATTTGAGTCATTTGTAATGATCAAAATATAAATAAAATTAATTCGCGAATATACAAAAGTTTAAAACAAAAAATATTGACAAATGTTTGCCTTTATCCAACTACAAAATGAAATTTTCAATGAAGGTCTGACAGACATCTACAGTTCTAAAATACAAAATTGACGAGAGCTACTGAATTGATTGTATAAAAATAAAAAACAAATGTTTGATTTTTTTCAATTTATTCACAATTATTTCCAGTCCCGAAAAAAGAGAGCAAAATGATATGGAAACATATTATCGTTATGGGTTGTTTGTCTTTGATAAATTTTTTGTCCAAGACGCATCATCCGCATATTGGTTCATTTTGTTTTCTTCCTTAAGACACGCACAACGGGTTTGGATAAACTATCAAAAATTTATGTTAGTCTCAACTTCAAATTATGATATAAAGTAATTATTATTATTAGAATAAAAATGCATATACCCTCAGCAGCTAGAACAATTATCTCCTATTTATAGTTAATTTACAATTTAATGTATGTTGATCGCTTGTTCCAATCAAAAGTTACCCTCTTTTGTAGAGCATTATTGAGCTGTTTTTTCTTTATTAGGCTTACTTTATATAAGCTGCGATTGCAATTTTGGGAATTCACATTTGAGCTTACTTTTAGAATGCTAGAGCAAAAGTTTTTGGATAAGGTAACTTGCATTATAACCTCAAACCCATAATTCACAGAATCAAAAAAATTAATAAAATACAATCCAGTATAATCATATCAGCTGCTTTGGGCTATGATATCGCAGATCTTCAGAATTTTTGTAAACGTTTTCTTAAGGAGGATTGAAACATAATATTAAACTACGCTCCATTATGTAAAATCTTTCAATTTTCGCGCACAAATAACGTAAAAAATATTGATCCAAATACTTTGAAATTTGGTATGCACCATATTGATATGAAAGCGAAGAGAGTTTTTCTCAAAAAAAAATTCTAAAGTAAAAATCAAAATATAATTTTATAATAAAATATGTTTTTCGAGAAAATTCTTTGAAAAGCCCTTTCTTGTCAAAATAATGCATATCAAATTTCATAACATTTGGAACCGGACTCCTTGGATTCCTTAGATAAAGGAGTGTGCTTTATGAAAGGAGTCCATTTTTTTATAATATTTTATGATGTAGTCCCTTTTACGAATAATTTCATTGTTAAATTATCTGTCTATAGAAAACCTGATCAATTGGTTGATTTCAATAAAGGCCGATGTTTTAGTTAGTTCAATAAAATTAGATATAGAGAAACATAATTTTTAAATATTGTGAAACATAATTTTAAAATACTCTGTATATGAATTACTGAAATTATTTTATTCTTAGATTTATCTATAAATGAGTGTTAAATAGAGTTTAAACACGTTACATAAAATTCCACAGATATTACTAGAGTTCAATTTTTAGGTGTTGAAAGTCATGTAAACCGTTTCATTTTCGCATACAAGTTGAAATATTTTAGCCCACTATTAGGAAAAACTTAATTTTTATTATCATTTTATACTACAAACGATGCAAATGAGTGTGACAAACTTAATTTGTTTGTAGTTTCTATAGTTACTGAGAAAAATGTGGTAATTTGACAAACATTTATAAAAATGCAATACATTTTAATATATAGATAGCGTTAAGATCGTTTGAACAAGTATTTTGGAAGTAAATTTCACGTGGTTTGAAAAAATACCTATAATAGAGTATATTATGTTAAGTTTTAATAATTAAATCGGCTCATATATATTTTTGATTTTCTTTTACAAAATTCAAGAGGGTTGACTCGGTGTTTATTTTATGTTGAATTGTTTCATTTTGTGTGTGCTGTTGCCTCTTTGTTCCGGTAATTGAATAATGTTTTCACTTCTTTGTATCAAAAGTATTTGTATATGAGTGGATATACTTGAAGGTAAATTTCTCAATCATTTAAATTATCATGAAATTGATGTAACTGTTACAGTAATCGTAGCAGTGAAATGGCCTATATGTTTTATAAACGTGGCAAAATGGTGTGATACCTGTGACAGTAAAAACATTAATAACAGAACATTATAAAATTCATGAAATACATTTCTTATTTTTTAATGTTTTAGTAGTTTATTTTGTCGCTTTTACTACTACTTTTTTTACACTTATTAAAATAGACCATAGAAATTTTGTTCAAAAATTTTTATTTTATTTTTTTTTAATTTTAATTTTTTTATTAATGTTTTGATAGTGTATTCAAAAGTTTAATTCATAACATTTAAAATCGCTTTAAAATATCAAATTATAATTATATATTATTCTTTCTATAATTATAGTGCTCTAGTCTATGATTTTAGTAAAACATCTATGGTAATAAATTTATATTTAATTTAATATAAAACAAATTCTACACAATAAGCCGTAATGCAGATGATCTTAGGAGTTCAGAACAGCACTTTCTTACTCTTTGAATAAGTAAATTGTTATATTCATACCAAAACGAATATAATAATCAAATTTCAACACACTTAATCTCAAATAATGATTAATAGATTCAAAATTAATTTTCGTATTTTCTCCTTTTTTTTTTGACGTGTAAAAGAAATGATTATTTCTTACTTGACACATATTTGTTTTGCAGGTATCACTTATATGTCTCATTGCAATTTCTATAAATTCGCATCAACGCGACACAGAACTGTCTTTTATTATTATATTCCTAGTGTGTACATTATTATATGTTTAGCTAAATATGTTTAGTTGATTAGCTGAAGTTTTCTCGCATATTTGAAAATATTTCCGACAAATGCTTAAAAGTTGTAGAACTTATAGCTTTCTGTAAATATACTAAGTTTGAAAAAAATATTTGGAAACATTTTTGAGAAAACCTTGAAAATGCCTAGAATAAAGACAGCTCTCGGCAGTCCGATTTTAATCAAAATCTTCGCGGCACTATAGATAATATGAAGACAAAATGCAAAAATTGAAAGCAAGGAACTCGTGTTTATTTATTTGTTGATTGAATTAACCTTGAAAATTTTCAAATTGATTATTAAAAAATCTTCTTTATCGAATGCCTACGTTATAACCATCTAAATTTCATTTATTTACTAATTATCTAAATTTCAACCCAAGCCTTTAAGTGGTTTGGTATATGCGTATATCGATCAGTCAGTCAGTTACGGCTTCCTTTTAGACATACAAACATATTTTAAAATTCTGATAAATATACTAAAACATATTTGTTATTTTTTCAGGGCGAATATAAATGTTTTCTATCATAGAGTCTACATGTCCAATAAGTATCTTAAGATATGTGAAATGTAATTTGCCGAATCCCTGTAGCGAAATTATTAGATTTTTAAAACAAATTTTATACCATATATAATTCATAACAATTTGATTTCCGTCTTTTTTCAAAACTTTACTTTTTTAGCTTCTGTGTGTGATTTGTTTATTCTTATTTGTATGCTTATTTTTTTTAAATTATAAATATGAATTAAATAATGTTATCTTTTTTCACAATTCATGTTTGAAAAGAAATTTTTTAAGAATTTTTTGTTTCAAATTTCTGTTCATGTAATAATTTTATTACGAATTTGCATGATTATTGCAATTGTGTGCAACAGTTAATTTTATAGCAATGTAGAGGAAATGTGTTTTAATCACAATAAATTAAAAATTAAATTGTAATTTGGAGCAGTTTCTTAATTATACACTACTAGCTGATAGCCGCCGCTTCGCTTCCGTAGAATTACATAAACATATCAGATTAAATTTAAGATTAAATTTAAATATTTATTTAAATTGTGAATTTTGAAAACATAAGAAAATTTGTATAAGCAATATTAGTAAATGTATAAAACTACAAAAAGTAAACATTTGCAATAAAATTTATTGGAATCAATATAAAAATTTTTTTCTGTACCATAACTTGGTCATTTTATATCCCATTTCAAATTTGATGCACTATAGATATCAGAGTAAAACAATCTTTAAAATGAGGTATCATAAAGTATTTGGAATTTTGAAAATGCAATACCACCAGCTATCCTGAATGCTTTTTCTTAAAACAAAAGAATCAACATTTAAAATAACGGGAGAAATATTAAGTACGTGCTTGTTTTTTTTTTTTATAAAGTTACTAGTTAAAGGCATATTGAGGTGGGCCTGTTAAAAAGACCATTTTGTATAAAAAAAAATTGATTTTAAAAAAGGTAAAATTATTTATAATGCGTCAAAAATGGAGGGGAATGCATTTTTTTTTTTAAATATTATACAAGTTTCTGCACGTATTTGGATTAATTTATAAAGTATTTTCAGAAATTGTTTACTAATTTGTTTTAAAATAAATTTTTCTAGTCAAATTCATGAGTTTTTATTATTTATTTCGACCAGCTCACTTAAACCTGTTTTAAAATATAAATTTTCCATTTTTTACACAGTTTATTCAGATTCAGAAAGGAAGATACTTTTTGGTTTACATAGATAGTGTATCAATTTTTGTTCAATTGTTATATCTTTTAAAGATGATGACTATCCGTGTACTTAGTTTCCAATTTCAATTACCGAATTTAGAATAGATCATAGATCATACTTATTGATTGATGATGATTGATGTGGATTCCTAAGATTATTTGCCATTTATAATTCACATTCGAAAACTTTGCAACAGGTACGTATAGGTATTATTTGATCATGCTTGTTCCTGTGTTAGTATTTGTTCTATATGCAGTATTCCATATACATATTAACATACAATTGCATTTGTGACATACATTAACGGTGTTACATTATTTTGTTTTAGCTATCATTTGGAGAAAACTGCATACGACAAACCTAGAAACAACTCCCCAGTTTAGTAGACGTTTTTTTCATACCAACAAAAAGAATGCAGGCATTTTGATATTCCTGAAAATAGATCCAAATCTCACAACTTTACTGGTTTGGCCGTGTTATGAGAGTCTTCCAATCAAAGTTCGATGGTAGAACAATTCGACGAATATCCATATGCACATGGATGAAATCCGGAAAAGATACAGGGAAAGAGGCAGAAAAACCTGGATAAATGTCTAGGTAACGGTTACTGACTGGTTAGATTATGTATCGAGATTAGAGTTACTGACGGATCCGAACGACTAGCTTCCTTGCTGCCCTTAGATACCCTCACTGTCGAAGAAGCCGGATTAAGTAAGTATTCCCATGCTAAATCGTTAAATTAAGAAACACGTAAGCTGCATCTATAATAACAATCTATAATCTTCAGAAATTATATTTAAATTACATAAATCAAATAATTAATTTTATATCAGCATCAAATCTGTAATTTAAAGTCATTGGTAATAATGGTACCAATTATTATTTGATATTTATTTAATGCCTCCGGCAACAAAGCGATAGGTGTACAATTTTTTCTGTACTACTCAGTTTACCAATATTTATGTAATCTCTCTTAATTTGTTTATTTCAGATTTAAATATCTGACAGATAATCAAGAATTTTACATTGTTTTCTGCAATAGTTTTTTTTTTCGAACGGAAAAATTATAACCTTTGCGAAAATTTACATTTGGTTTAAATACACATTAAGTGACAACATTGCCTTGGAGTTTTACCTTGTCGAAAATTTTTATTGTTTTGGAAATCGTTGTTTTTTTGTTTGTTTTTGTTTTTTTTTAAGTATAATTTTGCAATTTTGTATTGTTCTTATTTATTCATGCCTTGAGAATATTTTAATTAATAAATATTTAGAATTAACTGCCACGTACAGTCAAGCCTGGTTGAGTGTAAATTGTATTTATGAGAAAACTCTACAAGGGAGGGTATTTGTCAAATTCAGTCATTTTAATCTTGTATAACCGCTAAAAGTGAAAAACAGAAACTTTTATTAGAGAAAATTATTTATGCTTGAAGATCTCTATAACTGAAACTTTGTTGTGAAAAATGAAAGTAATAGATACTAAATGAATACTCTTGTAAAACGGCATTCGATCATTTTATTTTATAGAATCTGTCAGAATGATTTATCAAAATAAGAAATTTTGTAAAATGCTGTTAGGCAGACGGCTAGACTGCTTCCTCTTAGACAATGCATGTTTTTACAAAATTAAAAGAAGTAACCAAATTGATTGATTGACACAAGATATTTAGGTAATATTGCATTTATATAATTCATACTATTAATTTTTTAAAATAAATAACAGATTTATTTTGTTTATCCAGTGATATAACAATTAAAGTTAATTGTTTAATTAACACATGTATTGCTTAATTACCACTTTTACTGTTGTTACAAAATTTATTTATTTCTTATTTATTTGTGCTATAAAAAAAGTATTGTCAAACAGATGTGATTCTTTTATAGCCAAAGCGGTTATAAAATAAAATAGTTCCTCGTACCGTTCTATTAATGAGGAACGTGTTTTGATAAAAATAAGCCTGCAGTTTTCAGTTTGGTCGCTATTTTTTGAAAATGGCGGTCATAATTTTTAGTTGTCTTTTAATATCTCAAGTAATTTGTATTCGATTTAAAAAAAAAAAAAACAACAAAAACAAAATAAGGCTTATATTTGGGAAAAATGCTCTATAAATAGTTTGTATATTTGCTTATTTTTAAAAATTATTTTGTCATTTTGAAAATATAATATTAATTATTATTGCAGTAGAAGAGTGGCATAGATACAGCTCTAATCTCGAATCCACAATATAGAACATATATATTCATAATTATAAATAATCAAAACCTTAACTTACAATCTTAAAATCAAAAATTTGTATTTGGTGTACCCGACCTTGGAGGGAAAACTTAATCTCACCATAATGTAGGTTTTTCTAAGTACTTTAAGACATAGATACTCATTTTATATCTCAAATTTAAAATGATTATTATTATTTTAATTTTAAATTTCTGGCTTATTTGCGTTAGAAATTAATTGACCAAAAATTTTTAGATTACACTAGCGATTAAATAATTAATATCACCGACAAATAAGTCCTCGATCTTGATATTCATCGAAATTACATAGTATAAGCAACAGCAAAATTAATTATAAAAAATTCCTCCAAACATTTGTTCAGAAAAGTCACTGCTAGAATTAAAATCGATTCAAAAATCGATACATACGATATCGATATGCACCACTTAATAGTTTTTTTGGAAGTAAAGAACAAATTTTTAAGTGTCTAATCAGCTTTGAATATCGTATAAAATTTTCTCTGTTATTCAAATATTTGATAGCAATGTTGTGCCGAACATAAGTTTCAGTACTTTTATGAGTGACATTTTGGAAGGATCATATTGTTTTTAAAATTATGTTGCAATAATTTATCATCTTCATTTCTCCCAAAAATTGAAATAACAGAAACGTTATAGTCATTTTTATAGAATTTATATTCCGTTTATTTCGTTAATTACATTATCTTCATCCTCACTGATTATTGGGAAAAAGTGTTTTTTCATCATTTTAGAAAAATGTTATCTTCGATCCGCCAAAAGTTTATTTAATTTTGGTTTGCTAGTATATTCTATATAAGTACTCCTGATCTATATCAGATTCAAACAGTTTGCCAACTCAATTA
Organism: Chrysopa pallens; assembly: GCA_020423425.1. Lineage (NCBI taxonomy): Eukaryota > Metazoa > Arthropoda > Insecta > Neuroptera > Chrysopidae > Chrysopa > Chrysopa pallens. Next base: position 64,914,413 of record CM035592.1, read on the forward strand.
CTATAACATTTTAACCAAGGACGATTTGCCTGATATACTAAGATTGTATTGATTTATTTATAATCTTTTTTCATTATTTAAATTAATTAATAAAGTTATTATATATTCTTCATAAAGAAGTAAAATCGCTTTCTTGAAAACATAGAAAAAAATATTTTATTAATTTAAGGAAACAATAAAAATATAAAAATGATATTTTTTACAATTTTCCTCTATTATGCCAAAGGAAGGAAATAAAACATATACATTTCTATACATACATGTTTTATATAAGTGCCAGACTACAATATTACCGATTAATGCTACAATGTAATTAAGTTTATTTACCAACACAATCTATATAAACTGATTTTTTTATAAGTAATAATAATTTACAAACAATAATTATTATAATTATTTCATTTAATTCAATAGACATTCATAAAAAAATGGTTCATATTTTTGTGAATAGCATGCTATAAAAATCACGCTATAAAAAAGAATTATAAAATCAGTGTCTAACTGATTAGCATAAGAGTATTTGCAAGTGTAATGAGGTATTACACGCATGTTAAACAATAAAGTTTTATATTTCCGGGTGGTGTTTTTGTGAAATTTTAATATCCAATTAATACTTTTATATTTTAGGATTTTATATGGTACACTTTTTGGATTTACTCGAGCACCTTAGATTAATATATGGGAAATACATTCCTCCTTGTTCAGTAACTCTACCTAATCTTAGTCTTAACAGGGCCGCGCGTAAAGGGTAGGCGATCGGAATATTAAAACGAAAAAATTGATAGTTGGATTTAATCGAGCGCGTCATGTTAAGATATGGTAGGTTAATTACGAATTGGAAAGTGTACAATTTACTAATCCGATGATATGAGTAATCTGACGTAAGAGAATGGGAGGGTCATAAACTTGCATAAAAGATATACCACCTGCATCACGCTCAAATCGACTAGTAAACTAGTACACGTTTCAGCACGTCATCAACCTACGGTATCTCAAAATGATGTGGTCGATTAATCGACCGATTTTTTTGTTTTAATATTCTGATCTGCTACCCTATACGAACGGCACCATTTAGAGGGCTAAAATTTCATGGAGGTAATCTACAAATGGTAATGTATCTTCCATATCTTAATCGACGCGCTGGCGTAAATCTAAAAATCTCAGCTTGGGCTATTCTACAAGTAAGGTAGTAAGGTTTTTCTCATGTAACCATCGTAATTTGATTTGGGGTTGCCAACTATCCCGATTTGATCGGAAGACTCCCGGAAAATTATATTTAATATTTAATATTTATTTCAATAATTATAACTTTAAATTGTTTATTTGTAGACATATACAACACTTTCACCAATTCGTAAGCACAGGCGAGGATATGTGTATCTCCTGACTCTATAGGCAAAATTTTTAACCATTAAATGGTGTTGCTTCGAAATCATTCCGACTATAAATGAGTGGATTTCATACAATTGCTTTGTTGTTGAAATAAAAATAATTATTGATTCACTCTCAAAATTCTTGTTTAAGGAAAGTTAAGGTACAAAAAAATGAACCTGCCCACTAATATTTAAAATGTCTCTTTTTTATGACATCTATAACATAATATTTGAATTCAAACAGTGGATGTCAACAAGTTCGTTTGACAATTTAATTTTTAAGTGATATTTTGTTTTTGGTTTGTATATAAATTTATGATAAATGGTTCCTATCATTTTAATATTTTTAATTTATACAATATTTAGTACAATGCTTTGATTTTAAAATAATAAGTATACTTTACCTTTTATCGACTTCTTAACTTATACTTACGCTCTTCATTTTTAGCTTTATATGTTAAGCTTATTAGTTACTTTACTTAGTTATATTATCTTTTTTATCTTGTGTAATTTTTTTATTTCAATATTTATATAAAATAGATGTATTTGAATTTTTCTAAATTAAAATATACCATTTAATAATTTATAAATATATCCTTTATTTATAAATTATTTACACACCAGTTATATAAAATAGAAGAACATAAAAGGTGAATAACTCAAAAGAAAATTTCAATCACGATTTTAAAAAAATAAATTTATTTTTTAATTATATTGATTCATATAATTTATTATTTATTCTAAACTCTTTAAAAACTATAAATTACCAAATATTGCCAGCTTTTAGGCTTCCTGATGATTGCTCTAATTGTATTGGATTTTCTTGACTAGACCAACTTTCTAAAGCTGGTTGAGGAATTTCTAGCTCAATAGATCGTTGTATTTCAACTTGTGTATGAGGTATTCTACTATTCAATGCATTTAATGTTGGAGGTAGTTGAATTAAAAGACCTCCATCTCGATTTAAATTTAAATTCTGTGCTGGAATTAATAATCCACCGGATAAAGATGGTCTTGAATTAGCCGATTCCACAACAATACTGTCTTCATCGGAAACAGGCGCACGGTTAAATACATTATAAGTTGAAGGTATTTGAACTAGAAGACGACCACCTTGATTTAAATTTAAGTTTCTTCCTTGAATTAATAATCCATCGTTCAAAGATGATCTTGAATTCGCAGATTCAACAACAACACTGTCTTCATCAGAAACAGGAGCACTTCCAATTTGATCAAACTGTGTTCCTGGTTCAAGTATAATACTATCTTGAAGTGACTCCAAATTTAAATGACCCCCATGTAATTGATTATCAATACTTTCGATATGCGAGCCTAAATTCAATTCGCCATAAATACTTCGTTTTCCGTTTTGCCCTTTAGATGATTGTTGTTCCTTTATTTTTTGTTCCAGGCATTGTGTTGTGTCAGCAGCAATCAATAACAAAACTGGAAAAATCTGGAAATTTTGTTAAAATTAAGATTTTGATAGAAGCTATTCATACTCGCAAGAGACGATTATATTACAACTTTTGTGTTACTGATTGATTTCAAAATTTGTACAATATTCTTTCTACTCTATTGGAATTGTTTTTCTGAAATTTGTTATTAACATTGATAAAATATACTGATTACGTAATCATTATATTTATGAAGCATTTTGTAATATAACAATTTGAATTAAATATGTATGCATTTGAGTAGAAATTGAAGCGGATAAAACCAGTTTAAGAAAATATTAATAAAGTTCTCACATGATTTTAGTTATCTCACAAATTGGCGCAATATATGCCGGATTAATTAAGTCTAAATTTACAGACGCCAATGAAAGAATCAAAGTTTTTAATAAAGTTTTTGAATACGATCGCTTTGATTGCATTTGTCTCGGGAATAATATTGATTTTGCAGTTTTGTATGGTAGTAAGTTGGTTGATAATTTTCAGACATAAATCGTATGAAAGATTGGAGATAACGATATTTTACGTTTAATCAATAGTTTCTGCATGCAAATTTCTGTTTTTATCCTTTATGTATATATTATCCTTTTACCAACTTCACCAATGGGCTTTTGGTCACCAAATTAATTATATTGGACAGTTTTGGCTCCATGTCAGACTATATACAACGTATGCAAGCATCAAGAAGGATTTCAGTGAACAATAAGTTTTCAAAAATAGATGTATGTGTGGACCAACTCTTTTATGCTGTTTAGTATCGCTGGATGTTCTTGGTTACAATTAGTAGACGATAAATAAATAAACTAGGTTTCATTAAAAATTCCAAACGCAAGCTTATTTCCGTGAAAACGCAAGCTTATTTCCTGGGCTCTTAATGCCTGCACTTCTATAATCAATTTCTGGTAGATGTTTATTTCATTAATACTTAATTGTAATTGTAATTAATATAGAGTGCGAAATCTTTTTAACATTGTTAGATTAAAGATTCCAAAAACAATGTATGCAGTCATGAAAAATATTTATTGCCATTGTTTGTTTATGATACAAATTTTTTTAAAAAGGCTCATAAGTACCCGTTAATAAGTTATAAATATAGTTGTGCTTTAGAATTCTAAAAATTTAATTGTTTAGTCAGGGTAACAATCAGACTTGTATTTACTTCCAAATCATTGCCCTATTTTAATGCTCCTTAATTATGTAACACTGTCAACATAATCGCGAATCATGGAAATTGCAAAATTATAATGTCAAATGCCCTTTTTGAAAATTGATATGTAAGAAGAAATTACATACTAAGAAAAATTTATAGTAAATAGAAGTGATTATGGAATCGTTTACTCGTTTTGTTTTGGATGTTTCGAGAACTTCACCAAATGTTGCAGTTTTCAACCTATTATTTGCAAATAGAAAGACATTAGATAACTTTGTATTGATAAGGTCGTTACTTAGCGAAAATAGATGTAAAATATTAAAAGAGAATGTGTTTTAACACTGGTCACAATTTTTAAAATTTATTGCATATTTATAAGACTTATGTAACAAACATAAAAAAGTAGAAACCGCTTTTAATCTAGGTACTACAATTAAGTATATCTACTATTAAACTGATATTTTTCAAAGCACTGTTTAATATGCGTAGTACACTTTTAACAAGCGAATTCAATTTGAGGATCTTAAAAAACACGAAATTGTTTTCCAACTTTACCGGATAAATTCGGCGCTCAATAAATTTGGCTTATTTTTTCTATCATCCTCTATTAGCGAAAAATGCATATTATAATATTATATTATAATATTATATATTAATATTATTAAAGTATATTATAATACTACAGATAAGTTTGCATTATATTTTTACAAAACTATACTTAATAACCTTTGTTCCTTAATAAACTATCAATAAATATCTCAACACTTTTTGGTAGTATTCAAAACATTTTTGTTTGTTTGTACTAATAGAAACCTCGAAATTTTATAAATAACACTTATTTGTTTCACGACACTTTGATTCTTTCATTAACTATACATTGTTAGTAACAATTTTATTTTGAATTTTTCGTGTTTTATTGGAATATAATTAAAAATTAAAATAAAATCTTACAATAAACTTCATTGTCGAATAAGAAAGATATTAGTAATGAACAAATTACTTATGAATGACAATAATTTTTGTATTTCAATAAGTATTTATATATTGAAAAAAAATCAATATAATTAAAATTGGGACAAAAGACCATTAACATTGTCAAAATATCATTTATTTATACACGGAGAATTTTTTTTGGCTGTACTTAATATTGCAATATGACCATTGCAATATACTTTACATTATAATTGCATTTTTTCTGAAGAGCGTGTTTTCGTTTGAAATATTATTTTTATGTACAATATCTATTATGTGTAACAGTGATATAACGAACGTTGACCATACACATTTGTGAATGTGATTTTCAATTTATTGTTGACACTGTATGATTGAATAAACAATAATATTAATAGAAACAAAAAGTGACTATTAAACTGCATTGCCTAGTAGTTTTACATTTAAAATCTTCTTTTATATGCACCTATATTGAGAAGATACTCTTATTTTTGTATATTCAGTTCCCTTTTGTTTCCCTTTAATATTATTGTTTTTAGAAGAACATTGTTAAATGCATAAAAGTTTTTGAATAACTTAATCTACCTCATTGGCGTGTTAAATAATATTTCAAAAAGATTTATTATTATAATTAGATTACTTATTATTATTATTATAAGAAAAGTAAACAATTTTAATCCATTTTTTTTTTTTTAAATTTTTATTTTACTCCATATTTCTTTATTGATTTTCGTTAGTTATAAATTCTACCATAAATTTTGATAATTCATATCTGCTGGGTGACGACGACTAACTTTTTTATATTTGATCGATAATACTAATACAGCTCGTTAATAGTTAGTTACCAAACAAAAAAGGAAAAAATGATTTATAAACAGGGGAGAAAAAGGGCTGAATTGTAAAATCTTTGCCTATTAAACATAGATTTAGTAGTTTTCGTATCATCGACCTGTGCTTAAATAACTCTTGATTAATTAATATTTGAGACAGTAATTAGTATAATTACTTATTTATTGTATAAATACATAAAATAATATCATATTTTTGGAAACTGCATATGATGTGTTAAAAAAAATTTCTCCGTGTATTTGATTTTTGGGTGTCAATATTTATTTATCTACATAATTTGCAAATAGACATAGTCATTTTTTTTTGTTTAACAAATTATTAAACAAAAACTAAAATTTATTGTATGTGATGCAATTTTCAAATCAACATAATTGAGTATAGGATTAGAATATTATCTATATTTAAAAAAAAAAAAAAAAGTTTATGCAATTCACTATTTGAAGGTTATAGGTTCAACAGCGAAAATATGATAATTTGAAAATAGTACAAATTGGACGTAAAATAGACTTTTGCATTCGGTATATGTTTTCAATTTCAAAGTATAAAGTTCAGTTTTAAATCATTAAAGTTTTCGAGATAGAAAAAGTATTTTTTTATTTTTTACGTGTTTATAATTTTTTCCATATAAATTCATCTTTGTGATATTATTTAAAAAACCTCACTGGAAGAAAAGGTATAAAAATAAGACTTTCATATCTCTAATTTTATTAATGACAATAGAGAGTTGATCGTCTTTAAACCAGGAAGAAAATATCATCCTCCTTTTAATGCCAAAGGAGGATATAAAGTCGTACGGTTGTTTAATGTATTGTTCTTAAAACACATACTATATTCTGTATACAAATACCTTCACTATTCTATATTATTTACATTCACTATGTTCATTTTTATCCTAAAGTGTTAGTAATTGTTGAATGTGTGTGCTTTATGCTATAGTTAAAATAGTCGTTTTTTGGTTAGCCTCGCACTAAATTTACGATCCAATTTTTTAAAATAATATTTAGAATCACTAACTGAGTATACAATCATAAAATGCGGATAAATTCTGTTGGAACTTCAGACTTCATCTTGAACAATTGTTTTTGGCCGATATCTCAGAAACTATGCATTTAAGGGCAAAAGCCATGGACACCGTTATTATTGAGCTTACCATTTACAATTTACCGCCCATTTAATGAAGCGGTTATTCTATCCTTTTTTTATCTCGACCGATTACCCTTAAAATATTTATTTTATCAATAAATTACACCTATATGTTTTTAAAGATCGATTTATTCTCTACAATTTTTGTTTAAAAGTTTTTTTTGGTCATACTAATATTAATTCACTTATTTATTTATTTTTTAATAATTTGTTTTGTTTCTCGTTTTGTTTGTATAAAAAAAAAAAAATTATAAATAATAAAATTAAAAATAAAAACAAAAACAAAAGATTCGTTATTTCTAAAAGTATATAATAGTAGAACAAAGTCCTGAAACGCATCGAATTTTTAAATCATTTAGAATATATTCTGTTTCTAATAATTAATAGTTTTTCTTTATGAATGGGAAAGGACAAAATTATTATTTCAAGGAAAATGAATTTAAATTTGTCATTTTCCCATGCTTCTCTCATGCAACGTGTAGATTACCATAATTATCATTTTTATGGAAAATATCATATGTTTAATCGTCTTTAATTTTGAATTATTCATTTTTTAATTTTTATTCCTAGTCTTCAAGATTTTTAAAATATTACTTTCATGCTAGTACCACCTGCAATGATTTTTACCTATTGAGCATAAATAAATTGATGAAGAAAACAAAGTTATAGACTTACAAGATATTTGTAGAAGAATTATGGAATCATCAAATTGTTTTTCATTCTAAAGCATAAAAATCATATCACGAGAATGCACAAACTCTAAAGGTATATAAAAATTAACGTAATCTTATTGAAAAATAGTCTCAAACCCTAATCTATCCGTTTCTTTACATAATCAACTATCTGCTGCGACGCGTCACATGACTTTCTTTTTATTATGTACAGTATTATGTGTTTAGCTAAATATAATTAGTTGAATTATTCTACCTTATTTTTATTTCCCCAACGAAATGTTTCAGATAAAAGTTGTTGAGTTTAATAAGTTCTATAAACAAACATACTATATTTGAATAAAATTGTTGTTTTCCTAAAATCGTAAAAACGTAAATTCTAATAACCACACGAATAAAGTGGCGCTTTGATTAGTAGTTTGTTCGATTAATATTAGCAGACTAAGTATATGTAGTAAAATCGTAAAAACCTGATGACTGCACGAATAAAGTGGCACTTTGTTTAGTTGTTCGTTCGATTAATTGTAGTAGACCGATTAGTAGTAGTAGTGAACAATTTGAACACAGAATACTAAGTTTGGCCAATTAAAAATATTTTGATACTTTTGACTAGTATTAAAAGGAAGTACAAATTTACGATATTCCTGTTAACGTGAAATTTAGCATGAATATCCATAAAATTTTTTATTTTAACATAAAAAGCCTTACAGAACCCTCTATTTCACATGTGCAATCGATTATATGTGCATTTAATTGCATTATAATTTTTAATGTTTTAATAAACGTTTCAAAATTGATTTATAAACTGGATAATTTAATTTGCATTTTAAATCGATGACATACATATGTAAACATTTAAATATTTTTAATAAATCTTATATCATTCTTACCTTTATCAATGATTAACAATAAAATGAGAGATGTGCAGTCAAATAATATGATTTCCATATGTAATAGCAGTGACCTTCAAGTTAACTCGTTATTGAATTAATTTCGCACAAATTTAGTTTTTATGAATTAAAATTAAGTGCTGGGAAGGATATAATGCATTCTTAAAAAAAACCTGACGTATAGCTTCTAAAACTATTTGAGTAGAAAATATATCTTCCAATTCTAGAACTTATTCTCCCTCAACATAAATTATGAATAGACTTTTCAAACTAGTTACAGCAAAGATAATATATTTTGTGAAAATGTAAGTTTTGGTAAGGCTTCTTGAAATTGTTTAAATCTTACGAGTATTTGAGTTTAAAACAAAAAAAAAAACCAAACAAAAAAAAAATACAAAAAACAAAAAACAAAAAACAAAAAACAAAAAACAAAAAACAAAAAACAAAACAAAACAAAATTCAAAACAGTAATCAAAAATCAATTACTTTTAAAAATCACCCAAAAAATTTTTACTAAATTTTGATTTTTTTTAAATACCATTTACTTAAGAATTATATGGCTAGTTTCCGTGATATCACTTAAAATAGATTTGGGATATTAGAATACCATGGACTTCTTTATCGGTTTTAATAGCTACCACACGTGTGTTTTATTTTCCTACCCAATTCTGTTACTTCTTAGAATGGCTTAATTAAAGGGAAGCTTATTGTTTCAAAATGGTGAACATTGGATGTTTAGTAATTATTATATGTAGATCATTTCAAACAACCTAGTCTTTTTCAGAGTTTGCTGTAATATCCTTATGAGTCTGCATCGCTATTAGGTACATAATAAATCTCAAAAATTAATGAACAGAAAAAAATTTCCAATGGCAAAAATTATTTCAATCATTTGATCGAACATATTGATTATGTGGCAACCACAAAAATAAAATAATCTTTATGGAAATGTGAACAAATTAAAAATTGTGGTATTGATTCCACAAAAGTTTCATTGCCATTCTGCATACGTTGAAACAAAATTTTAATAATATAAATGTGTTAATTAATTCCTGAAACAAATTTTTATGTAGAAAAATTTATTGTTTTTTACGAAAAAACAATATTTATTTAGTGTACGACATTATCCACACAGTCTGAGAGGTTGAACGATGTAAAATTACAATAACCGATTAAGAAAAATTAAATATGTTTTGAGTTAATCAGTGATTAAAAATATCGATTTATCTTCAAAAAAATTATATTAAGGATTTTTCATAAAGGATAAAAAGAAATGAGACTTCGAATATATAGTAAATTTAACATTTAATCGTAAAAAGTATAACGATGAAAAATAAAACTTAAAAAACTCATATAAAAACAGATTTGTTTTTCATTCCTGTAGATGCAAAATTAGCCGTATTATAGAACGTTGAAGATGATGAATTGATAGGGCAATCTAAAAAAGTAACGCAGCTATAATAATTACATAAATTTTTAAAGAAAAAAAATTACTCTTGATGAACACGGAGTTTTTTCTAAACGAAACAGTTTAAACCACTTTAACTTTAACAATGTATTTTTAGCACTTTGACTAAAAGAAATCTACATGCGTTAATAAAAATTTGAATGGTTGGGGAAATGCTGGGGAAATTCATTAAAAAACTGATTTTTTCGGTAAAAAAGTAAGCAAACAGTATTATTTTTCTTAAACCTATGGTAGTTTTTTGAGCTAACGATTACAAGAAAAACTCATTATGAAGGTTTTTTTACTGTGCGTTTTTTATACAATATTAATTGTTACTACTGCAATTTTTCATTAAAGAATCGACACATTTAATGTGTTATACTTCTTTTCATATTGTGTTTACAGAAACATACAGATACTTTTATTTGGTTTTTCATAATTTAAAGTTTGTTACTTAAACTTTTTTAGATTAAAATGTAGGATATTCGAGTTATTCGTTGAAAAACGTTAAAAAACATAATTGATTGCAATCACGTATAACTAAAAATATAATGAATTTTCTAAAAAACTCCATTGAACCTATTTTGCTTAAAATTTGTTGCTTTATCCCTTCCTGTTATTATTTTAAACGTTGCAAAGATGCGGCGTAGTGGTGTGTGCGGAAGAAAGTACACAAAATAAAGTGGTAAACATTTTAGAATTTAGCATATAAATCATAATCTATAATTTTTCACACAAATACATTCATTATTGAAATTTAAAAGAGGTAAACAGGAACTCCACTCAATATAATGTAACCAAATATATGTATTATTTCAATATATACATATGTTGAAGATTAACGACATATGTACTGCCTGAGTGCCCTCGATCTCAACGGTGATTCTCATATAAGCAACAATAACATAATGCATTTTGATACATATTTATATTAATAACTATGATAAAAGTTATATCTATAATAAATGTATCAGTTCGAAAAACGTTTGCAAATCATTTTCACTTCCTTTATTTTAATGTACAATAACAAAAAGTGATATTTTTTAAAGATTTCAGATTCAGAGAAAGTATAAATTGTTTTTTTATCAAGATAACGTATACATAAAGTAACTTAATACGTCTATAAAAAAGTATTAAATTATTTACAATTTTTAATCAAATTTTGTATCAATTTCTATAACAGGTTTTATATATATTTTTGTCATAACATATACCTAGTTATACAGGGCAAAAAATACGAATAAAGTGTTCACAGGAACAATTTCTTGTGTATACAATTTATTAAAATTAAATTAATTATCGCATTCATAAAATTTATTAAAAATGTAAAAAAAAAAACAAAAAAAATGTTCCTTTGTTCCTTGCAAACACTAACAGAATATTTTCACACTTTGCAATAGTAATATTGATTGTTGCTATTGAAGACATTTTATTTTTTATTTTTACCATAATCTATACATCAATTGGCAAACACGAATTTAAAATCCCTTTTTTTTTTCGTTTTTTATTATTAAAAAAGTTAACGAAAAGTTATACTATTCGAAAGGTTTTGTACCAAAGTATCGTAGAATAGTAATTGGATGTGTGTTTATTCCCGTTAATTTGAATTAATATCAATATCAATTTTCGACAAAATGTAATATATTTTACACGAAATTAAAATGTTGTGCTTTTGTATATGGTCGATCCACCCCCTCTCAATTTTTTTTTTTGGATCCATATCAGGGGTATATTCTTTGAAATCATAAGCATTCTTTTATTTAATGAAACTATCGGTGAACAAACATAATACATATATTTATTTTGGTACCACCTCAGTTGATAGTGGTATTTTTTGGATACATAATGGGAGTATATTCTTTGAAACCATAAATATTTTTTTTATTTAACGAAACTATTGGTGAACATACTTAATACATACATTTCTGTTGATCATTTCCTCCTTAGGAATAAAATTTATTCTTAAAATTTTTATGGTACCACCTTCAACATTTCAAACTAAAATATGTTTTATAACTGGACCACAATTAACGAAAGTATCGATGGGCATACATTTAAGAGAAAAAAAATACATATAAACGAAAATATAACCTCCTTTATTTTTGAAGTTGAAGTCGATTAAAAAGGAAAATTGAAGACACACAGATATTTAGTACAAAAATTTCAATTAGATGAATACAATAAAACATTTTTATTTCACTAGATGAATACTAAAAAACATTTTTCTTTCACTTGTATATTACAATTTTCTTATAACCCTCCAAATTCCACTCGTAAAATAGCGATCGTTTTGTCGTTGAAGGTTTTGCCGTGGGGAGATTGATTGCAGAGACTTCATCAGGCAACCGTCTTAACTTATGATGTGGGCTGAATGTTTTAACCATCTACGTATCTAACAAAAGCAGATGGAACGTTTTCTGAGCCCTACAAACTTAAAGGATATCTGCAATAAGCAGAAGAAGCTTTTTTTGAAGATGTGTTTTAAAAAATGCGAGCAGATTGGTGTAAAGGTCTGAGGAAATTGGGTGTTAAACTGGTACCGAAAATTGTTTGGTGTACAAAGTCAGACATAAACGACATAGACATAAATAATATATAAGTAAACTAATTAAGCCCAGCCCTTAAAGCTTAGGTTAACCCTAGAAGCTTCTTTTTCTAATTTTTCTAAACTTTCTAAATTCGCTACAAAATAGTTTCAATGACTTTTCAACGACTTACGTAAATCGCATTGTTTTATAGTCGAAAATCATTAAATTCTTCTTTAAAATTTAAAGTGATGAAACATCGATTTATATTAAATCCTTGAAACATCGAGTTTAAAACTTATATCCATTGGGAAAAATATATTTTAAAACAAACTAGCTAGAAATAGTAGCGGGATTGGTATTACAAAAAAGAAAAAAAAAATATTAAGAAAAATACAAAATTTTTATTTAAAAAAATAATAAAACAAAAATAACACAACAAAAATTAACATGACAGAAAAAAAATTTTTTACAAAAATTTCAACATAATTTATGTGAACTATTGTAAAAAATGATGAAGGGTAACATGAAAAGATGGTAATAACAATTTTTTTAATGATTCACTAGAATGTTTAAATCACCCTAAACATGGTAATGAACATGTGGTGGGGGTTGGTGAACGTGAGCATGTACTTGTCGCACTAAGTAAGGAACCCGTCTGTATACTGGAACAGGTTCTGGAATAGCAACTGGCACTGGACGTGGCACATTAACTGGAACTGGTCGAGCTACAGGAACTGGATATGGTGCATATTCTGGTACGTTGTATGGAACTGGCACTGGATGTGGGATTTTACGAATAACTTCGTATGGGATTTCACGAATTTCAGGTACTGGGTATGGTTTTGGTATTCTTACTTCGTATGGTTTATCAACTTTGACGGGAACTGGTTGTGGAATTGGCACTGGAATGTTGCGTGTTACTGGTACTGGGTATGGTTGTGGAATAATTTCTCCCAATTTGTTTGTAACATGAATGTGACGGTTTACTTGAATAGTTTGATGTGCACTTGATCCCAAATGAACTGTGCGACTTCCTTGTAAAGCAGCACCATTCAAGGCAATTCCTCCACCAGATAATTGAGCTTCGGCTAATGATGCACCACCTAATGAAGCTGCAGATAATTGAGCTTCAGCTAAAGAAGCACTAGATAACGATGCACTTGATAATGAAGCACCAGCTAATGATGCACTAGTATATGAGGCTGAACTTAATTCTTGGCTAGGAATAATTTCACCACCTAAAGCTGCACCGCTGCTTATAGCTAACCCTGCTGAACCAGAAATTGCTGCTCCACCATTGAATGCTGTTTGATCTTCTATAGCTAAGCTGGCAGCTGATCCATGTCCTCCAATATTTGCGATTGGACCAGATGATGAGGCGAGTCCAATAGAACCACCTGCAATATTAGCTACATTGTTTACTCCATATCCTGAGTACAACCCAATGCCACTACCTATTGCTAGCTCACCTGTTCCGTATCCGTAGCCTTCATTTAGGATACCCCGTTTCACTCCCTTCTTCACGGGTTTTTTCTCCTCTGCAGCTACAACGAAAACTGACAGAGCTAGAACCGTGAAAATCTAAAAACAAATTTCCATAATAATTAATAATTCGATAATTTTGGATAAATAAACTTTAAAATTAAAACTTACGAAGATCTTCATGTTAATTTTTATGAAGATATTGTTTTTTTGTCAAATACAGAGAACTGCTTGATCTTCACTATAAAATTTTTGTTTATATACTAAAAATTTTTGATGGTGGTGTGAAACCAAAAAACTTGTTTTGCACATAGGCAAACCTTACGCACATAATATCTGTAAAATGACCTGGTGATTATTTGGTGATGATTTCAAAGTGGGGCTTATAATATGTTTTTTGTTTTTGTGTGTGACATCTTTGAATTTCAAAAATTAGATATATATCATCTAATTCTATGCAAATTCATTTAATTAATTCATAAAAACATAAAATATATTCTTAAAGAAAGTTTTATTCATTGAGTCATATTGGTTGCTGGTCTAACTACATTATCGGCCTACTACTTACGTAAGGTTTGTATCATATTCAGGTGTTATACTTGATTTTAAATTAATTTTATTTTTCAAATTAAGAAATTAAGAAGACGATAAACATATAGTTTATGCTAGGGCAATACTTTTATAGTACAAATAAATAAAAACGAGAAATTAAAATATTTTGTACTACTATGCAATTATAGTTGAATAAATCGAGTTTTTCCATGTTAAGAGTAACATTATTATTTAATCAGTGGCAAATTTTCGCATAGGAAGGCACTATTTTAGAAACTGCAGAATTATGAAATTATAAAATTATAGAAAACAAAAATAGCTAGAGAAATAAAATTTAATGTTTTGTTGTGAATATTTATATTGTTAACAATAAACAAGTCATCGAATTTTTTTACCGAATGTCGTTTTCCATAATTTTATGATAAGTTGCAAAATTTTACTGAATATTTGATTTCGTATAACAAAAAAGGCGCCACATTGGATGAACCCTAAAACAGCACATAGCCTAAATTCACCCCTGTATATAATACGCCTTTTATATGTATTAGAACAAATTTTTATTGGTGGTGATTGATTAAATATTTTAAAATTACTTTCAAAACATCGTTAAGGAGAATATTTAGAGACCGAAATGAAGTAAAATTATAGCTTAAGCTTAATGACTTATTCAAAATGTAGCTTATTCAAAAACAATTTGTGAATTTCAATTATTTATCCTTATTTATTAAGAGTCGTTATTTATTAAAATGTTTATTGTTAAAATATTTATTCAGAATATCATTCGAAAAATGTGTCTATTTCGATGGTTTATTAATTTTAAATGTTGCTTATAAAAAAAAAACGATAATTACTAAATCAAAATAATTTCTTCAGCAACTTATTTGCCATTTTTTTAAAACAATACAATATTTGGAACAATTATACATAATTGTTGATTTTGTTGAATCTGCTTCCAAAATTAAAATTTCGAGTTAAGCCGAATAGTAGTCGAATCTTAACCACATTTCAATTCTTAGTTTATAAATAAAGGAAGATTTTATTACACTAGTAGCTCTGTTTGGCAATAGACCTCACTCATGGCGAAACCCTATTCTAATGAAGAGTTACACCACACCTCTTTGTCGTTTTAGTCATTTTAGGTGAAAATACAAAGAATTTTTGATAATTCGTTATTAATAATAACAGAAATATTTTATCGATTCTCTTTTCTACAATACAAATATCATACTTACAGAACAAATCTTAAGTAGCGGGCATATGCAGGGTTGGATATGTTTTAGTAGGCTATGGGTTAATACCTTTAATAGGTATTATTCCTGTATTAACCTTGACAGTCTATGGGAAAACCATAAAAAAGATAGACAGAATAGTTTAGGCTAGATGATAGAGAATTACAAATATAAACATTTTTAATAAATAATTATATGCATCCTAAACAATAGGGCTAGTTCAGGAATTGTCAATTTTATAAAAATTTTAAAATTCATATTATAGCTGAAAAACTGGGGCGTGTTAATATGAATTTATTTAAAACGAAGTAATAGTTAATAATTTTGTTGCGAATAATGTGTCAATTTCTAAAATATATAAACCAATAAATTATAATAAATGCAATAGTTAATAAAAATACATGTAAAAAAATAATTACAATATTAGTAGTCACAAATAAGTATTAAGTAGCCAAGATATCTCAGGCAATGAATAAGAAATGTGTCTGGTAAGAACCATTTTCAGAGACGATAAAAGAAAATTTTTTGTTCCAATTTTTCATTAACTTCCAAAATTTGTTATACATTTTTACGCCATTATATTAAGTTCCTCTGTTGAAGATGTTTAATCATGGAAATGGTAGTTTGTATTTGTTCGTATTTCTCCTGTAATGGTGTTTGTTATTGCGAAGCTCTTGATGGCCCAATACAGTAAAGGATGAGTGTCAATAGGTAAAAATCCCCTGAAAAATGTAAAAGACAATATATGTAAAAGACAAACAAATAAATTTAAACTATCGCACAATCTCCTAACACTCTATGTTTTGTTTAAGCATATTTTAAACAATAATAGACACAAATATAAAAGAATTGGTCACAAAAAAAAATTTCAGGGAATATTTCACCTATCTTATTGACACTCATCCTTTTCTGATTGTGAATAACAACAAAATAATAAAATTGGAATACGCACTTGAATGATAGTAAGGAACAAACATAGGTATAAAGGTAAATGGATAGATACATACATATTTACAAACATAAAGAAAAACAAAATTGAAATCGTCTAGTTTTTCCATAGACCTCACTTCGTTCGGTTAATAAAACAACACATTTGGAAAATATTGTGAAACCAATTTTAATTTGTTTTGAACGATTTCAAAATCTCAAATTGGGTTCACGCCGTCTCCAAACTAACCTACACCAATTTAGCAAAATAATAATTTTTACAATTGAATTTCTAGAAAGTTTCAATAATTCAATACGTAATTAAATTAATTAAAGATGAGCATAATTGATCTTAGTATTGTAGTCTTCATCTTGGTCTTAAAAAACATGACTTAGACCAAGACCAAGATTATCTGTATATCCGCAAGACTAAAACTAATACCGAGACCAAAGCCAAGATCTAGTATGCAAGACCAAGGCTAAATGTAAAGGAGAGTCCAAAATCATAACAAACAAACAAGCGAAACAAGGCGAAACGAAAGAAGAGGACGCATGCAACATGCAACAAGAGATAATAGTCAGTACCACATTGAGTAAAACGCGTTAGTTGTCTCTTTAATCAGGAAGTTTAATAATATTTACAGTTTTACAAATTTACGACTCTGCAGAGTTGTTGGCATGCAGTTTATTATGGTTGCAATGAAGTAAAGGATTTGATCAGGTTATTATTATTTGGGAGCTTTTTATAATTTATACTTTTAATAATCTTCATAATGACATTAATAGAAAAATTAATATAAAAAAAACTTAAGTATCAGACTAAATATACAAGACCAAGCAAGCCCATACTATATAAGCAAGCCTGAGTAAGCAAGACCAAGGCCATGTTCAAGACCGTCCTAGTCTTGGTCTTGGTCTTGCTTTGCTCATCACTACAATTAATACATCGAAAGTTGTTTCAGTTTAATACATCAAAAGTAAATCCAATTCATACACAGATGCAAACTGCTTAAGGGTTCAATTTTTAATTTTTCTTCAATTATAATTTACCAGAATAATCGATTATGACACATGGAAATACACATTATCTTATATGGAAATTCAATATTTCATCAAAATTGAAGCATGGTTCACGAGTTTTTAACATTTGCGTGCCTAAAATAAGGTTGCTTTCCAGCGCTGCATCTCTGGGATGATAGTTGATTCGTTAAATATTGTTAAAATGTGATATCGAACATTTCTACAATTTTTTACCACACGTTTAGGTATAATTATTATTGCATTAGTTTTAGATCTATACGCATTCGTCTGAATAATTTTATCAGACTGCCAGACTGACAGGCGTGTAGAATTGAGATAAAAGTTGCTCAGGAAGTTCTCAAACGTTGAGCAATTTTAATTTTAAATTTCTGAAATCGGAGAACAAAATTTTTTCCTACAAACAGGAATTTCCGATATAGTTACATAGAGCTCGGAAGTAATTTATGAACGATAATATAAGCCCAAAAACTTTAATAAAATTTCGAAGTTGGCTGGTACTATAAAATAACAGGTATCCAAAGGTTGTTATATTTATAATTTAATTAGTATCCATTATAATAGTAGTTCCAGTAAAATCATAAATAACGGGTTTTCACGAATATATATATATTCTTTAGTGAAACTAAAAAATTTAGACAAACGTTAAAAAAAGAAAAAAAAAGAAATTGACCGAAATACATAACATTGAATATTATTTTATGTACTACATATGTCAGTTTCAGAAAATGTTAAAAAATTTATTTACAAAAAATGGGTTAATTTTTCCGGGTTTTCGCCGATTTTGCGTATTATTTCATAATAATTAGTTAAACTTCATCGAATTTTTTTTTTTTTTTGTTCACTCATAGATAGATTTTGTAAAAATTTTTTAGCATACATTCTGTAATGCTGGATCTCAAATTAAAGGTTTTATAACTTAACCCTGAGAAGATAATCCTTTATTTTACTAATAAGATCATATCATACGTTTTGAAGACTCGCTGATATTTAAAAGTGCATATTTCACAAATTTTCATAATGAAAGAGATTATAGGTGTTTGGATAGTTAGTTTAGGGTTTTGCACTTCGAATAAAACCAAAATTATGAAGATTAGTTTGAATATAATTTAAAAAAATAAGAAAACTCTAAAATATTCAGTCTATATTAAATAAAAAGATATTTTGAATTGTAGATCTAAACAACATTTTTTTAATGAATTATAAGTTGAAATACTAATAAATCATTCTATTGAAAAAAATTGCATTTTTAACTCAGGCAGAGCCATAAAAAAAATTTTTAAACTCTATATCACAGCTTTTTACTAATTATTAAAGTTACAGTGCTAATAAGTGATTAAACAATGGATCAATTTCTATGCAAAGACATAAGTAAAACCAAAGATCCGCCGTAGTAGAACATCGAAGATGAAACAACAACAACAAAAATAAATAAAAAAAATAAATAAACAAATAATAATAATAACAAAACTCTGTAAACCTCCTACAAATCAGCTTAAAGATTTTTAAAAAAATTACGTTTATTTTAAGATATAATAAGGTTTTAAAGTTTAATCAATGTTTTATTAAAGTTTAAGTATTAATCAATGAGTTACACTTAAAAAAATCATATAAATGAATCATACGTTAGTTAATCTTACGCTGAGTAAATATCCACGTTCCATATGAGACCGTGGTGACATAATCGCATCATGTATGCTCGACCCAGCGACAGAGCATACTGAGACGGACACTGTGCTACGCAATGATATAAAAAATAGAGAGCAAAGTTTATGTTTTGTTCACTTACGTCTTCAAGGCATATATTATCTTTCTAGGCTTAAATCGAAAAATATCTCGAAACATTTTTAAATGAAGAAATATAATACTATTTCAGAATCTTATAGCGAATTTTCTTTACTATCGTATTTTATTACTTTATAATATTTCCATTTAGCGATGGGTACAATTTTGTGTAAATTTATTTCATGCATCTTGAAAGAGGTAGAAAAATATAAAAGCTTTAAGACAAAAATAAACACATAAATTATTTTATTTTAATTAGAAATATTGATTTGAAAATTATTATTATTGTTGTTTTTTAAAATCGCTGAGGGCAAGGAATCTCACATATGGATTTCTATAGCCATAAATTATATAAAACACCTTGATTTTATCATAATTGTGTTTGTATTTTTAATTTCCCATATTCCATATTGATTGTGAATAGATTAGTTTTCTGTAGGTATTCAAATACGTAGGCAGCGTGTTCACTATTCGTATATCTTCAGGTCAACGAAATGTGAAGACCTAACGTCCAATGGCTACAACTATTGTACATCTATTATTGTGCATATAACATTGTAGAAAAGCGCAACGAATTAGGAAACTGGTTTAGAAATTTTAGAATACTTAATAAACATTATTATGCTATTTAGAAAAATATTAATTTTATTAAAAGCATTCAAAATTTCTGGGCACATCTACTTTGAGGACATTTCCTATGTATTATAGATGTTGAAAACACATTCTGCTTCTGAAATTTGTATTATGTTTTGAAAAAAAGCATTTATATGGTGTTTTTTTTGCAGGGGATAAACTTTTGGGCTGTTTAACTGATTCTCAAATTCTTTCAATGATAGAAAAGCTATATCATCTGTGTCTACCATAGAGATTAGGACGTTCTCAAGGGAGATTCTTGCTCAATTTTTTGAGAGACTGTCTAAATGTAAATTATGATAATTACAATTGAAAAAGGGTGAGATTCACTGAGCTCCTTTATTTTTCGAAGCGTAGAAATACAAAAGTAATTTCATTGTTATTTTTCGGATTTGTTGTCTTTTACTTGTTAGGTCCACGACCCAAAGATTGATAACAATCAAAAGTAGCTAACTTTTATATTTTTATATGTCATTATTTTTTTACATATATATAATAATTCAATTAACAATTTTCAGTTGTTAGAGACATCCGTTATAAAATTGAAATTGTAATCTAATAAGAAGTTCGTTTCAAAATCGATTAGAATAAGAACCCCGTGTTAAATATGCAATGTTTAACAGACAATTTAAAAAAAAATTAGTATGTGTATTTAAAATTTCTAAAAAATTCAAATAAAACTGATTTTCTTGGAAACGTTCATAAAGTTAGGGTAAAATTTGTGATATTATTAGTATGTAACTTAAAAAAGTTGTGAGTGCATAATTTGGTATTTAGATAATGCTGAATAAAGCCGCTATTGAAAGGCTAGGCTATGCGATTTAGTAGGTCAGAAAATAATATTTTTACACAGCCAATTTAAAATCGAATATTCATTTTCGCTATTAAAAAATAAAACAAATGGCAATTAATCAAGTTTATGTAGATATTGCAATAAAAGTTTTGCCAGCGAACACATTTAAAAAACACTATTGTATTAATATCTAAGGTACGAATTTGAGATAAAATAATAATTTTAAATATTCACTTAGTTGTATATACTTAAATGGTTTTATGTATTCATAATTAAAAAGTATGCATAAACGTTTGATTGAGTTAATTAGGAAAAATATTAAGAAGATAAAAACAGAAATATGAGTAATTTAATGAGCCACATGGATTTATCCTAAAATTAAGAAGTAAGAACTCTTATTTATCTTAATTTTGTTGTTAACATTCTCTACTTGTTTAAAATTTTTGTACAATAAGTTTGTAAATAGTTTTCAAAATTATTTTGAAACTTTTTTCTGTAAAACTGATTTTATGAGAGAGCACCTCGCAAAATTGGAATGGTCAAGCTCATAAATTTGTATTTCTTCATTTCTTTGATGAAAACAACTATTTAAGAAAAAGTAATTTTTTTTTGAAAAATCCATTAAATTCATTATATTAAATATCTATCATAATTCAAATTATAAAAGTAAAGGTTCAATTACATTTTAATATTATACAAATTTTTTTATAAGTTTAAGTAATGCAAAGTATATTTATTGTAGGCGCGAATAGATTTGTAAAATTTACTTTGGCGCTGGTCAAGTTTATTCCAATAAATAATAAGACACCAAGTTTCTAAGCCATATGACAGAGAATATGTGCGAGAAATAGATACTGGTTTTATTTTTGCTACACAAATTTTTAACTAGAATAGGTTTAAATATGTTATTAAAAATCGGTACATTAAATTGAAAATTCACGAAGTAAATTAAAAAGATTTTATGGAAAAGCCATAAAGAAGTTGATAGAATGAAACGCGTAAAAATATTACTCAGTAAATTGTAATAAGGTTAATAAATTCTTGTCTAAGTCCTAAGTAAAATATGTGCTAAGTAAAATATGAATATTAATTATTCTGAAGGCAATTTTGTTTTTGAACAATAAATATATTATCGATATAGGTAATTGGAAACCGGCTTAGTGGTCAGTGAGCTAAGGCACTAACACCAAAGGGTTGGTTAATTAATAACAACATAATAACAATATAATTGTCACCTTTTGCTAGAATGTATTTTCGCGTTCAGGTAATGGAGTCTTCTATATACGGTCGATCATAATACCTAGGTACATGGGACGCTGTTGCCAATTCTTCTCTTGAAAATACTCTAGGTAATTAAAAAAATAAATATTGAGGACCTATAATACCTTCCAAGCTTCTGACATTTTTGTATGACTTTCGATGTAGGTATTGGAAAAATAATATTTTTTATAAAAGTCCATTCCCTATATTTTAAGGTGTTATTTACGTATCTACTTAAACCTACGTATTTTTCGGCTTCTCAAGAAAGCTTTTTGACAATGTGATATTTCTTGTTTCCTAGCTGAAAAAAAGGCCTGACCTGTTTTTGAAAAATCATTCAGTTTTATGTTACGTGATCACGCATCAATTGAAAGTCGTTCCACAACGATATCGTTACTTATTCCCGAGATAATTGAGGCGAAAAAATCCAAACGCATATACATGTGCACGTATATAGACCACATGGGTATAAAATAAAAAATCAATTCCTAAGATGTCACGCATCTAAAAAAAAATTATAAGAACCCATTACACGAATTTCCGACTGGATTTACATACAAACATCGTGTATAAAACCACTTTTCTGCAGTTTTCTAATTATCTGGGCTATTTATCTTAAACAATGTTTGAAGAGCATTTCAATTAAAAATCATCCTTAAAAAAATTCATTAAAACATTTAGCACTTTGACTTTTTCTATTTATGCATATAAAATAAAAATGTCAAAGTGCTAAATGTTTTATTTATCATTTAAATTTCAGTTAGAACCAATTAAAAAATTTTATTGACACGAGTATCAATTAAAAAAAAAATCATGTAAGATGTCAAATATAAAAGATTTCAACCCATAAAAAAAATAGAAAGAAAATGAAAGTTTTTTGTTTTTATTTTTTATAAAATAAAATATATTTGACATAAATATTATAAATTATGTGTCCATATATCATCATAAAAAATAAACTAGAATCTTACAAAATTTTATATTTTAGTAGTTACATGCTATGTTATAGGAAGTCTTTATTATATTTGATGACGATTTATAAAAGTGTCTTGTAAAATTGAGATAATCATTTATTTTATTTTGTTATGTTAGTGTTTGGGGTGGGCTTATCTCTCTTTGTTTGAAATTTATTAGTTATAGTTCATAAAATATATATGTTACAATTTTTTAATTAATGTCTTTTAAATTTTATGGAACGGGTATTACGTATCACTTTACTCAATAATATTTAGAGTTTGGCAATATCGA
Organism: Chrysopa pallens; assembly: GCA_020423425.1. Lineage (NCBI taxonomy): Eukaryota > Metazoa > Arthropoda > Insecta > Neuroptera > Chrysopidae > Chrysopa > Chrysopa pallens. The sequence continues at coordinate 64,937,816 of CM035592.1, forward strand.
TAGATATTTACACCATTAACTAGTTACACTATTATTAGGTACTTCAATAGTTAACAAGAAACAAGTCAGTCTATTTGCTATGTACTAAACAATTTTATAGTTTTATTCTTTAGAGCATAGAAAGAAGTGCATATTATTAGTTAGTTAGAAAATTCATTATTTAGGAAATTTGATATATCTTAATTTTAATAGTGGTGTACATAACTCCTTTGTACAATTACATTCAATTAAGATATTTGTTTGTTTGCCTTAAATCAAATCTGGTGAAGTACTCTTTGAGACATTTATAGTGGATGAAAATTAAGAAACTTTAGATAAAGTCTGTTTTTGGATGATAAAACAAGAATCATCTTCCTTGAATGTTCAGGATTATTAAAAAAAAAATATAAACAATATTTCCTGAACAATAATGTGTGGCTGACGACACATTGCATTTCTGTCATTTATAGTTCAACTACATTAGTGGAGTAGAAATTAGTTCGGAATTACATTGGTCTTCGAATTCGAAAAAGCGTTTGACAACATCATGTATCGCTACTCAAAATTAAGTGAAGAATTTATTTGCCGTAAGAGAATATAATTCTATTCAACTTTGAAGCTTTTTCTCCGTTAATTTCTTAAATTAACGTTAAAATCTTAAAAAATTTGGTTTTAAGCTAGTTAAAACCTAACGAGAATAAATATAGCTCACATTGTAAAAAAGAAACTAAATATAAAATGAAGCTTTTAGTAAATTCAAGTTTACTAAAAGCATCATTCCGAAATTGTAATCATTCCATATTATGACTGAAAATCCAAAAATTGTTATTCCTTTATATTAAAAACTTCTGCTAATTAAGTAACGTTTAAGAGTTATTAAATCAGCGTCAGTATTCAGAATCGCGTGAATCTACAAGATTCAGTGTAGATTCACGCGCATTTTTGGATTTTCAGTCATAATATGGAATGCTTACAATTTTGGAATGATGCTTTTGGTAAACTTGAATTTACTAAAAGCTTCATTTTATATAAAGTTTCTTTTTTACAATGTGAGCTATATTTATTCTCGTTTGGTTTTAACTAGCTTAAAACCAAGTTTTTTAAGATTTTATCGTTAATTTAAGAAATTAACGGAGAAAAAACTTCGAAATTGAATAGAATTATATTCGCTAACGGCAAATCAATTATTCACTTAATTTTGAGTAGTGATATATGATGTTATCAAACGCTTTTTCGAAATCAGCGTCAGTATTCAGAAGCGCGTGAATCTACACCTGAGGTTGGACTTAAAGATACTTGGGCATAACTGAATTCACTACATACCGTGAAGCGTTCGATATGTAAAACGTAATAATAGTGTGGCTATTGGCCTCATGGTAGATTATTATATTATGATTTCAGACAAACAATTGTGAAATGTTTTGAGCCAATTCATTTGTTGCCAATAAACCCAATCTGTTGTTAAGTTTCTCTTACTTAAGTTTTTACTTTTAACGTTCTTAAGAAAATTTTACTGCAAATGGCGATAAAAAGCATAATATATTTTTTATTTTTGAATTCCTTTAAGATTAACTTTTAAATAATTTTGATTACCTAAATGTTTGCGTGTAAAAATTAACTTATTAATCATGCTATGTTTAGAATATTTATAGATTCTTCACGTCGCTATCAAAATTGACTCTGTATATTTCTAAATAACGGCATTCTCCAGACTAAATAATTGGAGTTTAAACTGACAGATTGGAGAAACCTGGAAACTATGGAATTTTAAACTAAGGAAAATATCCGAAACCTTAAATAGCCTTCTTTATCATTGTGTCCGTAAAAATTATACTCTTAATGTAGAAATGTTTGTGAATTTTACTTGTTTACTATCGGGAAAGTTGATGGTATATCAACCATTGTGGTCGCACTCACTAACTGGCTTGTTTAACTCAAATTATTTCACAGCTGGCTTACTCCCAAAATTATCAAACATTAATGTTTCACATCGTTAATTATTTAAACGTTGTGATGGATGACATTGAATAGGTGTATTTGTAAGTAGGTTTACAAATTCGTAAAAAAATTCTTAATTTTTTGGTGTTCATCTTATTATGAGAATACACCAAAAAATGTTTTATTAAATTTATTTATGTTTCAAACAACTTTCTTCAATAAATTTAAATATAAATTAAATTATATCTTTGTGTCGATTAATAGAATACCGTGCAAGCAAGTTTGCACGTTTATTTCACGTGTACGCTCTAACAAGGCTAAGACCGATTGTTAAAACTTATGCTAAAATTCAAAAATATTTTTCTATTCTATTAAAATATCCAATGAACTTTTAGCTCTCTACGCATAAGTCCCATGCAAAATGATCGTTTTCTTTTAGTCTCACATAGAATGTTACATTAAATTATGTAATTAAATGTAATGTAATTCCACTAAATATTTCATTTAAAGAATTACAATGTACTTCAAGTAATTCTGACTATAATTTCTTCTTATTTTTACGATAAATACTTCTACTATTAACTACTATTTAAACAGGTTTAACATTTAAATAAATATTTCTTTTCAATTTTGTAAATATCATTATAAGCCATTAATCCTCAATGAAAATTTCTTCATTTTTAGTTCATTATTAAGTTGAATTAAACGAAATACGTTCATTATCACGGAATTCGTCAAAATTACTCCGATTTTCATGATTTAATGTGAGTAATTTTAAATACTATAACCTTAACTGTTAAGTCATTGGCACGCACTAGAGTTTTCGAAAAAGGCAATGTTTGAAAATCCTTTCCTGAAAATGTATAGTCTTCAAATCAAGCATAAATGTCGAAAGGCGAAGGCAAATAAGTAAAAAATCCGAGAAACACGGATACACATAAGGTGAATGGAATAGTGCACATTTGAAGGTTCTCTCTAATAAAAATTTAAATATTTTTGCCCTTTCACAGCAGTACAAAACAAATACATCTTCAGAAACAAATAAACTTTCTCCTTTTTTAATTAAAAAATTATTCTGTAACTTATTAATTTTATGTCTTTGAACGATTATCCGTCACACTGTATAATTTATAGTAGGCATTATTTATAAAAACTTTGATAAGTCCCTTTTACCTAAGCCTTTTGGTCTTCTATATATCCTCTTTTAGAACTCTCCATCACTTGAAAGCAATGTTGTCTTCTAACATAAAGTGATATATTGATATTATGTTGTTGAGAGGTTCGGTTGCTTCGTTCTTATCTAAGCTACGGTCAATGTGATCAACCAACTGCCCCTTTTTTATTTTAATTGATCAAACTTCCGCTCCCTGGATTCAAATCCACAACCTCCAGCCTGAGTAGTCAAATGGGTGAAAGTATTGGTGCCTTTACTGACTTTGTTACAGAGGTTACGCTGATGCTTCTCAGATCTTTTTGGTGTAGGTAGAACCGTTACCTAAAGTTGAAGTTGTTTAATTGCTATAAGAAATCATAATTCTTACTGCTTCTGTTTATCAGAAAATTGTTTTTGCCATTTGAACTTTTGAAAAACCTGTATTTTTTAAACCACAAATATTGTTCAGTTTAGCATTGATCGGTTATCTTGATTTCATTCTCATAGTAAATTGAAATGTCTACATTTTTGAATAACTTATCATAACTTACGGTAGCGTGTAACTTGTTTCAAATTAATTATGTATAAAACCTTATTAATTCAATATTATTTTGTAATTAAATGGGTATAATTAATTATTTAAATATACATGGTTTAGATTCGAATGACAGATGGGAGTGAGGGAGTAGAAATTTACATATAAACATTAAAATGATAGTCAAATTTGAATCATTATTCTCTTATAAATGAATAAATACTCATTTATTTCATATTTTGAGGGACCGTATCACAGTAAAATCGAGAATTTCAACCATAATATCGGAATTGCAATCAAAAAAATGTTAATATTTAAATATTTAACGGATTTAAAACTTCATTAAATATAATTTGCACCAGTGTTTTTAATTGAAAGTCCAATAAACTCGACTTCATTTTCAAATATAACTTTAATATATCACAATAACGAACGAATTGTGATATTATTTTTAAATTTTCGATACTAAACATTATTTTTGGGGTATAATTGTCATATTAACTAACCTCCACTTGGACATTTTAATGACATCGTCTCACAGTGGCTGATTAGGTCAAGTGCCGCCCTAGACGTATTTGAAAATGCCGTCCTAATTAATAAATTACAGTTTTTATTTATAGATTTTAAAATATTTCCTTCCTCTTAATTTTTGTACAATAAGCTATAAGCTTTCTTTTTCTAAAACTTTGGCTTCTGTAATTGATTTTTATGATTGCACTTGATTTATTTAATTTAGAAAAATACAGTCCGTTTAGCTCTTTAATTAACAATCAAGTAAACGAAGTTAATCCTAAGAATAATAACAAATAAAATAAAGTATACATAACTTACCAATATATATTAGATTCAATGTATTCCTAATCTATGTATTAAAAAAATTGATGAAAACTGTTCCGGGCGTACTCGACTGTTCTATCCAGCCGATTTGCATTTTTTTAAATGAAAGGTATTTGTGTCCAGATTATCAAGCTTTGAATTACCTTGAATTGAATCTTTTGCCTTTCTCAAGTTACACAAAAAGGCGATGTTGTAGTAGTTTTGTATCACAAGATATTTAATTAAATTTAGACGATAGAGGGTTCGTTCTTCGAAAAACACTTATTGACACACAAATTAGGTTAGACGGAGGAGAGCAAGATGCAGACATTCCATTTGACTTTTAACACTTTATGAGATCATTTCCATTCAAAGTTAGATATCTCCTATTCAAGTATCAATGACAATTCGTTTTGGTCTAAGAACACTCATAACTCAAGACCTATGATTTGAGTGGAAGCTTGTTGAGAGCTTACAATCATCACCGTTTTTGTGAGATTTGAATGATTATACTTTTAATTGAATGATTTATAGTATCAGGCCTGTTTTGATAATGCCACATTTGTATACAATTTAAGATTCAAATAATTATTTTTATTGAATAAATATTTTTACTTCTACGGTAGCATATCGCCGAGTACAAGCTAGTAATTTAAAAATATAAATTAAATATTTTTTAAATATATTGTTGAAAGCTATGGTAACATTTGGAAGTACATATTGTAAAATTCGTCTACCTACATACAATAGATAAATGCAATAGTTGTTATGTTATTTAATAATGAAATGTAAAATGTGAAATATTCAGATGGCTGATGATAAAATATTGCTGCTGTAACATCAGCCACGATATGTTCCGGTCATGCTTTGTAAATTGTCTGTTATAAAGTAATTGTCTTCACTCTATATATCGTTTTGTTTAGAAAAGTTTGAATATTTAAAAAATTTGTATGATTGAGAGCCTGAAGTATAAGAAATTTCATCCTAGGGTCCCGTCAGATAGCCAGTTGAAATCAAAATGCTGTATTTATGAAGATTATGACAACACATATACTCTTGAAATCGGTTAATTCCATATGACTTTTTTATTTTTGTATGTAAAATTTTCTTTTCTATAATTTGTAATGCAAATTTTTACCTGAAACTACTACCCCTTTTCGGTGCATTGTAAATAAAAAATTTTGCTCAGTAAAATTAAAAACTTTCATTACCAGTTTTGTAAAAAAATTATATAAGACATCTACTAAATTATATAAACACAATCATCTCATGTGAAATATATTTATATAAAATGAACACAGATAAACACTTTTGAAATTTCATCGACATAAAAACGATCGAAAAATAGCCAAAACTCTATTTTGAAATATACTTTAATTGGCTTTTATTAAATAGTTTTTTTTTATTTTTTAAATTCAGATTTGACTCGCCAATAAAAAGCTATATTTTTATGATATCATATATTCCATATTCTTACAAAATATTTCGAATTTCAAATATTTTGGGGTTGTTCTTCGTCCGATTAAAACATAAAAAGAAACATTTTTTTAAAAAAAAAGTCGAAAAATGTTTTTTTTTGGTCCATTTTACAAAAAGCAATCATTATTAAAATGACTGCAAACATTATAGTTCTTCGAAAATGGAGAGGGGGTCGGTGAATTGAAACTATTCTTAACCAAATTTCATTAAAAGAATGCCGTGCTCAAAATTTATCTCCAGATCTAATTCTATTAATCTCGATGTATGACCAATGGTAGATTTAATCGCTTGCACTTTTTATACTTTTTTAGTATATGAGCATCTGAGCTTAATTATAAATGTCTTGCAAATCATAGCTATGTTAATTAAAAATAAATAAATTAATTTCAATTTATTTACCATCTGGTCTCCTGTAATACTCATATTTATAAAATATTTAGATTACTTATATATAAGAATAGCTGGTAAAATTTATTCGCTGCGAAAGAAGTAGTTGGAAATCAATTTTTGATACAAATTACAATCCCATGATTTATAAAACTCTATAAGATTTAAATGCCCTTAAACATAAAATTTGAAATTAACCACTTAGCTTTAACAAAATGAATGTATATATGTGTGCATATTATAGAAAACAAACTATATTGTTACGAATAATTCAACTCAATCAGAAAGCTATTCATCCGATTTAAGAGTCATACCTACCACGTATTGTTTTTCAACTTTTATGTAATATTTTAAGAAAATTAAAAATTTAACAATAAAGTGAAAGCCACCAAATACTTTAATTTGTATATGATATTTCAATTAAATTTAGATACATATTCAGAAGAAGAAACCTCCTCGTACCACAAAAATATATATTTATAATTTGAATATAGAAAAACAGGTGTTAAATTAATAGAATTTATTTAATAAGAAATATTTTTTAAAATTTTACTTTTTTTTTTTTTTTTTGAAGATCATAATATTAACATGGTGTGGTTTTTTGAATGAACTGTAATTTATGGGTATTTGCCATAGTTGTATGATATTCTTCTTCAGCATTCGCTATTTAAAAATTTGTATACCCGATAGGAAATTAATGAGTTCTGATATTAAATTACATTTGAATTGAAATGCTGATGAAATACAAATTTTAAAGGCGGAAACTAGTAGAAGAAAATTGGGAAATTATTTCGGGACAGGTCAAAAATACTCCAGTTTTGATGATTTTTTTTTTTTAATGTACGTAATTACAAATGTTCCGAGCTTTAAGTTTAAAAAAGGACACTCTAGTCGAGAGGGACTTTTTGAGTAGTCTGTGATTCAAAATGGCCGTTTTTCGTTTAAACAATGGAAGTTTTTGATCAATTTTTTATAAAGAGGTGGAAAAAGAATGTACTTAATTTTTTTCAAATATAAATACATTATGTTAAAATAAAAGTTTGAAATACTTGCTTTTAAGATAAACCTACAATAAATAAATATTGTATTAAATTTCGATTTTTTGCCCCAATTTCCTAGAAAAAAATATATTGATGCTAATAATACAATTTTTTGTTTGTTTTGTAATTATTAATGAGAAATCTAGGATTTTTTGAATAAATTTTGATTTTTTGCCTCAATTTTCTAGATCAAATTATTTTGTATTTTTATAAATACGTATTTCGACTACAAAGTAGTCATCATCAGTATGAATTAGCTAGATGTAATGATTCTCTGAGAAGATGTTACTCGTTGCTAATTTTGTGACGGTTTGCACGTGCAAACCTAATGCATACTGATGATGACTACTTTGTAGTCGAAATACGTATTTATAAAAATACAAAATAATTTGATCTAGAAAATTGAGGCAAAAAATCAAAATTTAATCAAAAAATCCTAGATTTCTCATTAATAATTACAAAAAAAAAAAAAAAAAATACTGTATTACTAGAGCGTCAAATATATTTTTTTCCCGGTTAGATGTAAATGAAACTCAATACGACAATTAAAACAAAAAATAAAGTAATATTCTACTGTTTTTCATTACTACTTGTATTATTTTTTATTATTTCTGTATGGCAAATTATTATCATCAATAGCTCCATTGAAGAGTATACTTGACTTACGACTAGACTCCACCCTTATAGCCTCATTTTTTTTTTCGTAATTGGTTTTGAAAATCCAATATATTGTGATATATGAAGAATATAATTAATTAAAATAGTTTTTTATAATATTACAATTGTCTTGATGGTCCGATTTGATTCAGAAAATATACAGTAAATTTCCTGAATGTAATGAAGCACGGGCTCGAAAGTTACAGCGGAACAAACAAAGATATCTAGATAGATAAATAGATAGATAGATAAACATAGGCAAACGAAATCAAAATTCGTCTAGTTGTACCATAGAACCCTACTTCGTTCGGTTAATGGGATAATTTTAGCATGGTTCATTCATTTTATAAGGCAGAATAGGGGTCATTTGTGCAAAATTAGGCCAGGTTCATTAAATATATTATTGTCTAAAACATTTTTTGACAAATCCTGCCTTCTTTAGTTTATTTTCCAGGTTCTTGCTCCGCTCAGCTTAAATGAGAGCTAAGCAGCGGACGTGCGCTTAAACGTTCATAACGTCGACAATTTGACTCCGATTAACTAGAAATTTCGACACAATTAGATATTATGAATCCAATTTTTAAAAAATAAAAGAATATAATAACGATTTTTTTAACTCCTTAAATGCATGTGATATCTATTGTAGCGTTCAGAATCACCACCAATACTGAATAGATCGAATAACGTTAACAAAAATTTGTTCAAATACATGCCCTTTCTCTGTGGCTGTCTTATTTCGAAATGAATTTACTACACATAATTTGTCTTCACAACACAAAACAAAATTTCCAATGCTGTATATGGGAAACAAGAATATAAATAAAACTGTCATTTGAATGCAATAATATTTATAATAATATTTAGTTTTTGGTTTGTTCATAGTATTTCACAACATTATTTTAGAAATTATTATTTGTTACATTTTTTAAACTGCACGCTCTTTTCGTAGAACTCATACTCTGTAAACTTTTGTCGCAAACAGTAAATTTCTTCTTTTTTACCTTTCAAATGTAAATGTAACAATTATTATTTAAAGTAGAACATTCTTTTTACCAAAATTTTAGCTTAACCGGTCAAGTTATTCTAGTGATATAGCTATTTAAATAAACGTATTAGTTAATCGGTATTTTTATCTTAAATGCCGATATCTGGCCCAATCAATTTAGATTAAATTTATATGTACATGCGTGGTATAGTTTTACAAAAGTGGCTTATATTTCGTTAAAACTAGTTACGACTAATTGCTCACATTATGCTTTATACACGAAATACTTTGAGCTGTTTTTTGTCATGAATTTTGAATTTTTGTCATGAATTCATTGTCATGAATTTTGAAACAAATACTATCTGAGTATGTGTAAGCATTCTCAGAAAGTTTAACTATTATAGGGATTCAGCAGTTTAAAAATATATTTTTTAAGTGTTATTCACTCATAGATGTATCAAAATTATATTAAAAATTAGAACTTCCCATTTAGTACCCAGGTTGAATTTTAGTAGAATGAAAGGTCTTTACGTACTAATAAAAGGAAAAAGGTCTTAAATAATAAATAATAAAAGGTATAATAAAATCATTTCTCGAATAGGTTGAAATGTGGAAGGATTATATGGCATTATCATAAGTAAAACGGGGCATCAAAAAACAATGGATGTTTATACCGCTACACTTCCAACAAGCCTTTATTATTAGAATCAAATTGCCTCAATCACCTTAGTAATGTGATATGTGATTATTTATTATCAATTTCGTTATTGTACCAGGGAATATATTGGTATAAATGTATGGTATCGGTCCGTCAAAAGAAAGGTACGTCAAATCCGTCGGTCCGTCAAATTTATACTATAAGCAAATATAATTTGTAATACATGAAATTATGAATGTATTAAATGCAAATCATTTCTCTAAACTAATTTTATTTTCCCCCTATTTCCTTTAAACAAGTTAGGTCAAGCAAGCAAATTGTTAAGAAATCACATTTTTAGTACAGGTAGCATGGAAGAGGCGTGTGAAAATGGCAGATGTGCATGTTTATTTTTGTCCTACAGAGAATGTAGCCGTTTTGATGAAAAATAAAATTTTGTTTGTTAAAAGAATATGTTCTAAATGATTAAAAAATAATAGGGTGAAAATTAACTGAGCATTTAAATGATTATTTCCATGTATGTATATATGTATTATAGAGTGGCTCTGCGTATAACGATTGTTATACAGAATCATTTTTCATGGGAAAAAAAGGGGAAGCCAATATTAAAATACAAGTGTATGATTTTATGGTATAAGTAGCATATAATACACATACATACTAATAATATTATTATTTTAAAAGATTCAATATTGGAGAAGGGGATTTTATAGTTTTCATTGACTAAAAATAAAAATATTGTAGGATGTATGTTTGTGTTGATTCTATATTAAAGTATACGTAAGTGTTTATAGTTCATGTATATTTAGTTTAATGTTGGCCTCCCTTTTTTGTTCTGTGCAAAATGATTCAGTGGACAATCGGTATACTGTAGAGTAAGTTACAATATGTTTAAAAATATAGCTAGCTATCAGTGTGGATACTGTATGAGTGTTATGAATATGTAGGATGTAGATACTAAGCTAATACTTTTGCCGCTGGACAGTCGAGAAAGATTAATGTTTGAGTAATAATGTTTGTGAATATTTTTTAAAACATGTACCCGTATTGAATCACAGAGGCAGAACTGTGACGGGCAAGTGTAGGTACCCTCTATTAGATTCCTCAAAAATATATTATTTCTGAGACGGAATGACTGCGCCCTGACTGGACTATTATGTGACAGACGTGTGTGAATATTCCTTAATGGTAATGTTTACTGTTTTATAGTTAAGAAATTACTTGAGTACACAAATTTTGTCATCGTAACCTTTAGTTTATGTGAATGAAAGCCAATTACTTTAGTTTCTCTTCAAAATTTAATACCCATATAAGATAATGGCTTAAACTATAATCGCTTTTTATTTGTAATTATCAAAATAGTGTGTGATGTATAATATATGTCGAACTTTATTACTTTAATATAGAAACGTTAAAAAATTAATTTAAAAGTACATGTATAGATAAGTAAACTGTTATAACATAGATGAATCATATCTATGGTAAATAAAAATAAAAATAACAAATACAAAACACTTAATAGTTTAGGCTCTTTAATTATTGTCTATTCTTTACTCGTTGGTTATTTATTTATTGTCGGGACATTGGAATATTCGGAATTACTTTGAAGATATTTGTGATTTTATTTTGATTATAATAATGTTAATAATTAGATACAGTTCAAATTGTCAAATATGTTGACTCTTCATTTGTACCTATAAGTTGTACTTAAACTTTTGAAATTAATGTTTCGGCATTTAAAAAGAGCGGAGAAATATCTTCGAAAACACATAATTTTATTTATTTGGTGCTTCGGTTTTACAACATTGTCTTCCATTTGATCTTTGCTGCTTTATTTATTTAAACGGAGTCTCTAAACGGTTTCCACAGGAAGATAGATTTAGTTTTGTACGCTTAAAAATATTATATGAATGGTGCAAATCTGTGGAATACGCTGATTTATTCGTGGTATTAGATACGTAACTGGCATTAAATTGGTTTTTACTAAACAATGATTCTATATGATAATTAATAATATATATCGCCAACAAATTCTTTCTTCACAACCGTTTTTTTTACAGACTTCACAAATTGAATTTTGATTGACGGTGACGTCCTTCTCGCTTAACGGTTTTTGAACTTTACGAAGAACAATTTTTAATCAAGGAATATATAATATTTATTTTTGTATGGTGTGCAGACTTTTTGAAACATTATTTATGAAAAACGTAAAGTAGTTTATATATTTTGTATAATATTTAGCAGAATTATACATGATTTAGATTGAAAATAACGAACCATTGTTTGAGATTGATTTTTTGGAATAATAGTAATGCAGGTATTTTGTTAACAATACAACTTCTGAAGAAATTGTTATATTATTTTTAAAGGAAATATCTTCAAATTAAAAATTAAATTTTTAATAAAATATGTAACCCTAGTACATATCTTAAAGAAAAATGGACTTCAACGCATGGACTAACAGAAAGGAAGTTTGTATATTTATAGATGTAAATAATAGATTAAAAAAATAAGAATAAATATAAAGAATGATGCTGGTCATCTTTAAACACTGGAGTTAATACAGTTCATTGCATACCGTTAAAAAAAAAAAGGTTAAAGTACTCATTTTATAGATAGTAACTATACCTATTGTAAGTTGTTTAATATAAAACTAATACCTTTCACTAAATTAAGAGGTGTGTGGTGATGAATACGTAGACCTGTATCAGTAATATGATATAATCTGATGGTCAGTAACATGTCGATGAAGAAAGGTAAATAAAAACCACATAAAAATGATAATACTCAATTGTTTAAAAAAGACATTCACAAAATTTCATTCATGTTTTGTTTTTTGGTACCCTAATTTGTTTCAAAAAACGCCTACATTTAATGGTTCTTTGATTTCCGTATTTTACGAATTCATTTAAAGAGTAAAGTGAGTGATTTTTTTTTAAACCTGTTGTAAACCTGTTGAAAAATACAAAAAAATCACCACTTTGAAATATTCGGGATTTTCTGATAGTAATGCTCGTTTGATAATCTGACGATTATTTTGAGGAATTTTCTTATACTGATTGCTTAGAAAAATTTTGCGTTTTTTGAAATCTAACAAAAAATGAGTTTTTAAAAGTCTCATAGTATTTCCGTGCGCACATTCAAATAAAATGTTATGTTCCAGTACTACGTAATCTTTTGAGTCCAGTGTGAGAGCTAGTAGCGTCTATAAAGCTTGTAATTTAACAAAATAATTTTTTAATACTAATTAGATATTTAAAAAAAAAAATCATTATATATTTTATTGAGCTAGTAAGCTCAACAGGCACTGTAAGACTCTATTTTGTAACGTATTTTCAAATTGCCTTATCAAGTTCTATCACCCTAATACACAGTCTATCACTAGTCGCAGTCTAGTTCTTTCACTCTAAATCGCATCTCTAAGTCAGAAACATGGAAATTTTAACAGAAGATCTTGTTATAACATATTCTCGTTCATATAGAACATTATTCAAACAGCCTATTCTCTGTATTATGATAAACTATTTACAACTTGGTCCGTGACATATAGTTTTTAACAAAGTGTCAATCCATTGAAAGTTATAAAAACAATAAATGAGAAATAAATGGCCTTTTATAGAATTAGAATGCAAATGACATTTCACAATTAATAGGTAAACCTGTAGCAGTATTTAATCTTTTATTTAATTTTTTAATGATCTTGATAATTAACATATAAAAATTTCATTCTTCATTGAAAAAGATATATATTTCTCAATTGCATATAATTTAATAACACATTACTAAAAAAATTTTAGTGTCACAATTTCCAATGAAAAAAATTAAAATTTTAACGAAAATTCAAAGATCTATAAATAAAATCTAGTATACTTATTAAATTCTGTAAATGACATAGATAATAGGATTGACCAATGATATTGAGTTACTCCAAATTCAAGATATCAATTTTGATATTTTAAAGTTAGTTTTAATCTCAAAACATACCCCTGAAAAAATGTTTATATTGTTCAAATCCTAAAAAAAAAACATAATTAATAACTTTCATTGTTTGTTTGAAATATTTATTCTATGTTCTTGAAATAAAATTTCATATTCGTCAAGATAAGTTTTTTGTTTTGTATCAATGCGTATTTGAACTGCAAAGTAGTCATCATCAGTAAAAATTAGCTAATCGTAGTGTATTGTTTGACAATTAAAGATAAATAGAAGATTAAAAATGACTTGAAAATTACTTTTGCAGTATTTTCACAAATCTCGGTTTGACTGACTTCGAATAAATTCTATCAGCGAGCGGTAGTGAAAACCAAAAATAACAAATTATTGGATTTAAAATTTTTAACTTCACAGTGAACTCCGAATTTTGACACATCTTGACTACAATAAAAAATCCAACGTTTTTAGAAGGATGCCATTGTCTGTGTATGGTACGTATAAATAAATTATGTGCGTTGATTAATTCGCCTCGGTTATCACGAGTAGTAATAATGATATCGACGTGGAACCGACGTATCGTAATTACGCCAAAATTGGTAGACTTGAGGACAAGTCTTGTCCTCATTGGTCAAAAAGTGTTTTATATGAAAGGAATCGAAATGTTGGTTTGAACCCCATATACTGCATATACAGATTCCCCATTTTTTTTAAATATACAAAAAAAAAAAAAAATATTACCTTCATTGTAGTAAGCAAGTTTTGCAGTTTTGCATTCTTTTGTATTCAATTCAAAATAAAGAAAGTCAATTTAAATTTATTCGCAATTAAATTTAACAATCAATTTCAAATAAAAGTATTATTTTGCAAAAAAAAACAAAAGATCTAATGTTACTACGATATATAGGCGATCGGAAGTGCATAATACTCACTTATATCTAAGTTTTTTACATAATACATTTTAAGTACTTTATTTATTTTTACATTGGTCTAAAAAAATTGTTACTTTCATTTCAAACATGCCAATTCTTATAAAATTCATTGATTTATTACAGTTTAAAATATAAAAATAAATTCAGAATGACTTTGTGGTAATTGGACTTTCATATCCTATATAATGAAAGATTTAAGAAGTTCATTTTTAATTCGACCTGTTGTTAACAAGGAAATTAATACTTTTATATTGAATATTATTTTAAGTTGTTTTATGAGATTTAACGATACGATAAACAATTTTAAATTGCAGCGAAATATTATTAAATTACTTCTTATTTTTTGCATACGACGTTGGAAAGTCTACTTTCTGTTCTGAGAAAAGATAAGAAAATATATATAGGCTGTTTTTTAATACAAATTTTGTTTAAAATATTAAATTCAACACTTATGCTGAACACATACATGTTCGCAACGGCCATTCTTGAACCTTGTAGAACCTTGTGTTGTGTTACGATAAACGGATACGAATTTAAAAAAGGATGTTTGGAAGATACAACAGACGGAAAACGTGTGTGGAATGTAGTAATTATTTCAATTGACGATCATAGTTGTAAATAAATTAAAAAAATGTTCCAATATTTTATCATATCACCGTAAAGTATATGATATACTTAATTGTAAAGGTGGTACAACGATCAAAAATGATATATGCACTCTCTTTTATACATTGTATTTGTTAAACATACGTTCTTTATCTATAAGCTGTAAAATTAAAACCATAACATTTAAAATTGGTTAATATTTTTAAATTAATTATTTAAATTCCTAAATTACTTTAAGCATGTCTGTATTGAGGGCAGAATAAAATAATATTCCACCAAATTTATTTAAAACGAATTAAAACGATATCGAAATGAGTTAAGAGAAACAATTGCCAGTGACTATAGGTCTCAGTTGACGATAGTGTTGCCAGAATTTCTTATGTACTAATTAATTTTTCATTAAAATGACATTTTAAGCCAGTTTTTAATTCTTTTCTCGAAAATTTTAATTTTTTTCTTGTTAAGTGAATTTTAATAAATTTATAACCAATTTGTTCTCTAGAGTATAAGTTATTTACTTATTATAAAAGTTTGAAAATCCTGGTTTTATAATTAAGTGACTCGATTTATAATTTATACAGATGAATAAAATGATGAACGAAATGAAAATTTAATTTCACGTATAAATTGCTAGTTGTCGAACACTTGCGACAATAGGCCTTCGAATATTGTTTCAGGAAAAACTAAAAATTTCACTAAAAATTTACTTGTGTGCATATATTCTTCAATAAATATTTCTTATTAGATGCTATTATTTGGTTCCACGTGCGTTCATACCTGCCTTTTTCTAGTCAAACTTGTAAAATTGGATATATTTTCCGGTTTTCGATTGAGCAGAAATATTGAATGAACAGAAAGGTATATTGGATATTAATACAAATATAGGGTATCCTTATTTTTCTTTTTATCTTGAAACAATAATTATTGCACAAATTAATATAAAAAATTAAAAAAAATTATTATTGTAAGAATTATTTCAAAATAAAAATGTTCGAATAAGATAATAGTTCTTTTGTTACCGTTGAAAGTGTGTGGGGTAAATTGTTCGACATTAATATTAACGTGAAGCACAGAAACGCAAGTCTTTATTATAGCAATAACAAATGGGCTCCATAGAAGATTTAAATTTCACAAAAACTATGACTTTTTTCCAAAAATTAAAAAGCGATTGTACAATTTAAAAGAAAATTGTTGGATACATCTAAAATTTAAAATGGAATACTTAGATTATGAGAATTTATAATTTTCAGAAATTGTTAATGTTAATTAACCTTAATTATTGTGATCGACGAATTAATACGGTTAGAGTTGCATAGGTTTGGAATATATGATAATTATATATGATAATTAAGTAATCATAATAAAATCCTATGTATATCTGAATTAATAACTTGTAATAAATGAGTATAAATAGAATACAAGATTTTAACTTTATGAAAACAATAATAAATTATTAGTATTTTGGAACCCACACATTGGTTTTCAAATTATACTTCCAAACATAATTAAAAAAAAAAAAAAAACATTAAAAATATTTAATGTGGTATTTATCTTATTTATATAAACTATCTCATTCGAAATTTTGAAACAACAGTGCTAGATATATAAAAATTCAAAACTGTCTATATGATATTCTGTTTGATAATTGTTAACAAATGTACTAAATCCCTAGAGCCTTAAGATCCCTTGGAATCTAAATTTAACGTTTTTAGACAGACGAATGTGTGTGTATATAATATATGCCTTCATGGTAATTTTTATGTCGATTATCTCGAGGATAAATAATGATTTCGGCGTGGAACCGCTTTCATTTTCATTTGAGGCGTTATTACGTAATATGAAACTGAATTTTTTTGTTGACTATAAAAATACTAAAAAAAAAAAAACACGCACATATTTTGTTATAATAAATAAGTTATTATTTTTATTCTCCTCACTAGAAAGTTAGTCGTATGGACAGAACGGGTCGCACGGGCCACGGACCACTTGTTGATACAGGGAATTTAAATTGACATATTCCTTCCTTATACAGGCATGCTGTTTTTGCATTCAGCTAAAAAAATCAACTATAATATTTGTCCAATATCCAAAAAAATGTATATAGTTTTTATATAATTGAAATTCATATAATTTCATGAAAATAAAAATATAAAGATTTCTGAGGTCGCTGATGACGATACCGAAAACGTACTCTCAATATTCTAAAGTAATTCAAAGTTATACATTTTTCTATGCAGTTTTATCGACATATTTCAAAGTGCTTAAAAACAACCAAAATGGGGTAAAATGTAACTTTTCGTATCTAAAAAAAATAACAATTTTGAACATTTAAATCACTATACAAGTGCATATAAAAAGATGCATTTTAGTATGCACTTTTATGTATTTTTCAAAAAAAAAATTCAAATATATTTCCGAAATATTGCAATAAACTCTTGTAACTTGTAACTTGTAAAATTGATGAAAATGTTTTGAACCATGTTACCATGGTACTCAGAATACGGATATCAAGCAACTGCTTGAATTATTATTATTATTTTTTTATTTTAATTTCTGGCTTCAGCTACTTTGAGCTATATAGCCATTAACCAAAGGCGATTATTTTTTTTTTTTTATACCACAACAGTACACAGTACTGCTAGGTGGTCACCCATCCAAATACAGGTTGTGACTGCTTTTACTTAACTTTATTGATTGGTCTAAGCCTGTCATTACGTTACGTCAGTCCGGGGTCTTGAAATATTATTATACAATGGACTATCAGAATTATACTCAATATGGTTCATATAGTTAATAAAAATCTCAGCAGTTAACAATATTTTTAATTATACCTTCACAATGAAAGTACTTTACTGTAAACCATACTAATTATTATGATACGATATACATTATAATTATTGTATTTCATTATTATTATTATTATGAATTAGTTAACATGGCTTCATTTCTTTGTATTCATATTCATATTAGTTTGGGTGAATATGAAAAATATTATAATAAAGAACTAAATAAGGTGTAGTATTTTTTAGGTTTTTCCGATGAAATATTCATGTTTTACCTGGTTGGAATTGAATCGATTGAATCTATTAGCAGGTCATCGCCCCACTTTGATAGCAGTTTTCTTACTTTTGATTACGTGACACCTGAGCTTAGTTTGATTCAAGCAGATCAAGGGAGCGTATCGGGCAGCTTTAGCCGATTAGCTACACTGTACCTGAATCCGCTACGATTTGACCCTATAAACCAGTTTTTTAGCCAACCTCCATTGGCAAATATGGAAGAAATTTGGACTAAAGTTACACGACCTGTTGTAAAAAGTAGCTTTTATGATTCCTGATAAAAATTGCATTGTGCACAAAAATAAAAAAGAGTGTTTTTGGAAATATGTGCATTTTTTGGCCAATTTTGAGTATTTTTTTTCGAACTTTTGAATTTTCTAGGAAACTGGTGCAATTTTCAAATTTCGTCCAAGCAAACGTGTTGTAGAAAAAGTTGTTCCAGATCGATTTGTATCTTTACAAAATTTTCCAATTTTGTGTCGTTTCGCCACTAAAGTGCATTAAAAAGTTGTCCTACATTTTTTTCGTTTTTAACGCACTCTAGTGGCGAATTTTGGAGTATTTTCTATTTAATACCAGTGCAAGAAAACTTTCCCAACAACTTCGGTCCTGTCATTTTTACCAAGAGTATAAAATTTTTTCAATGTTATTTTATGACCATTTTTTTATTATTTTATAATCATTTTTCGCCCCTAAAACGCTCGAGAACAATATATAATTTTTGTGTGTTTTTTTATTGCCAAGTATGCATTCACATTTTAAAAGTTTTATGCACGCACGCGTTATTGACTGGGTTACGAAGATAACTTAATAAAACGTAAATCGAAAATTTTTTTTAACCCTAAAAGTTTTTCCATCAAGTCGTTTAGCCGAACTAGGACTTCGGATTTCGTTTCCCCGAAACGTCGATATTTCTTCTAATTCCTCTGGAGTATAATGCAACTTTTTGTATAATTATTTTATGAACACCCTAATGAAAACGAGAAAATTTTTTTTTCATAATGTAAATTAGATACATTTATATTAGATACATTCTGTCAGATAAACTGCAATGGAGCAAAGAAGCTTTTGAGGGACACCGTATGGAGGATTAGGAAATTAAAGCTAGGATAAATTTAACAGGATTGGAAATGAGATTTATAGCTTTTGTTCTATTCAAAGTGGAAGTATGTTTTTTATTTAGGGTAATTAGACGCGATTTATTATAATAACTAAAATTCACATTGGTTTATGTATGTATTTATTCATGTATGTAAATTTTTGGCACAATGCAGTTTGTGGAATTTTTACTCAATTACAAAAATTTTTTCCCACAAATAAAATCCACACATCTTGCCAGCTTGACTAATTCAATTGTAGGCCTTATGGGCGACTAAATTAATTTTTGTTAATTATTATTATCTACAAATTAAATATAAAAAAAGCATTCCAATTTTGACTGTAATCATGAAAACCCTAAATTTGCTACTCCACATAATATGTGAACTGGACAATTGATTATTTTCTCCATAAATTTGAAACCGCTTAAAGTATTTTTGAAGCTTAACTTTGATTTTACAAAAGGAATAAAAGCACTCATCGTAATTTTTGTATTTATATTTTCAACGGTTTTCTTATGCAAAAACGTGCCCAATTATTTCAAATTACCAATGATAAATGAAGGCAACTAAATCGACTGAATAATGGTTTCCTTATATATTTTGACGGATAAAATTTGTTACCATTTTAAATGCCATACAAATGTGAAAAAAAAGGCGAAGAAAATAAGGGTGGTAAAAAAAATTTTAATTGGCGATTCTTTATTGTAGGCCTTTGACCATCTCCTCCAGTAAGATAATCCAATTATAAATAATTTACAAAACGCATTTTTATAATTGTTAACATTATTTATTTTGTCCTTAAAATAGTAATAAATAAAATAGTTGCATTCGTTTTCAGCAATCTTAGAAACTGCATTTTATTGTTCCAGAAAAGTTGAATTTCAATATGTATAATGTATTATTATTAAGTTATTTATTCAGCAAACAACAAACATTCATGAGTAAACAATAATATTAAGTAAACTTGAACTATAAAAATTACTCAAATGTTTTGAGAAAAATCTATAATATAATTTTATTTTTATTCATTTATGTAATTTGATTTTTTTAGGTAACTTTTCTGGATTAATTTATGTTCAAATTAGTACAATGAAGAAAAAACTATCCAGTTACAAATAAAAACTGAAATACAATAAAAAGTTAAATAAATTAAATAAATAAATATTTTAAATAACTGATAAATAATAATGAGATATAAAATATTCAAGTCTTAAATGTGCCTATGAAACTTTATTAAAAAATTTCGGCGTTAATTATTTCTAGTGAAAAGGAATTTCCTAATATTTCAATTTTTAAGAAACTCATGACGAAACCTCTACACAAAATATCTTTAATAGTTAATTTATATTCAAATAATTATTTCTTTTTCTACAAATTTAGACAAACAACAATGAAACACTTTAGTTTATTTTACAAGCAAGTGTGTCGAAATTTCAATTCATATATTGCTCGCATTCCTTTATATCGTTGCGTGCTGTTAAACTCATCGAAATGAGAAAGCTGGGATAATATTAAACGCAAGCTAATATTAAATGTTTTCTAATTTGATAACTACAAAACTTGAGATGGTTTAAGCGAAATAAGAACAAAAAAGAGGCATTTATAATAAACACAATCTCAAATCTAATATACATTGTGTTTCTTTCAATTTTCGCTAGAAAATTACTCAAAATTTAATAATTTAAGTAATATTAAATCTGTGTATAAAAACGCAGGGCTTGAAACAACATTTAAAAATACAATTAAAATTTTAATTTTTGTTTTAGGAAAACTCTTTAAATTCCAGCGTGTCATTTCAAGATTGCGCTTGCCAAATTTCATAACATTTGGATAATAATTTGTATTTTTTGGTCGAAAATTGAAACCAATACCAATGTATATTTTCATTAGAGTTTATATTATAGATATTATGTATCTAATTTTTAGTCCGTATTCCTCTTATAAGAAAAATGTTTAGTAATTATGTCTCGTTATCGATTGTTGAAGGTAAAATGGGTGATGAAGAATTAATAATCGTAATATTACTAGTTTGTGGAGTTACAATCATTAAATTTGTGGTAGGTTTCTCTGAAGTTGTTGAAGTTGTAGTCGTTGTTGTCGTCGTTGTCATTGATACTATAAAACTACTGTTCATTGGTCGCCCAGGTAATACAGCTTTCTCGGGTACTTCACAATTTCGACCAGTATATCCTTCACGGCATAAACATCTATAATTTCCATCTTCAATTGTTAGCGATACACATTTTGCTGAATTTTCGCAAATACCAGGATGATTATCACAATATGTTAATTCTGGAATGACGGTATACATAAAAGATTATTATTAATATTAATAATATATTTTGTACAAACAGTTACATGTTTTTAAATAAAACTGAAAGTACTTTAAATTATTTAGTACTTGATATTTTATTATAGGTAATATTTAAATACAGAATAAATCAAACTTTGCGAAAATAAGCAGATTATAGGGATACGTAAGGTTTCTACGAAAAAATTTTCGGTAAATTTATTATACTCATAATTGATATTCTTGTCAAAGTAATTTTTGGTGCCCATTTTTTAAATTTTCTAAACATAAAATTATAATAAACTAATAAACAAATATGCCTAGTATTTAAGAAAATGCCCCTCGTCGGATAAAGAAAAAATAAATTAGATACTAATGATCCGAATTTTTAGTATGTTATAATAAATCAAACCTATTATACGATCCGAATTTCAAGTATGTTATAGTAAACTAAACTTATTATTATATAAAATAAAAATTTGAGTACCTTGCCGATCAATTAAGAGAGTAATTATTAATTAAAAATTCTTTTAATTACATTAATTAACAAACTTCTTAAAAATTGGTAAATTAGTGTATTTTTAATAAATAATTACTCTCTTAATTGATCGACAAGATGCCCAAATTTTTGTATTATATAATAATAAGTTTGGTTTACTATAACATACTTGAAATTCGGATCGTTTTCAACTAATTATTTTTTTAAAATTACTAACGAGATGCCTTCCTTAAATAATAAGTTTATATGACATTCACCATTAAATATCATATAAATGAAATTTTCATGTTCACTGTCATAAAATTAGCTTCGAGAAGCATGTCTATAGGAGATAAGTTAGAGTAAATTCATTAAATTATAAAAAACACATAATAATAAATCCCGCGGTTAAGTATAGCAAATCCACAAACTGCATAAATTCCTAATATTTTATTTTATGTTTTAAAAATTTGACCAAAATATTTCAGTGGTAATATATGTTGGCTATTTGACAACTTTTAACTTTCTGTTTTTAAAAGGGAAGGAAATTTTTATTCATTGTTATTTTTTCTTACCCTCCGAAAACAACTAAACCATTTCATGGTTAGGTCAAAGATGGTTAGTCTGTAACTGCATTGCTCTGTGAAACTTCAGAAACAATAAACGTCGTAAAATAATTGAGAGTTTTAATTCAGATAATAAATTAAATTAAAAAGAATTGAAAAATCAATGAACCGAAAAGTAAATAAATAAAAAATTTATATAAATATATATTTTCTAGGAAATGAACAACTTTGTCAAAGGAAACACTTAATGTTAAAGATGATTTATGATTTTTAAATAAATAAATATATTAATTTTTTAACAATCCATTCCTCCAAGCAATTAACTTTTTTAGGATATGTGTAGAAAGTAATATTTTTGTTTGATTAATCAAATAAAATAACAGAAAAGTTTTTTCATAGAAAGATGAATTAGGAAACAATATTAAAAACATTGTCAATTTTTTCTGTGCAGAACTTCGTAATGTATAAATATGATCGTTTAAATAGCTGTATATATTGCGTCGGTAATGACTTCACCGATAATCGAATTATAGTAATTTTTTTTTCCGATTTTTTGTTAAAAATTTTTTTCTTAGTATCCAGAATAATCGATTTCAACAAAATCACTGATGTAAAACTACATCATGCGTCTATATACATGAATTTCATCAAAATTAGATGAATGGTTCCACGATATATCGGCATTTAAATGAAGATATTCCTTATCGAATATATTTATTTAAAAAGCAATATCCGAAATGGATAAGTCAATTGCATTGAAATTATAAAAATTTCAAAGAGAAAAACTGAATTCGTTTACTTTATGTATTTGTTCCGATGATTTTAGTTTACCGTTTGAAAATAATAATTCCTTAGACTTGTTTAGGCAATTTCAGTTTCAGCAATATGGCATTGAGTTGCCCCCTAGCAACATGCATTTATATCGTCAATATGACAATTTGAAGAGAATATCGTTAAAAAATGAGGTGGAATAATTTTTGGTTCTGATGCCTACTTGACCTTTATTGTTTTCAATTGGATTATTACTTCGGAGGAATTTCTATACGAAAATACACTTGAAATACACTACAAAATGCATCAATTTATCAAAAAAGTAATATGTAAGATAATTATTATTTCATTCAAATATATGTTACTTATTTCTCAGAAAAGGTACTTTTACAATTTTTTTGAATTGTATCCTAAAAATTGAAAATTGAATTGTAGAGCACAGTACCTTGAATTTATTTTTAAAGAACAGTTACAATAATTATATTAAATCAACCCCACATCCAATGTGAAATTGATATATGATTTCAAATTTTACAAAAAATTTTTGTTGAGTCACCTCCTAAAATTGTACCCTTAAATAGGCTCCTATCATTTTATGACTACTGCCCCCAGTAAGCTAAAATCGGAACTGATTCATTTCACGGGTGGCTTGTAATAGATAGATAGTAACTTTAATACCTTATCGTACCTACATCATATGAACAATTAGGTCTTGTAGGAATATATTTTGGGAGTACAAGGTAACCTTTGTCGTCGAATTATCTGTGTATTTATTTTAATTGTTTGGTTTATTATTTGTTAAATAAAAAATATTTATAATACCTTGATCACAAAGCATTCCACCCCAACCAGGATGGCAGTTACATTCCCATGGCCTATTGCATCCACCATTTCGACATCCAGGATACGGAAAACATTTATCGCAATTTTCACCCCACCATCCTACTTTACATCTACAATCATAATATTATAATTTATGATTTTTTCAATCAAATAATTTAATCAGTTATTAATATTTAGCTATTTTTATACTAACCGACATTCTCCTGGTCTACGACAATAGCCACGTTCTTTATGGCAATTTGCTGCACATATAGCTAAAATACAAAGTATACATTGGTGATTATTTTATTTAATGACTAAGAATCGAAAAAGAAAAATCTTTACAAAAATATACTTTCAAAATATCGTAACAACTTGATGTATCTACCATTTACATT
The DNA here is from genome assembly GCA_020423425.1 of Chrysopa pallens. NCBI lineage: Eukaryota > Metazoa > Arthropoda > Insecta > Neuroptera > Chrysopidae > Chrysopa > Chrysopa pallens. The sequence goes on from CM035592.1 coordinate 64,962,395, forward strand.
TTTTAGTCTAACAAATATTGTCCAATTTCTAACAATGAAAGGCTGCGATAAAATAATTTGTTTTTGAGAATAATAAATTTGTTTAACAAGTTCTATGAGCACATTACTTTGTTTAGAAGGCTTCCCAATAATACTTTTTACTATGTGATTTGCGTTAATTTTGTGCTTTTATATTATTTTTATTATTAACATTAATAAAAACGCAGAAATGGTTGAATCACGATTGTTAATTATACAGTACATAATGGAGATTGGAAATAAACTGTCTAAAAAGAAAGCTACCCCATAAACAGTCAGAGATGAATTGAAATGGCCCAAATAAAAGTATTGGCTAGGTTTGGATCAACGCATATTTTTGCATAAAACTTGTACTTATTTTACTATACCCCATATATCTATTTGAGTTCATACAGATAATTCAGCATCACTACTAAATTATAATAGCTCTAAATAAAGCTACTAAATCGCATTAATAAATCGATTCAAAAATTGAATCAATTTTTATTTGAATACTTTCGATTTATATAGCGGTATTCTGACATGAAACAGTCTAAGAAAATCCGCTAGACTGTTTCAATTATACCCTTATTTGAAACATAAATATGCAAATAAAAAATTCATTCAATTCTTGAATCGATTTGGTATTTCATTATAGCTTAATTTAAAGCTAGTCTGTCATCATTTAGAAGTGATGCTGAATTATTTTAATATAACTCCTTTCTGAAATTGCCATGTATATATTGAATTATGTTGTGCAGATGCTGTGACGAAAAAGTAAGGAAGCAGAGGATACGATAAATAAAGCATAGTTGGAAAATTTCTCAACTAATCTTAGAAAGAAAGGAAATTATATAATAAGCTTTAAAATTTAAAGTTAGATTTATAATTGGTTGATTATAAACACCTCAATTTGGGTTTGTTTGAGACAATGGTACAAATTGTTAACAAGTTGAGGCAATTTGTGTAATCGAAGTTAGTCCATCAGTTTTTAAAATGCTTAAAATTAAAAGAATTTTAAGTTTAAAAGATTTGAGTAGTGATGTGACTAACTTTTCCAATTATTTAAATGGTATATTTTATAACAGTTAGCACCCCTACAAGAGCATAAAACCATATGCATAATGATAAAACATAATGATTATGACGGCAATATTTTTATTCCAAATAATATTCAACAGGTTTGGTATTTCAATGTTTATACAAACCAGTTATGTAAGCCTATATTTAATATTATTCCAGCAGTGTGAGCCTAAATATTTTGATTATATTTCATTTCTTTAATAGTATGTATGTCTATTTTGCCCAAATAATTTCTAAAACAAAGTTGTTATATTTTCTCAAAATCGTAAACTTAACATAATCTGCCTATATTATACAAATATTCTTAAAGCTTGACGCTACAATGATAGTAGATATTTCAATCTAAATAATCAAACGGTTAATAATTAAAACATTTTTTACTTACGACTTTGACATAAAATTCCAGTATAGCCCGGTAAGCATTTACATTCAAGTGGCTTTGTACAATATCCGTGAACACATCCTGGTAAAACTTGACATTCATGGCAAGTTGGTCCTGCCCACCCTAACCGACATCGACAGTCTCCTGGTTGTTCACAATATCCTCGTGTAGAATGACAATCCGATCTGCATATTGCTAAAAATAAATAGTAAATATTTAAGTGAGAAAATTATAATTTATTCAAATTTTTCCGTTTTTATTTGTTTTGTACAGGGATAGCGATGTTATTTTTTGGAGAATTTTTGATTGATTTCTGATTAATAGATATAACATTACAACTAAGGGTCGTTGATGGTTATAATAAAGGGTTGCTGGTTGCAACTCTTCGAGAAATCAAACCATTGAAGAAGAAAAAAAACAATTAGTTAATTATCGTTTACAAAGTGCATCGAATTTTATTCTTCCCAGTTAATGGTTAAAAAAATGAAGAAATATATCCTATTAACCTTTATATAATTTTAGAAGGTTAAAAAATGTCGACTTACAAAGTTTAAGAAACATCTGAATATAAAGCTCAAAAAGTTTCCATTTGAAAAATTTTACATTATTGAAACTTTTTTATATTGGCTCCCTACCCATGATATGAATGTAAATATATATCCTAAACACCCGTTATTTTTGGATATCATAAACTTTCTTAATTAGTTATTTTAAAACTTTTTAAATAATATTTTGAATACCGAAAACTGTAACCTTCAACACCTATAAAAATTGTATCGACTGTTATTACTACAAATATGAGCTATAAAGTTCTTTAATAATTTCTCATTAATGATGAGCAAAGCATTACCGATCATAATAAGCTGCATGGCTGCAACTCTGCAGTCGTAAATTTGTAATACGTACAAAACCTATTATTCTAACTTCCTGATTAAAGAGGTAACTAATGAACTTCAGTCAATATGCTACAGACACATATGTTGTATGTTGCATGCGTGCTACTCCCTAGTTCCGCCCGTTTGTTTGTTATGAATTAGGACTGAGGTCTATGTTTATAGTTGTTTGTTTCTGCATAATTCGTAAGAGTCTATATTATACTTGTATTCAATACATACTAATGTATTTTAATATAATGTATACAAGACATCAGTTCGACATGAAGTGTCTGTCCCTTTTTTTTTTTTTAATATTTAGTTATAAAATGAAATAAAACGATTTCTTCCACGTTAAGAACATATTGGATTTGATACATATATTTTGACTGTATTTATCAGAATCTATTATTTTTATCTTAGTTTTGCATAAAGACTTGGTCTCGCTTACTCGTCCTTCGTTTTGGTCTTTTTTATGCAAGACCAAGATCAATTTTTCTCATCACTATTTCTCATGAATCAATCCCAAAAAAATAATATATTAATATCACTTACGTTCAGAGCAGAATAAACCATCCCATCCCTTCTGACATAAACATTCAAAACTTTGATTACAATAACCATGTTGGCAGCCAGGTAGTGGTATACATTTCGTGCAACGTTCACCATAAAATCCTAATTTACATCGACATTCCCCCGGTCGTGTACAATAGCCTTGTAAGGGGTCACATCCTTTACGGCATTTTGGGACATCACATAAATCTCCGGTCCATCCTGGTAAACATTTTACGTCTCCATTATCATCACATGTATAATGACTGTATTCATTTTGAGCTGTTGGTATCTCACAAGCCTAAAATAAGTTAATTAATATTAATTTCGAATATATTTATTAAAGTGAACATTTATGCATGACATTAATGTAAAATCATAATATTGGATAGATATTAAAATATGCATTTGATTTCAGTAACACAACGTTATGAATCTAAAGATGGTACCTTGTTTCATTCTGTAATATAGTTGTTTTTTATCTTAAAATTTATAAATGATGGTTTTTTTTTTTTTTAATTTCCCGTAATTTAAATCATCCTTGTTACGTCAAAACTGACCACCTTAAAAGAAGCTTTAAATAAAGTAAATTATTTACTAGTACTATTTATAAGTCTATAGACATATCGTCGGCCTGATTCGTTAACCTGCTAAGTTCATTTTGGAATAAAATAGAAATTTCGTAGTATTATTTACCATTTGGTATAAGATAAACGACGGTAATCATTTATAAAGAGTGGGAAATGCTATGCACGAAAAAATGAAAAAAGTATTTTGACAATGCAGTATTTCAATGTTCACAGTTTTCCACTAATATTGTTCCCCCACCCACGTACCGGTATGTTCGTGTCAAATTTTAAGTTTTTTGACTGAATATTTGAGGATGTAGACAATTAATTATAAATAATATTATTTCCTTATCATAGATTATTTTATGTTATCTGTTCATTTAATGCGTAAGACTAATGTTTTTAACCGAAATTTCCAATTCTCAATCTACATAAAGACACGCATCATAATATTTTATCGGAGAATTATAAAACCGCCATGCTATTTACATTATTTTCTAGAATTTTGTAATATTTTATACTTTTATTTAGCAAACTTAAGCTAGCCAACATAATTTTTGGAATTTTGCTTAAATAATGAATAAAAATATTATTCAGTTTTTTTTCGTCCTGTAAACTTTGCTAAATATCACTTAGCAGGTTAACGAATTAAGACCGACGATAGGCTTAAATACGTGTAAAATAGTCAAAAGTAATTTTGATTGTCAAATGGTCCAATAGCCTGCCGATTAAGAGTTGTATGGAACAGATATGTGGACAATTTTTCGTGTTAGATTAAAGGTTCTAGAATTAAAGACTCTAGGATTAAAGATTCACACCTTAGAAATTTTATCTACATGCATGTTACTCGCGGTTGGCGGTTGGCGGCACATTTATTCGATACATGAACCAAATTTATATAAAAGATTTCGATGAGTGGAATAAAAGTGTTTAGTATCGGCCAGCTCCAGTTGCTCGGAATCATATGTCGGCGTTTATATAAAAAAATATATATCTTCTGTTATGGGTGACACAAAATAGTGGGCAGCTGGAGCTGGTTGATGCTAGGCCCTTTAAGTCCACTCACCGAAACTTTTTTTAATGTAAATTTGGTTCATATATAATATGTTATAGAGTAAGATGGCGCTCAAAAACTTCAAACTGAAGTAGCACGCATGCAGCCGAATTCCTTAATTATAAAGGTATTGGTCTTTTAATCTACTGTAAATACTACCCACTCACCAAAAATTGTATTCATAGGATTTTGTAACTCATAAAGGCTGAATTTTTAGGAAAAAAATGGCTGCAATTTTTAAACGGTCAAATTACAGTGAAAATGCCCATTAGAGTAAAAACAAGCATTAAAGAGCTATAAGGTTCTTGTTATATTTTTTAATTCTCGTTTGTGTTACCACCATTTCGTGAAACAATTGATTACTGCAGTACGAGTTTTTTCATATAGCAAAAATTTAAAACAGGTCAAAACTGAAAACTTTTATTTTTTCCATGACAATGCATGCATGCATTGTTCATTGGGAAAAAGTAGTAGAAAAAATATAGAACGTTTTATTTATATTTAAATTTTTATCTACGTAATTGGGGATTTGCATGATACTCGGCTTGCTAGTTTTATTACTTCATCTAAATCGTCTTCATTCCGCGATCATGGTTATTTCTTTAAAATCTTTAAAAATAAGCAAGGTATGAACATTCCAAATTCCCAATTAAACAATGAAGTAAATACATGCATTATGACGTCATTTTACATATCTCTATATTTATTACATGCATCGTTTTCAATCGTTTTCAAAAGTGAGATGAAAATAATCTCTGATAGTTTAAAACTTCTTTGTTTTTTAATCATTTGGAGTTCTTGAGTTATGTATTTTGTACGTTATTATGAAGAACTATTATAAAAAATATTATTAGTGTCAGCACAAGCACAAAATTGATATACAACTAAAAAATTAAACCATTTTTCTAGATTTTCTCGACTAAAATAATCACATGTAGCAAAATAAATCTACCGATCAAGAAGTCATGCATATTTTTTGGTACAAAAATTTAAAAGCTGAATTTTTCTTCCTAGCTTTGAATAGAATGATTATAATTTATAAACCTAGTCTACTGGTATTAGATGAATTCAATGCGTAAGTGGAAGAAGATCAAAAAAAATCATTACCTACGGGTAAAAAAGTTATATAATTAATAAAGTATTATAATATTTTAAGTAACTTAGTGGCTCGTTAGCTCAGCTGGTTGTGTAATCCATTATAATGTCGCCATAAATTATTGCGATGGACTGGTAGACTGCAATACTCTTTCTCGTATAAGAAACGTTTGAAACAGTTTGTCAAAACAAATGAGGGGTTGAAATAACTAGCGGGTCATTATAGAGGCCAGTAAAAACAGCCTAAAACAGTTGTTTGTTTACAAATAAAGTAAGATTTATTTTGTTTCAAATATCTAGAAATCCACTTTTAGGTTGAACATCGTTTTTAGAGAGTTTTTCATTCAATATTTATTCTTTATTAATTATTAAAATTTGATTATTTTAAAATTTGTCCAATTCATTACAAAGTATTAAAGAATATTATTTTATGTGATATCTTGTGTCAATTCTGGAAGAGTAAAAAGGTCATACAAGAGGTACGACTTTTTAATTATTTAAATGACCATCTGATTAATATCATATATGTCTTACCTAGTATCTAACAAAGCCACATCTAAGCCAAATTGTACTTCACACTAGTGAGAATACGAAACAAAATTATGCCTTTATATATTATTGTATACCTTGTAGATGCCGGCTCACAGTTTATTTAAAATGAGTAATTATTTAATGGATATTATTTATGTATAGCAGTAGTTCTCATAAGGTTCTTGACCTGTACCAAGAATTATATTAAAATATAATATTCTACGTATGTACAAGAAGTGGGTCAGTGTGTATATTCAGATTCTTAAGGCCCTAAATAAACAAACAATGACAATGTTAATGCAATTGAAAGAAATTTAAACTTTCTCTTTTGGTGACAATAATGACATTAATGCTTTCTAACTTTGACTTTTTCCAAAACAAGGTAATTTTAATGAAAATTTTATGATTTTATTATTAAATTATCAACTTCTGTTCAAAGTCTTTTAAAAGAACTAATGTTCTTCTATTTTTAAAGTAATCATTATAGAGAAAAAAAATAACAATAAGAATGAATTTGATTCAATTGAAAAAATAAACAAAAACTTTTTGAAATTGAGTCAATCGACAATTAAGACTTCCCTTAATTGGCTACCAATAATTGGCAGACCATAATTGGCTACAAATCTTGGTGGTGAATCCCAAATGTATAAACCATCTAAACGCTGTTTTTTAGCATTTTTTTATCACAAAAATTACATGAATAACAAATCTGTTAGTGTTTCTAAAAACTCTTTAGGCAAATAGTCAGTATTTTCATAGGAACTATTTTTGAAATTCAAAAGTTTGAAAGAATTCTTAAAGTGTTTTTAATAAGACAGTCTCATGACTTTGGTATCAAAACCAAATTAATCAATATTTTATCGATCATATAATTTAATGAAATAAAGTCTTCCGTTTTTTAAATATTAAACTTTTTTAGTCAGTTAATGTAAACATACACTCATTAAAATCTCCAACACAACATGGGTCTAGTCTGTTTTCTAGTTAAAAATACTTTGGTTCCTATATTCCATTTGTATATATATATATATATATATATATATATATATATATATATATATATATATATATATATATATATATATATATATATATATATAATATATATATATATATATATATATATATATATATATATATATGTTGGAGAGTTTAATGAGTGTATGTTTACATCGTAGTGTTTCGAAGCTTCGAAGCGAAACGTAAATGAATCCGAATGCCAAAGTGTACATGAAATGCTATTTGATTGAATACCCACAAGAACCAATAATGGCCATTCCATTTTTGGAACTGAATATGTCTATAAAAAATACTTCGATTTTCAGAAAGAATTCTCAAATCGATGAACAAAATATGAGTACTGTTACCTCGATACAATTTAAGTATGATATTAAGGCATTATTTTAGAAATTCGAAAATACCCTTAAGTTTCGAATATGATTCGAATATAAACTGTTGCCAATTCATTTCGTTCACTAGCGATAAATATCGTTTTCAATGCTATAACCCCCAAAAATTCCGGTATAAGGTTATAATTTTTGTGAATAGTTAAGCTGAGATTAAATAATTTTAAAAAGAGTTAATCTACGACACGAAACAAATTTTTATATATAACATATAAATACGTATGGCATATCGAAAAACGTTTCAATTATTTTGAAAATTCAAATTTATATTCTAAAGTAAATTTAAAAACATGTGTTGGAATGAGAGAAGAATATTGAAAAAATCACCCTACAAACACAAACAACGCCTGTGATTGATCAGATTGTGGTACCCTTTTCCCTAGTTTAGGGTTTTTGTCTAGCATGAAGTCTTTTATTCGAATAAATAACGATCGATCAAGGAAAAGTAGGATAAAAAATGTTACATCTATAATGAAATCTATCTCTAAATACATTGTCTTTCTATTTTCACGAACAAATAATTCAAATAAAAAAAATATATATAATTATAGAATTTATCATTTTCTTGATTTTAGATTGTGCTGGCTAAATTTCATAACATTTGATAAGTATTTTTAATTATTTGGTCGCGAAAAGAAATACAATGTATACTTTATTAAAGGTTGGTTTATTTCTGAAATTTGATCTTATTGTTGTCCCGAGATATCTAAAGGGTATCACTGCTATTACTGCCAAGAAGTGCTGTTTGTTATAAACAAAGCTTGATAACTTAGCATAGTGAAAATGTTACAATTTACTAACAATTCTCTCGAAATTCACTATATAGAATGATGCGTTTCACATATCAATGACACATGCTTGTTAGCATTTACGTGATGTTATATACAATACATTAACTTATATACAAATGTGCCAAACAAATAAGAATGAATGAAAGATACCTGTTTTTTCCATTTTGGTACGAATCGTGCAGAATATGTAACCGGTACTAAAACAAACACACAAAATAGAAATATCACTAAACTATTATTAGTTAATAATAAACCCATAGCTATTTTAAAAATCCATTGGAACCAAAGACAGTATATCAACAATGGTGGAAAGTTACAAGTTTCTTTACTGACATAAACACAACATCAATATACTTAATAAATAGTGTAATAATATTTATATACCTTGAACTTGATTTTAAATTTCTGGTGCATCATATTAAAAAAAATGAAATACAGTATATTAAATAAAAGATGACCATATGTAATAAGACAATGAATAAAACATTATAAATTCAACGTACTATAAATATATTACAGTAATTCAATTGTTCATATCTACGCTAATAAAAGATCAAATATAATAAGTTTTCATAGGGAGGCAAAATTTTTCAATGACTTATGCACTAAGGCAACGAATATGGTCAAATGGCCTAGCGAGATAGATATAGCATAGTTTCATCCCATACTTACTGTCGAACGATTAGCTTGGTTGAAAAATTACTAACAAATATTTATAACATTTCTTTAATAATCTAAGCATTCAAAAGGTTTGTCATATAATTCTTGTTGTTTGCTAGAGCTAATAAGGTTTCATCCTGGCAAACACTTTACGTATATTCAATTTTACCCTTATTAAAATTTAATTATGCTACTTCCAGCTATAAATATTTATAAAGTTAGTCTAAAGTTATGAAGTATATTCCTTCCTCGAAATGTCAGTTTTTTAGAAGAATCCAAATAAGGAATATTATTCTTTATAACATTTAACTCACCAAGAATTTCCTTTGGTAGTTTTTTTCTGTGGTCGATGCTTGATGTACTGGACACATAGATTCAGATTAAAGGGTCATGACTTGTTGTTGGCTAGGACTTTACGTTTATAGTAAACTAAAACTGAATCGTAAAATTGCATTTTTATATTATAAATTTCTTAGAACATCAATATAATATTAGTTTTTCACACAAACGAGCCCATTATATTCTTATAACATTTACAACAAAACAGCCTTGTTAGATTAGCCACGTAGCACAAGTCCACTTCAGACCCAGCGCCTTTGCCCAAAAAAGTTGTACTCAGGACTATATTGAATATGGTAAATGATTTATTTAAAAATATTGATTGCCGAGTGTTATTTCTATGTTTGACAAAATTTAATCAGGAAAAGTGGATTTGTAAAATTTTTTATTTACATCCTAAATTTTAAATGATAATGCCATAAAAATAGCAATAAAACTTATCTTCGTAAAGTAAAAATCCACTATTGTAAAAATTTTCCAGGCACCGGAAAAGAAAACAGAAAAATTTTTGACAATGCTTCTTTTTAAACTGTATAAATATAGTGTAAATTATATAAAATAGTGTAGATTACACAACAAATGTATATACTGTCTAAGCAGACGTATTGTAATTTCAGTATATGTATAAACTATATTTGTTTTTACGATATAATGACCCTACCAAAGAATTATTTGACCTAGTTCTGTGGATCAAGTTTTACTAACTGTATATTCAAATTGTCTTCTTGTATCATTATGATTATTATCGTTGATATTTAAAGTGTTCAGTGTTTACGGATGTATCAGTTCTTTTAATTATTAATTAATTAATTAGCTGTTAATTAACGGTATTGATCAACAGTTGAATTGATCATGACTGTCGTGGTAAAAATTGGAGCCACCTGATATTTTGCAAAAATATACAATAAGATGATAAAATCCAAGTGGTTAAGTTATGGCCCTTTAATCTTTGAGCTATATTTGATTTTTTTGACTATCGGCATGACAATGGATAAGTACAAATACTAGAAAAATTATTATAAACTATTATTAATCATTTTTCAAAAAAATTTTACAACCATTATTACATAATCTATTAAATTTCGGTTTTCTGTCTCAATTCAGATTTCTTACTTAGATCGTTGATCGTTGAGTGTAGAATATAATAATATCATATCTTATGAACTGGACGTTGAAACAATTAAGGAATACTGCCATAACAAAAGAGATATAATTTTTATTGTTTCGATGATTGTAATAAAATGATTCCGAAGGCCCGGGAAGCATTATACTCAATTTTACGTAGGTTTATAATTTGTCGATTTTGCATGGTTCCTCTATTTTTATAGACGGTAGTAAATTTTGATACGAAAGTTAAAAGGATTCAGAGTGGTACTAATAGCTGATCTTCAAATTTACAATGAAGTCGGTTGTATTTCCTTATTCTTCTTTTGCACCAAACTTGAAAATTTCAAACGGAATCGCCCATTTTTACCTTAGAAAAAAATTCAGCACAAAGTTCTAAGTTGAAAGATGCATGCATGTCCTTGAAAAACATTTAGTCTAAAGGAAATTTTGATTTGATCTTTGCGTAATTAAGGTGAGAAGAGGTTTACCTAGAAATTTGATACATCTGAGTAGACAAATATTCTCTGTACTCAAACTTCAAAAGGACTATGAAAAATTTACAGTTATGATGCTTAGTATAGGTTAAGGGTTGAATATTTAAATACATTCACATAAATCGCCTCCTCATTATGTCCTTATTTGGAATAGTTTTAAACAGAGTCACGTGTTTATAATCAAGTTATTACCTACAGTATCAAAAATCGAAAAAAAAATTAATTTTATTCTTTTTAATCCAAATCAAATCTCTTTGTAACGACTGTTATTCGCTTTAAATTTCCTAGAATAAATCCATAGTTGATTCATTCATGCTTGCTAATCATGGGCACCACATTTACGCCTCATGTATCCCTGAACTTTATACTTAATTACTACCTAAAAATTAATTACTACTACGTAAGATCTAAAGGCAGAAAAAGAAGTAAATAATGTATTTCAGTTCACATAAATAAAATATAAAAATGCTGCACCAACAGCAGCAATCAAAGCACAAACTCTTCACCTATCCAAGTTGAAATATTATTCTTACCTCTTGCATATAAGAGCACACATTACAGAATATAAAAATGAAATTATTAAGGTAAATCTTTATCCTAAATTTTAAATGATAATATTTTTCAAAACTTTCTTTCGTTACCGCATTTTCTATACAAAATGTTATTGAACCAATTATTTATTTTCAGAAATTGATAATCATATTTGCAACCATTTCTAGATTCTCTACAAATATATATCACTCGACTCGCACAACTGTTAAGTAGTTTGCATATATCAACATGATAAATTAAAATTTTGTTTAGAAACTAACCGTTGCATCTTCTAATCAAAACAACATTTGAATCTCGATGACTCGAATGGGAAGGGAAATGCAAAAAATTTTGAGATAGAGAATATCCAACTAAACAAGTAGTTTGGGATACAAAGGATTTAATTGCAAATATTTCGGCTTAGAGCTTAGAATCACCGAACAAGCCTGTGAGATTTTGTAGCTTTGTATATATTACTAATAGTCTGCTTTTTAAATTCAAGTTATTATAACATTTTATTTGAGCTAAGAAGTGTAAATAATTCTAGATATCGCGTAATTTAAAGTTCAACAGTAGAGAATTACATTATTTTTCGACTAACTCGGAATTACGACTTAAGTTTATTCGAGTTTTAGTGAGTTCACTATAATTTTCAGAAAAGGATAACAGAAATTTGAACAGTAAATAAAACAATCAAACTATTGTTTAAATACTTCAACGATTCGTCTTTTTTTATTGAGACTTCCTTAAGCAAGACAAAAAAAAGAACCATTAGTTTTTAAAAAATCATGATAAAAATATATTCAATAAATACCTAAAAAAAGGTCAATCGTATGTCATTAAATAAATTTTCATTGCGTTGGAAGACAATAAATAACACAAAAACATTGCACATTTTGAGAAAGAAAATATAAAAGTGCATAAAATCATAAAATACGTCAAAATTAAAACAGTGTCAATATAAATAAAATAAAACATAAATAAAATTTCTTTTTTTTTTTCCTTTTTTTCCTGTTGTTAAAAAACTTGAAATGGCCATTCTAGTTGTACCCACATATAAAATAAAAAACATACCAACTGGGTATGACAATTATCCCAGATGGTAACTAGGACGAACTAAAAGACAATAATTGTCGATAACAATTAAAACTGTGTAAGCAGACATACAGTTATCAGTAAAAACTAAATAATTAAAAACCAAAAACTCTTTGTTTTTAAATATAAAACCAAAATTAATTTATAAACAAAACAAAAAAAAAATACAAAAACAAACGGTCAGATAAGATATATGTCAATAAAATTAATTTTTTACATTATCATTCTTATCACGAAATTGACTACTCAAACCTCTCTTCAAAACATCATTGTAGATCGCACTAAGTCTTTGTGTATCATATCTTAAATTAACCGCATTGCTGAACTTTATACAATTAACATTAATTAACACCATCTCACTTACATTCCTCTTGATAAAGTTTTTTTCTCGATGTTATATAGACACTTTATCAAACAAGAAATAATGCCCAGTGCTGAAACGATGGTTGGCCAAAACAGTTCTGTTATCATTACATTCGTGACTTTAGGATAATTAATGTGTTGCTGAATACGCTCAGAAAGCTTTTGCGCTCAGAAAGCTTTTCATTACATTCGTGACTTTACAATCATTAATGTGTTGCTTAATGCGCTCAGAAAGCTTTTGTTTAGTCTGTCCGGTATAACAAGCGCCACAAGCGCATGGAACTTTGTATACCAAGCAAGACTGTTATAGCAAGGGAACTGGATCTTTTTACTTTGAATATACAGAATGCACAACTTTTAAATTGTAAAGAGCCAACATTCCATTTTTTTTCTGATACATCGATCAACACTAGTAGGTAGTCCCTGAACTTATGGGAATCTGTAGAAATCAGCCATAACTTTCTGATTCTTGATGTCTTCGTCCAATTTATATTCAAACTAATCAATGTTTAAAAATCCCTCAATTAGTTTAGGAGAGATTTTGATTGGATTTTTTAATGATTTTATTCACTTTTATATTTTCTTTCTCAAAATGTGCAATGTTATTGTGTTATTGTCTTCCAACGCAATGAAAATTTATTTAACAGCATACCGTAGAACCTTGTTTAGGTATTTATTGAATATATTTTTATCATGTTTTATTTAATATAACGGTCAATTTTTTGTGTCCCTTACAGTTGCTTGATGAAGTCTTAATAAAAACAGACGAAACGTCGCACTATTCAATAATAGTTTGATTGTTTTATTTACTCTCCAAATTCCTGTTATCCATTTCTGAAAATTCCACATTAGACGTAAACATAATGCTGATTTCACTGTAGTAATTGACAGAAATTTATTCACTGCTAACTTTCAATAAAAATATTGTTTAATACTTTTTTGGATACTCGTTTATGTTCAAATTTTTCATACTATCATAATTTAGAGTTAAATTGTATTTATGATATATATACAAAAATTTATACAAGCCTTCCATAAAAAACTAAAAAAAGTATTACAATTTTTTTTTTTTTTTCAGGGAAAATCAACTACTCACAACTAATTGATCATCCACATATAAATTGTAGTAGCTTATATAAGGCCGCCTTCGTTGTTGACGATATTGCAACATAACGAGTTCTTTCTTTTTTTCCGTTTTTCCAACGGTAAATCATCGGATAAATAAATGTATACTTGGATTTTGAAGTTTCATTCTATTCATTAATATTTACTTCTTTTTTCTCCAAGTTGTAAACCTTAATACTACTGTTTTTTTCTGCATCTTTTTTACTTCTGCATATTCTTAATAAACCCAATATCTTACAGCTCACCCCCATCTTTGCATTTAGTAGTTGAATCGTAGATTTCTCCAATTCTTCGTATTTTATAACTTCTGCAAACAATCTATGACGATGTTTATTTTCGGTTTCTAAATATGTAACTTTTTTTTTGAAAATTGTTATTGTCAAAGTTTAATTCGATGAGTTTTATTAATAATAATTTAAAATATGTGTGTCTATTTATTTTTAAACCCATTTTTTCGAGCTGTAAATTTTATTTTATTATAAAAATTTTAAACTCCGTATTTTTTAGTTAGGCAAATATTATATTATTTAAGTACTATGTATTGCATAAACTATGTTTAAAATCAAATAATAACTATATAATAACTATTAAAGTTTGGCAGAGCTGTTCTGTGCTCAAGCCATTCATTAGATGCAATATCATGTAAATTTGTCTTTACAAAATAAGTGGTTAATAATAATAATAGCAATTTTCTTAACGTCAATATTTCTTTAAGATTTTTTTTTATAATCGACACATACATAATATGTGTCAGAGTATCTTATTTTTTTTTATACTAGACATATACGTAATCGGAGTAAATTATTTTTAGTCTAAAATTTGTAACGTTAGAAAATAATGACCGTACAAACAATATTTTGATATAGGTATTTATCTATTTCTGTTTGTCCTTCCATGACGGACAGAAATCCGTGATCAAAATAACTCAAAAACAAAGGAAAGATAACTCATAAAAGATAGAAATAAATTTTAATGACTAAAAATGTTTGTTTTTTTAAAACATACAACTTTTGTTTGAAATGTTCATTTGTAAAATTCTTAGGTTCGCCATAATTTAAGCTCAAAATAAGCTAATAAGCACATATATAAATAAAATATATATTATTGTAATACATATATTTATAGATGTATAGACTGGATACTTAAAGTAATTTATGAATCCTTATGATTAAAAATAGTTCAAACAATGATACTCAACCATCTGTGGAGTATCTAAACAAATAACTCAGTCGGTTGTTTTATTAACTTGTTTTTTATTATTCTGGCGAGGGCATTTTACCTCCTTGTCGTATGTAATCCTTGTGTCAACTAGATTAGACCAGCCTGCAAGCATCAGCCTTGGTTACACACTTAACATTGTACAAATCAGCGGGTGGGAATCAACTAGCTATTGTATAAAACTTCAAGTTTTATTAAAAAAATTAATTTATCAATAATTCGTTTATTTAAAAACAAAATAAATTTAATTTTATTGATTTAACTGCACCACATATGGCTTGTAGACAAATACATAATTTATTAAAAATTAATTACAAAAACTAATTTTCAAATTGGTTTTTTATTCTTAATAACACATATTTCATAATTTTTATGCGTCAAATTCATTACTAATTTAATCTAAAACAATAGCAAAAGTTACTCATTAACATGATTATTTGACAAAAATAGATACATATTTTAAATAAAACAAGTAAATTATGGTTTATGATATATTTTTAATGGTCAACACAAAATTATTTCAACATTCAAAAAAATTATAGAGCAATTTTTAATTATAAAAATAAAAAATAATAACACAATTTATTTATATTATATAACAAATTTCATGATTGTAGCATAAAGAGATTGGTATTTTTTTTTTATATTAAACATACAAAATTAATATATGTTTGCAAATCTATATAAGTGAATATCATAACCTTCTTAAATTAGACGGTATTAATTCTTTATATATACGCTCTAGTATTAGCAAAGGTTTGGAAAATATTGAAAGTACATCTTAAATAAGATGTAGTAGATTTATTATTTAGTGTAAATCCATAACTTTATGAAAATCTAAATTATTGATTTCATTGATGACTGTTTTCCATTGAATTTGTTTTATTGGCACTAGCAAAGATATTGTTAATTATATTAGCCGGAGGGTAAGCGACAAATTTATGGTATAGAGAAATATCATTGTCAGTCAGCCAGTCTGATTCGTTAGCGTTTCCCAAGGGGCGGGATTAAAATCAAGTACCTACTTTGCAACTACTTTCTAAAAGTTGAAAAGTAAATTGCGACTATTAACTAAAAATTGGTGACCAAATTAATGAAGTGTTATAAATTTTTTAATCCTTATTATATTTAAATGATGAAGTTTATAAAAAAAATGATTTGTAGTTTTTTTAATTTTACCGAAATTTTATTTTTTGTTCACTGTTTATAAGTTTTACTGGATAATTGAGGTCTTAACAATTCTTAAATAATATTTATTTTAATAAATCGACCTCTCGGCGTCAAATTTCTGGTGATCCAATCGTTAAGTAGATATTATTTTTGAAAATTGCGGGTCAAACCACCCTAGAATACATTCCTAAGTAAAGAAAAAAATTTTTTTTCCGATTTTCTCTATTTTTTCAAAGTTGTACCTTGAAAAATTGTGAAATAGAATGAATAGAATGAAGTCCATTTATCTAGAGAGAGTTAATTATTAAATAATGAATATTATTACTATTATTACATACAGATTACGACCTGGATGGACTTGAGTTTGAATTAATAATTGCAAAAAATTCTGGCATATTTAATATTTGATCCGACCATAGCAGATATTTCTTTGGGAGGTTTCGATTAACATACAGATTTAACTGTAAAGGTGTTTATCAAAATATAAAGGAGTATTTTCAAAATATATAAATAATTTTTTGTAAATGCATAATTTTTAAGTTGACTTGTATTATTATTATGATGTTAATAAAGACTTAGTAATTTGGAAATTTGAAATACTTTTGTACAAACCGGCACTAAATTAGCAACGAATAACATCTACTCAAAGAATTATAACGATTAGATAACTCATGCTGATGATGGCTATAATATATTTATAAAATACAATTTTTTTATCTTGGAAATTGAGGCATAAAATCGAAATTTTTTCAAAATATCACTAGTTCTTTTTGAATATTCATATAAACTGAATAATTTCAATCTTCTTTAAAGACTATTTGTACTCTTTGTACTAAAAAAAAATTAGTAATATAGATGAAAGAATATTGATGCATAAATAAACCATGTTAACAATTATCGTAACATTGAAGGTATACTTGTGTTCATAAAAAACGCGACAGATACGATATTTTTATAACAAGTGAAAATTGAACAACAAAATACAAAATCGCGTTAAAAATTAAATTTAACTGACATATTTCTCATAATATTCTTTTCTCATATTATTGTACTATTAACTAGTATTTGAGAAAGATTATCTCAAATATCAAAGATCCGAATGTTGTCGGGACAATTTTGAGACCAATTTTTTATACGATTCTACCTTTTCTTCATTTTGTATGGAAAAATACATTCTTTTAGTGGTATAAGCGATTTTGTTGACTTTGATTTTTTTTTGTGAGACCAATTTTTTATACGATTCTACCTTTTCTTCATTTTGTATGGAAAAATACATTCTTTTAGTGGTATAAGCGATTTTGTGAAAAGATATGAATTAAATATGGGCAGCTCGAAAACAGAGCATTTTTCGAAAAAATCTATATTTTATAGTTTAAAAGTTGGGCCTAGGATTCATTGGACCCAATAACCGGTTTTGCTCATTCAAAAACCTAAACTCACTTTCATGTTTAGAATACTTCACCAAAATTTCAGCTCGTTATCTCGTTTTGTTTTTGAGTTATCGTGATAACAGGCGGGTGGACAACCGGAAATTAACTAATTAGGTGTTTCTATGAACACCTATACCAAAATTTTGATGACGCGGTCAATATTTCCTAGCTCGACAAACTTTAGACTAAAATTCATATATGTATGTTGAGTTTAAAAATGTAAAAAAATATTGCATATTATTATTTACTGAATTAATTTAATAATAACATTAAAATAACTTGGAAACATATTCGCTGCACCATTGTAGCGTTTTTTGTGAACACTAGTATAAGTATAACATTAACAGTATATTATTTATAAGTTTTTTAATGACTATACCTATGTACATTGCAATGTTTATTTACACAGATAATCATTATCTGATTATACAACGATTAGTTTACTTTAATAAATAGTTTTAAATTTGATTAATTAATGTAGCTACCTCAGTTATTTACCAAATGTTATTTAAGTAACTAATTTTATATTTTTAAATACAATTAAATCTTTAATCTAGTTAATAACCCCCGTTAAAAGTATTAATTTTTGTTTATAAACAATTAATATGATATAATACATGAATATAGCTTTTAGAACCGAAGAGAAATTTTGGTTATAATTGCTTAAAAATTTAAGTAATTCTTGAATTCTCCTTAGAACTGATTCCCATTTCCACTTTAATATAGCTTTATGTTCAGCTGAAAAACTCGAAACATATATCTACGTATTACATAATGCCAAAATTAAACTGCTTTTAGAATTTTAACAATCAATGCAGTAAATAATCAAATTCGTGGAAAAAAGGATAGAAAGGAAATTGCGACGAAGGAACTGACTCCAACGCAAAAAAAAATTTTAAAAAGTCCATTAGCAAAGAGAGGTATTTAAGATATGCGTGACGCCTCATTTTGACGATTAATTTTAAGAAAACAAGCCTAAATAAGACGAAAACAAATGTCAATTTTCGAGTTTTCGCCTATATTTCGAGTTATCGACACTTTGTTTTAGAAATTATCGTGTTTAAGTCACATAAATAGCACAATTTAACACATTCTACAAGATTTAATTATTTTTTTTTAAATGACTTTAATTTAAACACAATTGAAACATAAATAACCTATATTTGATTCGTTTAAAAAAATCAACACTTGTATATTTTACTATTAAAAATATATGTACACCATTTTCGACTGTTATTAACCCATGAATTTCTGGGGTCTAGTTTGCACGGGTCTGGTTGGTTTTTGGATCTTACGTTCAACCTGTGATTATACTACCCATGGGTTTGTGGGTTGTAGTTTGCACGGGTCGGGTTGGTTTTTGGCCCCTACGTTCAACCTGTGATTAAAATACCCATGGATAACTTGAAAAACAGGTGAAAACTCGAAAATTAGTATTCAACATTTTCGTCTTATTTTCGCTTGTTTTACCAAAATTCATATCGAGGCGCCACGGATATCGTAATCGAGCTGCAAAGAAGATATGCTTGAATCAATAAAAAAATTATTTACAACTGAATTGTTAACTTCTCCCTTTTATCTGGCAGAGTACCAAAGCTTGGAGCTCTAAATAAATTACTTTATGCTTATAAGATTTGAAATGTACGTCTAAATTTCCCCGGTGTCAGCTAAATATTAAATTAATAATAAAAAATAAACAAATTAACCATTTTGTTAAATAATTCGTCTAATTGAAAAACAATAAATTTTCACTTTATTTATACATAAATTATAAACATGCAACAGGGAAATTGTTATGAAATTTTTGTTATAAATACATAAATTATTTAATCATTGGCAAAAAGTAAAAAATGTTGAATTATTTAAAAAAAAAATGCATATCCTTAATATTTGTAAGAGCCTATAAAATTTTTGAAAAATTTCGATTTTATGTGTAAAAAACTAATTTATTTTAACATGCACATACAGAACAATAGTTCGCATGGATTTTTTGCTTAATTAGGATCGGAATTTTAAATTAATAAATTTAAAGAACGAACAAGACCACTCCCCATCTCCTAATCAAAGTACAACAATAAAATTTTTTGAATCATTAAAAATTATTGACCTTTTCAGTTAATTGATTTCATGTTACTTACTATTAAAATTAATGAAACCATTTTTTTTAAATTCCTCATTCTTTATTTATTATTTTCATAAAATTATTGGCTTAAACAAAGTAATAATTCATATTAAATTCTCAAAAATCTTTTCTGTATACTTTATATTTTCTTTCCCTTAGTGATAAAATTTCTTTCAAATTTTCGAAGTAATTCTTCTTTATTACTACAGCAAAATAGATAGTTTATATAATGTTAAAACGGAATTCATACAACAAATTTGTGAAAAGTGAAAAAGTGAAAGGTAATTGAAAATTTTAGGTTATTCGGTAGACCTTACTTAAATTATAGTCTCTTCAAACTATTTTTCCTATTGTGTAACATTCATAAATATCGTAGATAAAATACAAAGTTTTATTTTTGTTTTAATAATTGTGTTTATATGAAACGAAAATAGCACCAGAAAAAGCATCAAATTCAATATTTTCTTTTAAAATCAATCATAAAAATAGTCAACCGAATCAAAAATTACACATTTGTATTCAAATTGTTTTTAACAACATATAAAATACGTAAACAATAAAATTGAAAGAAATTAAAAGAATTTGCCTTGATATATTGCTAAATCTTGCAAAAATTTCAGGATTGAATGTAGCCTTTTTAATATTACGTGTAATTATTTGTGTATTCGTCTGCACATATACTAATAATAATCTATATTCTTTTTAATATACATTTTGTACAAGAATGCGTCTACGGCCAACTTGTAAGAAACTAATCCTGTATTTACCTTAACGACAAATAGTACACCGTAGAAAACCATGTCAGAATAGTCGGTATAAAAATACCTCCGGAATGTTGGTCATCATGATTCAATATGATTCACTCGGTCGGAGGAAAATTAAAATTGATAATGCATAATAATATTTATAAAATCAGTACTTACAAAATCAGAATACATAAAAATCAAAATGTATTCAAAATTATTTTAATTAAATTGAAATAAATTTAACTAAATTGCATGTTTTTAGATTTAATTTAATATGACCCCAACTGTTAAACAAAATGCAAACATTTAACCAATTAAAAAGTTCGTTTTTGGAATAATGGATAATTATTACATTACTAAATATACTAAATTAATGAAGAACTTAGATGTTTGAAACAGTATTTTGATTTAGCCCAATGTCTAGATCAATTTTGGTATAATACATACATTTTTCGACTACAATGTAATAATTATCAAACTAATTAATCGTAATTATGAGTAATCAAAAAGACTCCTATTTTAGACAAATATCGACAATTTCATTAAAGTAGCAATTTGACGAAATCCATTCCATACAATTCTTGACAATTGATAAGCAATCGACATATTTATGTAAAAGCAATTTATTCTAAAGAAACCTATATTAAATGTAACAGTAACCTTGTTATCAATTCACTGAAGGCATATAGTCTAGCCCTATCAACCAAGAAGGTCATTTTCATAGACAGGAAGTCAAAATATCTGAATTACGAAATAAATGAAAATGTATTGTAATTTTTAAGCACTATAAATTTAAATGTTTTTGAAAGTTTTTTTGAAAGTGTTATTCACAATTTAAGCAAATAAAAATTTGAAATCATTAACGGTGTACCTCAATATGCATACTATGCATCGCTTTTATATTCTTTTATCTATTACCTATTTATATTTCGAGTGGAAAAAAAATCAAATAAAAAATTTTTTTTAATAATTACGGTACGTGAGGCATTTAAGGTCCATATTCAAAATTTCAGGTTTAAATAATTTTTTTAATGAAATTTACTTAGATGCCTGTTGTCGGAATAACCTGAATGGAATAAATCAAAGCCGCTAGTGCCTTTATTTTTTGAGTAACGAACGATTTGTCAATGAACTAACATTAATTACACGGTTTTATAATTTTTGATGAAATCAAACCTTCAGTTTTAAAGTTTAATTGTTATAGTAACATACAAATTCTTATAATAAATTTCGATTTTTCGCCACAATCTTCTAGATCAAATTATTTTGTATTACTATAAATACGTATTTCGACTACAAAGTAGTCATCATCCGTATGAATTAGCTTAAATGATTGACGGTCAGCACCAAATTAGCAACAAGTAACATCTAGTCAGAGAATCATTACAACTAGCTAATTCATATTGATGATGACTACTTTGTAGTCGAAATATGTATTTATAAAAATACAAAATAATTTGATCAAGGATATTGGGGCAAAAAATCAAAATTTTCTTCGAAAAATCATCATTAATAATTATATAAAAAAAAAATACAAATTCTTGTTTATATTAGACATAAGAAAGTAAAGTAAAACTGTAGGAATAATTTGTTTCTTTTTTTCCTAAAATCTAGTCATCTGGCTAAAAAGGCCTACTGTAAACAAGCGCCGGCCTTATTAACCTATTTGAAATTATTTCGATAAAATAGATTGGAAAAAACCATTAGTACCTATCCTTGGCAAAGGAAGAAAAAGCACTTTTTTGAATCTTTTAAGAGCGTTAAACGTTTGGTGAGTGGTTATATATTGAATTACAAGAAAATGATTATGTAGCAGGGTTGATTCGCAGAAATTGGTACGTTTATTTTACCAAAAATTATCTGGAGGTGCTCTTCCATATGCATATAATTAATTTTAAAATGTTTTTCAGATTATTTCCAAGGATTGAAAAAAAACTGTACGATAAGTTTTTCATTGTACATATTCCAGAATGACTTTTTAATGTCGATGAAAAGCATACATAAACGTGGCTATAGCAATAACGACGTTAACGACGTTATGCACATCTCTCCTATGACTATATTAAATATGTTTTTAGATGAATAAAATGCTTTCTTTTGTTATAGAAAATTGAAAGAGAATTTGTCATTTTTTTAACTTGATTTACCTAGTTTTTCTTAGAAAAGGTAATACTTTTTGAGTAGATTTTTTGCCTATAACGAGGGCAATTATTAAGTTCAATATAAGTTCTAAAGGTTATTTTTTTTATAAATAAAGCATAATTTTATGGAGTCTTTTTGCACATAATTTACGAAAAACAACAACTTTATAGATGAGCCGTATTAAACTACAATGGTTTAATATGGCTCAAAAAATACACCATTTATAGCCGATTAAAGGTAAGTGGTCCTTATTTGCCTCAGATACCTTAATAAGAATTTGTAAGTATTCGTACAATATGACTTCGGGAAGCTTCACAAATTCACGTAGAATGTATGAATTCAAAAACAGAAAATTATCGAATCCGTTTTCAAAAAAAATCTGCGTTTTAAACTTATAAAACAGAAAAATACACTGCCAACAATGAACACAGAGTTTTTTAGGAAAAATAGATCAAAATTAGCCATCCATTTTCGGAGATGATGGAAACCGAATTTCATTGGATCAATATTTTTTAGTTAATTATTCGCGATTATATATATATATATATATATATATATATATATATATATATATATATATATATATAAAAATAGACCAGAGTAGATGCCTTAAAAAATGATAAAAAGTGGAAGAAAATTACAGTAGGATGAAACCCATTGGAAACGCAAGACAATATGATAAAAATGAAAGGAAAAATAAATTACGGGCGATCTGAGTTCGGGAAGTAGGAGGGGGTAAGTTTTTAAGGATAAAACACGATTTATATCGTTTTCTGGCCAAACTAAAAGTCGTATGGAAAAAATTTAAATGACAAAGTTGTAGGTAATAAAATGATCTACAACTTTTGTGTTTACACTTTTTTCACATAAACTCAAAATTTTTCGATTGAATATTAGGGTGCTTTTTTGATATTTATTAAAAATAAGATGAAAAAATAAATATTTTAAATCAAAAAAAGTGTATTTGGAACATAAAAAGGTAAGTTTTCACCAAATTTCGGAGAAAAAAAAATAAAAAACCAAAAACTTGGTTTTTTCCATTTTTCACATAAATTTTGAGGTTATGTGAAAAAAAAGTTAATACAAATGTTGTAGATCTTTATCTAACCTACAACATTGACTCTTAACTTTTTTCCACAGGACTTGTAGTTTTGCTGGAAATTCAGATAAACCGAATTTTACGCTGAAAAACTCACCCCCTCCTACTTCCCGAACTCAGATCGCCCGTAATTTATTTTTCCTTTCATTTTTATCATATTATCTTGCATTTCTAATTGGTTTCATCCTACTATAATTTTTTGTTTTCAAAAATTATCTACCCTGGTATAAAACCCAGTATCAATGTTTAGACTATTTTTAATCATTAGCAATCATAAAATACACTAAATATTCAGTCCATATAGTTATAAAATTAATAATATGTAATATTATAACCTGTACATGTTTATTAGTTTAATTGAAACGGAAATTGATAAAATTTGGTAAATAAATGATAATCTTAAAATTTGGTAAATTTTTCTAAAAAAAAATATGTTTGGTTTTTTATGATAAAATTTATGAGCAAGTCTATCAGGCCACACTACAATAAATTTAGTGGCATGTCGAACATGATTTAATGAAATAATAATAATAAAAAATCGCGTTACATAACTTCATTACGCATACAAATAATTTTTGATTTTTATGATATTATTTAAATTATTCCAAGGTGATAATAATGGAACTTGAGTACAACAATAAAATAGCAAGGTTATTTTATTCACGATTATCGAAAAATCACTATAATTTACTAATATTATAAATATTATATTACAATCAAAGATAATAGATAATAATTATTATTATCGAATATTACTTAAATTTCATTTTTTATTCCAAAGAATGGAAAAATTGGTAAATAAAAGGAAGACATTGAGATCGCAAAAATATTCGGTATTAACTTTAGAATGAAATTTTAATCCATTTATTCATAAAACATATTTAAAACAATTTAAAATGGTTAAAAACTGCGATATAGCAATATTGTATCACTTTAATATTAAGATTTCACTAAACATATCGATTTTTACTTATCCATGAATCAGTTAATTCATAGAAGTCTACAGATACCAGACATGTTTTTGGTTTTGCTATCCCAAGATTTCTGATTATTCAGATTTTGCTCTATTTTCTTAAGAATGAATACTGATTTATCTATCAACGTATAGCTCATATCACCGAATAGATTTGGCACACAGATATATTATTGTGACCTAGACATCACCTAAGAATACATTTTTGGAGCCCTAATGGGATCAAAAATTGAAATGAGGGTGAAAAGATTGATGGAGAAATATTAACATACAACCATAAACATTTCAACTCGAAGTTTCGTAAAAATACTCATAAAAACAAATGAAAACTCGAGGGATTGAAAAAGGGTGAATAAATTAAAAAAAAAAAAAAACCATATAAATATCGTTATTGAAGTTTTTTAAGAACTTAATTACGAAAATTGTATCAATTATTAAATCTAAAATGGCAACATGGCATGTCGTGAAAAATCTTGAAAGATTAATCGGAGATTTATTATATAAATAACTAGTATATTAGTTGTAATTATATACATTGGAAAACTTTAATGGAAAAACCAAAATCCTGAAAAACCACTGTAGTATTTAAAGATATGATCTTGGAATCATTTCAGGAAAATCATTTTTCTTAAATACTTAAGCGTATTTCGCTATTACTAGAACTAAAATCGTATATTCTCTGTGACCATGATAGAATTTGGATGCCGCTGATTTAAATATATCGCTAGTAAGACAGCCCATTAAAAGTAAGGCCACCCTCATTTTATTATGTTAAAGCATCAAAACAAATATAAATAATCCGAAAAGTATTTTTAATTTTACTACCTACTTTATATACATTTACTCACCAAACGGCTCCTTCTAAAAATTGAGGTTATTGACTTCAGTTTATTTAATTTTTAAGTTGTTTTAAATTGAAGACAAATTATAATTGAATTTTAAGAGGAAAAATTGTCTAAACGTGTTGTTTCTGCTACAGGATATAATTACCAGGAATGTAGAGAATTATTCTATTTTTAGGATAACATTTTATCTCGCAACATAAAAACTAAGCTTCTATTATGTAGGATTTATCTCATATAAAAAAGGATCGTTAATGCCAAATCTTTAATTCACAAAAGTTCGTGAATTAAAATTTTAGTACAATAATAGAGTGTTTGTGTATTTATAATATAAACAGCGGGATTTTCATCTACATACAGACAAATTAATCTAAAAAAGTTTACAAACAACAGAAATAACCCTTGGAAACGTTCTTAACTCTGTATATAAGTTTATATGGTATAATTTCTTAATCAAAATATGCAGGACTCTGATAGGTGAACAAATGGAATCGGTAAGTCCTTGTTGTCAGGCATATGCCTCCTTCCGGCTACTGTGTGTCAATAGTGCAAAGTTATTTAAATTAAACTATGCATAATTTAAAAAGCAAAATAAAAAGGAAAAAAAATGCAACAACAAAAAATTTTAGAGAAAGTCTGAAGTCTTTGGGGATTTATATAAAAAAATATACCCTAGAGTCCATATGTTTTTTCAATAAAATTTTGAATGCATAATATTATTGTACACTTATTAATAAAATGTCTATTATATTAAATTCAATGAACAATTTACATTTTTTTACATTAAATCATTCATGGTCACAAGGGAACTTATATTTTAATATTCTTTTTAAATATTTGAAAACGTTAGTGAAAATATAAAATTTTTTGAAAAAAAAGAAATTTTGTTGCTTTTAATAAAAGTAACTCTATACATAACAGCTATATGATTTAATTTTACTATAAAAAATAATATAAAATTTTCGAAAAAATAGAACCGACCACAAATAATGAACGAAAGAACAAAATCGAGATTATTACTATAAAAGGAAATTATAAGATTTTAAATTATTTTTTACTTTGTAATTCATTGTAAAATCGGTTCAATTTGTTTCGAAAATTTTTAATTTTTTACTTTTAAATGCTGAATCTAACCATAATAAATATTTTAAGCGATATTTAATCATTTTAAATTTCCATATGCGAACCAATCATCAAAATTATACAACCATCCCAAGAATAACCCATTTCAAATAAAATACAAATCTTCAAAATCGGCCAACTTTATGAAAAGTTATTCGAGATCATATTATGTGTCATTTAGCTTGATGTACGCCCTAGCTATTGAAAAAATTACGTATCTTGCAAACTATTGAACCCATTTTGGTGAAACTTATACTATATCCAATATTAAAAATACCTAATCTAATAAAACAAATAAAAATAATTGTAATCCGATTATTATCGTGGAAATTCTGGTCGAGAATAGTGTGGACAAACATTCATACAAACATTCATACACCCGTAAAATTTAGCGTATTTGCAAAAAATAGGTTTTATTCAAGTTAAATTTTTTGTTTTGATTCACAACGATTTGTCAGTAAAAATTTTGCTGTAAATTGTATGCGTGTGTAAACACGCGATTATATATATTTTAATTCCTTCATGTTCACTATGATTTTTTCTATAAAATTAACTTACAAATTAATCGAAAATCGATTGCTAAAAAAATAAACCTAAAATTTTACTTATAGAAAATCTACCTGATAAATATTGTCTCCAATAGTTTCTACCATTAGGAAGAAAACTGATATTTGAAAGATTCGTTCGCATATGCAAATGCGAAACAACTTAGAAATAGGCTCATAATTAACCTGGCGAAACAACTTTTCCAATCAACTTAGAAATACGCTCATAATTAGCCGCTAATTAATCGTTCATTAGCTTAGGAAAAAACATTTTTTCCCACTAACCATTACGGAGAAAATTAATGTTTCGCTAAGTTGACAGTCAATTCATTTTGAAATATGCTCATAATTAGCAGTTAATTTATCGTAAATTAATTATGGAAGTACAATTTTTTTCGATCTTACCATTACGGGGTAAACTGACTGTCTTAGCGAAACAACTTTTTATTGTTAATTCAATTTATTTGAAAATAGAGCGATACAAATTTTCTTTCTCACAATTAATTAACAATTAATTAGCGGTTAATTATGAGCCTATTTCAAAGATTATATATTTTGTACATAATTAATTAACGATTAATTAACGATTAATTATGAGCATATTTTCAAATAAATTGACTGTCAACTTACCGAAATATCAGCCTATTTCGAATTTAATTGGAAAAAGTTGTTTCGGTAAATTGACATACATGATTTTTTATTATGGTATTGGAAATTGTATCATGAAATAACATAAAATTTTCTCTCCGACATCGGTTTAAAATTTAAATACTTGTTAACAACAATGTGGAATTGTAAACAATTTAAATATTATTACCATAACATAAATCTTTTTTTAATTATGTTAAATTTGTTTGTATAGTAACAAAATTCACCACAAAAATATATAACAAATCCTGATTGCAATTATATCGTGAAAGAAAAGAAATTTAAACATACTGTAGTGGGGTTCTTATTTATATCTATGTCTTTCTTGTCTAATATATTTTAGGTGATATATACGTTTTTCTCTAATATATTATTACTATGAGGGATGCAAAATTTTTGTTATTTAAGAACTTGGACATTTGCAAATTTTATATCATTTACAAACAGTTCGTTTTCGTGATAACAAATATTGTGTTTTAATAATAATGCTTCCAAAATTCTTTAATATTATTTATTTGCTACTGTTATCTATTTATGTAGCAAATGCAGTGACTAAATTACGTGAAAAATTTTTGTGGAATGCAGTCAATTTTGAATATCCAGATAGGCAAACATGGTTACATGCATTATCTGTTGGAGATTTCATACCCGAAAATAATTTACCAGTTGGAATTGAAGTTTATAAAGAAAAATTATTTGTCACCGTACCTAGATGGCGTTCAGGTATTTGATTTTCCTTCTAAGAATACGAATTTGGATAGATAAATATTTCAGAAAAAATTTTTATCTAAAGACAATTCAAACAAAGTATTTGAAAGCAATTAATTAGTCAAAATTTGAAATCGGCCTTTAATTTAAATGCAGTTTTCGTTGAATACCATCACACAATGATAAAACATATTGTTTTCACAAAAAAAAGTTTGTTAAACATCCGTTAGTTTAATTTTCCAAATTTGGTTCCATCAGTGTATGATGGACAATGTAACGTGTAAAAAACAGTTTTAAGCAACCTATTGCCGTTATTATTACATGAATACTTGTTAAATTTTGGAACATTGCTTCATGAAAAATTTTTAATTAAAATTTGAACGAAAAATATATATAATTTAATTCGTATAATCCTATTCGAAATAATAATCGAAAATTTGATTGGATTTTTAAATAAAATTTTCCGTATGTTAGTTTATATTTTTCGAACGGATCAACGGTTTTTTTCTATTTATACTAGTGAAATACTTATTAGTTGTGTCTTATTAAACTCTACACAGTCGTATAAAGTCGTAAAGGTCTAAATTAAATCAAAACTGTTCATTCCAAAAAAATAATAAACAAAACTATTAAAATACTTACGGGATAATTTCACGTATAAAGTAAGTTAAAGCATAAATCTACCAATAATTTTGGTCATCTTACATATTTTGACGGCTAGTCGTACATTTTATAATTATTTTTGACATTTATGGGATAAATTTCAAAAATGGCTTTCAATACGACATTCGACTTTTGCATAACTACCCTAAATCAAACCTTATAATTAAAAAATAAATGTGTATGGTACTAATCCACAAGAATCTACATTTTACATATGATAATAGCCATACGATGCTTCTATTTTCATTATGACCGTGCTCATCATATAAGCCCCATGTTCCAAGGGTACATCTATGTTCCGTTACTCTAATCATCATGTTAATGTCTTTTAATTAAAAAAATACAAGTTTTCTAGTATATTTTAGCTTTTCCTAAGGCTATTTACATTAGATATCTTCGGTTAATAATAAAATTCGTTACCAAAGTAATTTTTCTGTACCCAAATTTCCTGAACTAGTCAAATAAATTAAACACAAATAATAATGATTTCAATGAAATTATAATGAAATAGATTAATCTCTAAATAGTTAAAACGTATTTCTATTTTCTTCAATAGAAATTATAACTTACCAAAATATCTTAGTGTTACCAATTGATTTGATAATAATTAATACCAATGCTAATCGATTTGATAATAATTAATGCCAGTGTTAATTAAATTTTTGCTTGCGATAGCTACGGCATACTGCAAGACTTTTAATTACAAAAACAATCATAATTTACATTGTTATTTCGAAATTAGGTTGTAAACATTTTGTACCAATTAAAGGAAAGAAAACTAATTCATAAATAATGGAGATATTAAAGTTATGAAATTTCAATATAAATAATTCATTTAATAATATATAAAAGATATTTGTAAAAAAAAAAAAATTAATAAACTACGAATCTCAAGGGGTCAAACCGGTCAATTTCTAAGGGGATTGTTACATGACTAATTTTCCCATGTATATCAATAGTTCTAATTAAAAAATCTTGTGTATCAATAAAATATCAATAGCAAAATAGCAAATATCATTTCAACAAAAATTGGTCTCTTTTCTTATTCTAATAATAATTAAATAAAATTATTTTTATTATAAAACTTGGTATCAGCACGACTCCATCAATTGCGTGCAAAATTCTACATGGAAGCTTCATATTCGCATAAAGCTGATAGTTTCCAAATATACTTATTTCAAGTAAAAAACAAAAATAATAATTAAATTAATTGAATATTAATTATTTATTTATTTAGCATCTCCTTTATAAAAAAAAAAATAAGTATTTTTTAAATAATGTGTTTTTCGCTATGACTTGTAGATGTTCGCTCTTAAACAATATTCTTAAGTTTTTTGGTAAATTGGACCATTCCTACGAGGTAGTTGTTTGTGAATTCCCATATGCTATGCGTCAAATGAAATATTGAAAATGTGAACAGAAATATGCCTTAAGCTGTTTTTATGAAACCATGAAAGATTTGTAAGTGCATTATCCAGGTGCCAAGAATGTAAAGCATGACTTACTTAGTCAGCGAGAGTTCAATTTGGCCACACTTATACTGAATATTTTCAACCATTACGATATATTATAATGTACCACCAAAGAAGATATGTAGTTAAGTCATTAAAAATTTACTTGTTTACATCCGATCAATTGAACAACGGCTAAAATGGTATAAAATAATTCAGATCATCTTAAAATTAAAAATAAACGAAAACTGCTCAACGGAATTTTTGTTAGATACTAATTACATTTTAAATTACTAAACGAACCGATTTTTATAGAACGATATACATAAAATCGTATATCCTTCGTATAAAAGTATTTTTAGGGTTGGGTTATTATTTTGTTTGAACGTATCTAATTTTTAATTATTTATTAAAAATCATGACAAATTTTAGCCATAAAAAATATCTTAATTGATTATTATAAAAATTCATTTTTTAAATTTATACATACTATTTTATACATCACGATTTTCCAATTTATTATTTTTAATTTTACCGTAATCAGAATCTTTTTTGGTTAACATTTTTACTTTTGTACAAAACCAAACAAAAAACGTGTATTAACTAATTTATTAATTATTTTAATTATTGCAATACGTATAGGGACATTGTCTTATACAAAAACACAGATAATTATACTTATCATATATATTTCATAAGAAATTAATTTTTACTATAGATGCCGATTTCGAATCAATTTGAATGAAACACTATTCATTTGCACAAAAAGTAACTTTGAACAACAGGTAAAATTCAATTTTAAACCAAACCAGAAAATTTTAACAATAAATCTCCCTATACTTACTGAAATTATCTATCTAAAAAAAAAAAAAAAAAATTCGTCGAATAGTTTATTACTTTTAGTAAAATTCTTAATTCTAAGATAGTTTTCACATTTTAAATCAAACTTTTGCGTTACTTATTTTCAATACCTTTTAAATTTTTACATTAAATGTGATGGTAAAGGAAAGCTTCTTCATGCTCTTTCAAATAATGATTCCAAATGGGAAAATGTTCTGACAATCCCCTCAAGTTTGGGTTTGTTTGGAGTTCGAAAACAGACTGCTTGCAATTTAAAATGGTGATTGTAAAAATAGGTTATTACGTGCAATCAGAATTCAAAAATTACACGCTATGGTAATTGAGGTTTCTAAAAACTTTTAGATTTATATACAATTTAAATCATAGGCTTGAACATCATACAACACTTCTATCACATTACACAACTTATGTACCCAGCAGTCTTCATTATATAAACAAAACATAAACAAATCTTATTGAATGGTTAAATTTTTAATTGTTTTATCCAAATTTCATAAAATTTTTATATATTTAAAATATTCTACACACGAACACGTTGTCACATCTTCTTTTAAAGAGAAAGGCATATTGTTTTTTTATTAATCTAACGTCAATTTAATAAATCTACCGAAATTATAGGTTTTTGTATCTACCTCTTTTATTTGGAAGCATACAGTTGTATTCAGGTGGCGTATTCACCTCGGCAGTTATTTGGAATTTAATAACAATTCAACAATTTTTGTACGTTATTTTAATTAATTATGTGAAATATACAAGTTTTTTACCTATCCGACAACACTGCAAACACACAGAAAAGGTTTTATTTTTACTTAAATTCGTAGACACATTCTGGTAAAATTAAAATTGATTTTACTTATTACATTTTTAAAAGAACATCGAAAAATTTTCCATTTGCAATATAAATATAAATAAAATATGGAGTAAAATTTAGTTCTTAGGATAAAAGCCACACACAAAATGAAAAAATTAATTGTCTTTAATTTGGATTTTTCTTAGATGATTTATTAAATCGAAAATTTTCTTCACCTCAAATCAATCATCCCATTATATTCTAGTTTATGAATATTTTTCATCAGATTTAGTTATCTATAGTTTATTTCTCTAAACGAATAAAAATTAAAAAAACCCTCAAGGAAAACCACTTCGAATATAATAACCGAAATTATAAATCTCCAATCTCAACGAGTAATCACCTATATTACGTATTTTTCAAACAGAGGTACAATGTTTAACGAATTGTAAAGAGCCAAATAATAATTATCAATTTATTTATTATTATTTAAAAACTAAACAAAAATAAGTTTTTCACCTGGGTATTGCATACCAAAAAAGAGATAGGATTAGGATTAATAAATAGACAGATACAATTACCAAGAGAATAATTACCGGTAAATCATGAGATTTGACAGCCTTGGCTACACGTGCCTGATCATTTGAATATTTCAATCATTGACATGGTTTTAGT
This sequence comes from Chrysopa pallens, assembly GCA_020423425.1. Taxonomy (NCBI): domain Eukaryota; kingdom Metazoa; phylum Arthropoda; class Insecta; order Neuroptera; family Chrysopidae; genus Chrysopa; species Chrysopa pallens. The sequence goes on from CM035592.1 coordinate 64,995,646, forward strand.
AAATCATTTTATTTATAATTAATTATATTATAAATGTTATTATCATTATGATTATATAATAATGAATTTCTCATATTATTAAAAGAAGGTTAATATATCATATTTTATTACCTATAATATGATGAAATATATAAATTTTAACTAAATATTCAATATAATTTTTTTGGTAATTAAATTTTATTCAAGTTTGTAGTAAAGGAAATCAGTAATTTTATATTATTGATTAAAGGTTATTCAAAATACATTTCAGAATTTTTAATCTCGTTAATAATTGTTTTAAAAAATTAAATAATTGTAGCTATAGATCATACACTACCTAAATTTAAATTCGAAATGTAATTTACCCACATTTACACACGTAATTTTATTGATTATGGCCGCTAATAGAGGATCCGACTTAATATTTTTATTACTTAAATCTTTCAAAAATAAACAAGATGTTAAACATCGTTTTCATAAAAGAGGTAGAAAAGAAAATAGTCTTTGAAATCGTAAAGGTAACTTCATTGATTTTAAATCAATTGTATATTAATTTTCAGCTAGTTATTCTCAATTTCGCTTTTGTCGTATACTTTCGAACACTGAGGGTGTAAGGAGTGGGAGAGGGAGGGAATCTTGTGGGAGATGGCCGAAAACTTCACCCCAAGCCAAATTGATCGAGTTAGCTGCATAAAACAGAAAATAGCCGCGTTCCAAAACTATGATGCTGTCATGTAAATATTTAACATTACATCGAAATGTCAAATTGATGGTCTGCATGACGATATCGTAGTTTTATAACACGGCTTATATAGGATATCAAAATACACGATATTTTAAAACAACTAAGGTTGATGTTTCTTTTCGTGTTTAATACAGTAATTTGTTTCGTTGATTGATTTTATTTACTACTCTATTTGTATCAATAATTGTTTACAATCAACTAACATACATGTAAAATGTGTTAATACTTGCAAATAAATACATATTCATTTCCTGATAATCGATTATGTTTATTATAACAATCATATTGAAATGTATAAACAATAAGTTACGCCAAACTTCTATAACTTCATCAATAATTAAAAATTACAACTTCATCAACCAATTATTAAATTTTTTCAAATCATATCAGTATAAGTAGATATTCTTTTATTACGAAAGTATTATTTATTTTAATTAGTAACAATAAAAAATTCCTTCGTCTTGTTATGTTAGGTAAAAAATTCCTTGAATAAATTTTTTTTCACTTTTCTTTTTTCCATTTCTGGTTTATTTTTTAACCCGTCTATTATATTAGATTCACGTATGCTTATTTGCCTATAAATGGAACAGATGACAATATATTGAGTGGGTATTTAAAACGATCAATGAGTACAATTCTTTAGTAAAGCATGCATTATCAATGATTATCTAAAGAAAAGTGTTGTGCAAATAGTTTATAATTTAGACCTTTGAATTATTTTACTACACAAAGGATGGCCTACGTGGGAAAAGTACACGGACGCAAACAAAGTAGGGGCACAATGTGATCATATAAAAAAACATTTATAATAAAAAAAAATTATGAAAGAGAAAAAAATTTTCAATTCAGTTTTACTTTTAGAATATACACTTAATTTTTAGAATGTATGCAATATTTAGCATAATTGTGTAGTTTCAGAGATATTGCATGAAATCTGCCTGAAATATTGGTATAGATATCTCGATAACTACGCCCCCTATCATTAAATAGATATTATTTTTGAAATTTAAAGCTAAAATTTGCTTTATAAATGGTGTTTTATCGAATTTGAGATCAAAAATTTTTTGTCAAGTTTTCGATTTTTTTTTTTTAATTTTAACAAAAAAAAAAAAAAAAAAACAATTGTAAGTCCACTATTTCGATAAAGAAGTTTATAAGGCAATTTGGACCCAAATATTATAAATATAACACCCCTTTAAAGATTGAATGAGTAGTTGCTCTATTACTTAAAGTCGTATTCCATGACAGATATTTCGGACCAATTTGCTGCGGTTTTGGTTTTCTTAAGTCTACATTATCCTAGACCATACAATAGCGAAAAAGTTTTTGATGTTTTTTTAAGGTTATTATAAAGTAACAAGACTCGTAAACCGTAATAAATCCCAATAAGTTTATTAATTAATAATATTCATGATTAATTTAAAATATTTAGTTTTTATTGAAATAGGGGGAAGGGAAAAGGAAGAATTTCTCGCAAGAACTATGATTCTTGTAACAACACTGGCAAAGATAGCTGATATGAATTTCACACGAGAGCTAAAATCTTTTTTACAACACTGACAAAGATTGCAAATTTTCACGATAAATAAGAAGGTGAAAGGTAAATGTTACACCACTGAGGTGAATCAAAAACTTGTTTTGAAATATCTGCAAAAACTTACGAATAATTCCTTAGAAAAGTATACATATGTCTTAAACATGTATTTTCTAAATTTGCCGGATATTTCTAGTTTGCTTAGTAAAAAATTTGGAAATTTTTTGAGATTTTTGTCAAAAAGAGGCGAATGCAAAAAATTTAATTTTTTTCTATGTCCCATGTACTTAGGTTATATCTTTTCAAATCGATGGAAAAAACTTTATCTCCTTGGTGTCTTTAAAGAACAAAGTTGGTATTTTTGGAGATTTTCCTTAAATTGGGTGGGGATGAAATTTTTCAATTCAATAAATATCCTGAAAGTCAAACATGCTGTTATAAAAACTGCCAGATATAAAATCAGACAACGCCTTCGAAAGTTACAGGGCAACCAACATAGAAAGACAAATAGATAGATGCAGGTAAACAAAATGAAAATTCGCCTAGATATAACATAGACCTCTCTATGCTAGGTCAATTAAAAAAAAATATTTATAGTCAATACCCAAGTGTAAACATAACTTAAATATACACCCATGTGTATTATATAATATTATATTGGGGGATTATTTATTTGACAGTAACGAAATGAGAATAAATAATAATTTTAAATTGACGTGGTCCCAAGAGAATTAATATTATAAATAAAAATTAGAAATAAGTAGGTTAAATTTCCTCAACATACTTACTGAAGGTGTATTGTGTAATTGAATTAATAAGAGTACCTATAAATGTAATAAAAAAAATTATATTTAACAGGTATTTATTTATGTTAAAATAATTGGTTCAAAATTTTTAAATGTAGTCTATACAGTTTCTAAATTAATATAAATAAAAAAATTAGATCATTAATGTTACCAATAAAAAATATAACAAGATAAATGATAGTTCTGATAAAAATCTATAAATACGACCAAGTAGACATACTAAATTCTAAAATTTTAATTTTTTATGGTCAATGACTTTAAAACAATAAAATAAGATAGAAAGTTATATTTTAATTTACATAAGTAAATAAATAATTCTGCCCACACATTTAAAGAGAATCGCATAAAATGATTATATAATTAAATTTAAGTTATATATTTACTATATAACAAACTCTTATAACAGTATGAACCACATATTTAGAGTATTTTGTGAATGTTTATGAATAAAAATTGTTCAAACATTGATATTCAACCCTTTGCCGGATATTTAAACAATTAACACTGCTGGGTGTTATGTTCATTTGTTTAAAAGTCATTTAAAAAAGTATGCCCTTTTGGTTACAAAGTAAGACACTTTGATCAATTAATAAAATTTATCAAATTGTGTAATTTCAAGCCCCCAATAAATATTTGTAAAATATATGTGGACACAAAATTTTGACAAATTTCTATTTAAATTTTTTTGAACCGAACTATTTATTTATTTTTGAAAAAAAAATTTAACCTGGTCTTTCCGAAATGATTTAATCGTGGTATCCATAGCGTGCAGATGTATGTTAAAACAATAATAGAGATACAGAAAAATATTGATTTTATTGATACCAATAAATATAAAATGTTTGTGAACTTAATTTATCATAATTCTGGATTATGTATCTAATCAAATAGTCGACGTTTCGTAATTTATTGAAAAAAGTAGTGGGGGCCATCATACAATTTCAATATACAATCATTATAGTATAGAAAACGAAATTTTTAATTTACTATGCATTCAGGAAAATGAAAATTTGATACTTTTTATCAACTTCATCTTACATGAAAAAAGTATTAAAATCTACCCCGGTAGATCTAACGTGTTGCAGAAAAAAATTCTAGAGTATATGTTACTACTTTATATTTTACATAAAAAACGGTCTTTATCGTTTTAGCTTTTACATAATGATAATGGAGCAATTCAATAACAATTTACTCAACAGAAAAAGTTATTACGTTATTATTTTTACAGTATATACCAGGGTAGATAATTTTTGAAAACAAAAAAAATTACAGTAGAATGAAACCAATTGGAAACGGAAGATAATATGATAAAAATGAAAGGAAAAATAAATTACGGGCCATCTGAGGTCGGGAAGTAGGAGGGGGTGAGTTCTTAAGGGTAAAATTCGGTTTATCTGAATTTTCAGCAAAACTACAAGTCTTATGGAAAAAAGTTAAATGGCAAAGTTGTAGGTAATAAAAATATTTACAGCTTTTGTATTTACACTTTTTTCACATAACCTCAAAATTTATGTGAAAAATTGAAATAACCAAGTTTTTAGTATTTTATTTTTTCTCAGAAATTTGGTGAAAACTTACCTTTTTATGTTCCAAATATACTGTAATTTTTTGGATTTAAAATATTTATTTTTTCATCTTATTTTGAATAAATATTGAAAAAGCACCCTAACTTTCAATCGAAAAATGTTAAATACAAAAGTTGTAGATCTTTTTATTACCTACAACTTTGCTATTTAACTTTTTTCCATAGGACTTAAAAACTCACCCCTTCCACACTTCCCGATCTCAGATCGCCAGTAATTTATTTTTCCTTTTATTTTAATCATATTATCTTGCATTTCCAATGGGTTTTATCCTACTATAATTTTCTTCTTCTTTATATCATTTTTTAAGGCTTCTACTCTAGTCTAATAATTAATATTATATATAAAAAAACATTTATTACTTGTATTTTCTATGATGAAAAATATTCCAAATATTTCCACCATGAAAAAAAAAATTACAATAATATGTTTGGGAAATGTGTCAAGTATACACAAAAAACCTTTATTTGGAGGTTATTGAATTATATATGAAATACAATATAGAATGACCAATTCTCATAGAAGTTTTTAATCTTCAACAGGAATTCCTTCAACATTAAATTATGTTCCAATCGACTCACAAGATTTATCTCCACGTTTAATACCATACCCAAATTGGCAATCAAATCGTGCTGGTGATTGTGAAAATGGTTTAACAACAGTTTATAGAATTAAAGTTGATGAATGTGATCGTTTATGGGTATTGGATACTGGTACTACTGGCATTGGAAATACTACACAAAATCCTTGTCCATATGCACTCAACGTATTTGATTTGAAAACAGATACACGTTTAAGAAGGTACTCAATTTTTTTAAATTTTCAGTTCGATCTTATTGTCAATGAGATTGCTTGATATTATATCTTTTAAGCAAGGGTTATTCATAGAGCCAAAAAAGGAATGTGAATCCATAGCAAAATTTATTACAAATCATGGGAACAGATGATCGCAATTCAACCGTTAAAGAATAGAGCCGAATAAACTTCTGTTTTATATCAGGCATTTCTTTTTCTTTCAATAACGGTTTTGTTATATCCGAATATGCAAATTTCGTCTTTCAATCTATTGAAAGAAATTATGTAAAATTAGTGATGAGCGAAATTAGTTCTGGTCTTAGTCTTGCGATTCTGCAAAACGATCTGTTCTCTGTATTGAAAAGGATTATTAGCACGCATTACGCCATATGGCTAAATGAAGTGTTTTGTATAAATTGCAAGCAAGCAATGATTGATTTGTTCTGGAAGCCTATTATAGTGAGTAAATACAATGAACTTGCCCTATTACATTATATTGTAGTCTAACTTGCTATTTATTTTATACATAATTTCATTTTAATATTACAGATACGTTTTCCGACCTGAAGATACAAATGCAAATACATTCATTGCAAATATTGCTGTAGATATTGGTGCAACATGTGATGATGCTTACGCCTACTTCAGTGACGAATTAGGTTATGGATTAATTGCATACTCATGGGAAGAAAATACATCATGGCGTTTCACTCACAGTTTCTTTATGCCAGATCCATTATCTGGTGATTTCAACATTGCAGGATTAAATTTCCAATGGGGAGAAGAAGGTATATTTGGTATGGCATTGTCGCCATTAAAACAAGATGGTTACCGTACTATGTTCTTTAATCCATTGGCTAGTGGACATGAATTTAGTGTTTCAACAAAAATTTTGAGAAATAAAACCGCTGTTGAAGATAGTTACCATGATTTTAAAGTTGTGGGTACTCGTGGTAAAGATGGACATGTTACAGCTGCTGTTATGGACAAAAATGGTGTGCTATTTTACAATTTAGTTTCTCGGAATTCAATTGGCTGTTGGAATTCTCGTTTACCATACACTCCCGAATATTTAGACGTTGTTGATTCAGATGACGTAGGCTTAGTATTTCCAAGTGATGTAAAAATTGATCGAAATGAAAATATTTGGATAATGTCTGATCGTATGCCAGTATTTTTAATGGCCAATTTAGATTACAGGGATGTTAACTTTAGAGTATACACAACTACGGTTTCTGAAGTTTTAGCAAATACTGTTTGTGCACAACCAAGTTTAAATTCTTTAAATGGATTTGGTGGGTTGGGTTCCCCAAAATTCAATAGATATCCAATTGGTGCAAAACCTGCTTTACCTAAATTTATTAGCTATGATGCTGCACCTGCAAAGCCTGTTTTACCTAAATTCGTTGAGTATGATGTATCGCCAAAATTGCAGAGCTTTGATATTGGTCAATCCAAAAATCATCCAGCTGCATTTTCATACTCTTTTGTAACAGTTTAAACATCAATCATTACAGTATTTTTCTGTTATTCATTTTTTTGAAGACTTAATTTGATTATTCCAAAATTCCTTAGTATTTTTATTAGTATTAGTATGAACAATATTTCATAAAAACTACATAGGTTTAGTCAATCTATTTACTTCACTATATTTCAATATTTTTTATTTTATTTAATGCTTTTGTATTATAACTTATACTATTGTAGACCAATACTTTTAATAAAGTTTTTATTTTTTTACTTTACTATTTATCATTGTGTTTTATTTTTTTAATTCTGAAGAAGGGTATATACACTGGAGACGACACTATACTCGAAAATTTTAGAAATATTCAAACTTTGCCAGTCATTAATTATAATATTTAATTCTGAGAATTTCACTATTAAATTTTATGGTTTATTCAGTGAAGGATCTAGAGGGGGGGTTATATGATTAGTATCTTGAGATTTGTCGATGAAAGAGGGGCACTGGATACGAAAGTGTATATCCGTACCTGGATTTATCTATTATTCAAATTAATTCATTAAATTCAATACTTATAGCTACAATCAATCAGGAGTCTTACAGATATTACGTAAACACCGTGAAAAACAAAAACAGCGTTATGGTGAAATTTAAAAGACGGGACTTTTTGAATAGTGACAAAGGGTAAAGAGGCTGAAAATTATTGATATTTTTTCTACGAAATACTTGAAATCAAAATTTTTCATTACAATTTTGTACTATTTATATGATATTGCAGTAAAATTTATTTAAATGGATTAATACATTTCTAAGGAATTTTCTACTTTAATTTATATGTCCACGAAAACTAAATGAGCACTCATGGTACTTTATTGTTATTCTCTTGTGAATATATTAACAAGTACCTACCTCTTATTTTTACTTTTTACTACCAGTAGTACATCCTTAATAATGTAGTCATGCCCAAACTTCAATTTTGAGCATTAAAAGGAAATATTTTTGGTCCAAGTACTCGATGTACTGTAGCAATATATCCTTACAAGTTTTCCCTAAGCCAAAAATCAGGTAACCCTATTATTGGGCTGGGTAAAGATTTGATACCACCAGAGAGGGCATGGTCAAGATACTAAACATGACATAGCTTGAAAAAAAAACTCCGCCATCCGGGGCTTTAGGTATAACATTTCAGCTCTAACAAAGTGCCCTCTGAGTGAAAAAAAATGATTTTCAAAAACTGGTGTAATAATGTGTATAGATGTCAGTAATATCGTATCGAATTCTAATTAGATTTTCCGAACTTCCAACTCCATTTATCTGGGAAAATTCATAGAGGTATAAAGGGGGGGGAGGAATCATATTTACCTAAATTCAAAATATATGTACTTAAATTCACTTAGTTTTTAGTTTATTGTATAATTGGATGTTACTCGTTAAAAATTTTAAAGACTTTAAAATTTTGCCGTCCTAAGTCCGGGCCTTACTGGCCTTAGCGGAAATCCGGCACTGATTACGTATTCACGTAATGTTAATAAATGTAAAATTACAGCACCTTCTTTTTAATGCTAGATAGCGTTGTAGTAAAAACGGTACATCTAGAAAATTTAAATATAATCGATATAATGAACAATTTAAATGAAGTCGTTTGACTTAGCAAATTTATAAAAGGAATAAATAATATTTAAAAAATGATTAATTCCCTAAAACCATATAATTAAGAAATAAAACATTTTTTTTTTATACATCTAACACTATTACAACTAAAAATATAAACAGTTGAATAACTTAAACGAACTAGATATGTACAAAAAGCATAAGTAATTAATGCACAAAAAATAAAAAATTGCATTGTAGGTACGGGCGTAGAATATAAACACCCATAGAAGCAACCAAAAAAAAAATTTTTTTTTTCTGGCTTCAGCTACTTTCTAGCTATATAGCCATTAACCAAAGGGGATTATTATTTTATACAACAACAGTACACAGTACTGCTAGGTGGTCACCCATCCAAAAAACCATAACTGCTGAATTTTGGCAAATAATGAAAATATCTGCAATCTTGGATAAAACGAATGTAGTATGAGTATGACTGTCTAGTATAGTGCTGCCACCAGTCTGCAATATAAAAAAGACCATTTGTCAATTACTGACAAATGTCAGTGGTGAATGACAGTTATTATCAAAAATAAGTTTTGTTTACACAATTATTTGATAAAAAAATACTCATAAATATTAATTTTATACTTAAGATAACATAATTATTTTAAATATTAAAATTATGTTTATAAATCAGTATATTATAATAATTCATTAAACTGTAATCTTTTATTTTAAAATTTCAACTGAATTAGTACGTTATTTCAAAAGTTTTGAATATCATTAACAAAGTACAATGAACTCGATTTCATCAGAAACGATACAATTTACAAATTGTCGTCTTTTACGACAGAATACAATTATTGTGGATGATTTATGGGTAAGAGATGGAAAAATTATAAATCCAGAAAAAGTTTTTTTTGATGAGAAAATCTTACCACATGTGGTAATTGATTGTAAAGGTGTATTGATATCTCCCGGTTTTATAGAATTACAAATAAATGGTATGAGATTTTATTTTTTCTGGAAAAGTGTTTTTGTGAATGATTTTGTTTCTGAATTAGGCGGGTTTGGAGTTGATTTTTCCCAAGAATCGCGTAATATCGAAGATGATGTTCGTAAAGTCGCTAAAGGATTATTAGCACATGGTGTAACAGCATTTTGTCCAACATTAGTGACATCTCCTAAGCAAGTTTATCATAAAGTGATACCAAAAATTAAAAAACAAGCCGGTGGTAAACATGGAGCTACAATTCTTGGACTACATATTGAAGGTCCTTTTATAAATTTAGCAAAAAAAGGCGCACATCCACCAGAATATATTCGTGATTTAGATGAGGTAAATATTTATATTATCAAATTTTATTTCGTTTTAGTTGTAGTTTATGAAAATTCTATTGAATTCAAGGGAATGCATTCTGTATTAGATATGTATGGATCTTTAGATGATGTAAAAATTGTAACATTAGCTCCAGAATTACCTAGAGCGCCAGAAGTTATTGAAGAATTGACAAAACTGGGTATTACTGTTTCTGTAGGTATGTGTTAATTTTAAAATGGAATTTTCCCTAATGATTTATTTGAATGCAAAAAAAGTTTAAATTTCAGGACATTCCATGGGAAATTTATCGGACGGAGAACTCGCTGTGAAACATGGAGCAACTTTAATAACACATTTATTCAATGCCATGTTACCCGTAAGAATTTTTGTTTAATTTTAAATTTTATATTGTATCGAAGTTTTTGCGAAAATTACAATTTATTTATCACTTACACACCTCAGACAAAATTTTGAAACTGATCTGTAGCTAGTTAGTATGACGAATTAATCTTTTTTTAGTTTCATCATCGTGATCCAGGATTGGTGGGGTTGCTAACATCTGATAAAATTCCAGAAGGAAAAACTGTTTATTTTGGTATAATATCTGATGGAATTCATACCCATCCAGCTGCGCTTCGAATAGCTCATCGTGCTCACCCGGATGGTAATTTGACACTTTATGTTTCTCAATTGTCATAATTTTTTTGAAATTATCTATAAAAATTCTGATGATAATTTGTTACCTTGCACGGTTCTATGTTTTTTATTCAAAATCTATTCAATCATTTAATTAGACAAAGTTTTCAGTCTTCTAAAATAGCCATATACCAAAATATTATCCCCTCTAATTAAAGCATTATGCATATTTGTATCAAATTAGGTTAGCGAGTTTCGAAGAAAAGACAGCTGAGTGATAATTTTTTTAATAACATGCTAGAGGCAGTTATTTGATTATTATTTAAAAATACATTCTGAATTTATATAAAAACATGTATGTTTTAGAATCCAAATATAATATTTTTAGTGACAAATGTGTGTAATGTTTTAACATGTTTATGATGCAAGTAAATTAATTAAATATTTTTCTTCTCCAAAATTTAGGTTTAATTTTAGTCACGGATGCCATATCAGCATTAGGTCTCGAGGAAGGAACACATTATATTGGACAAATGGGCATAGATGTTAGAAATAATTGTGCTTATGTTACAGATACTAATACATTGTGTGGAAGCATTTCAAGTATGAATGTTTGTGTTAAAATATTCAAAAAGTCTACTTGTAAGTACTAATATTTAAAAGTATATATACAAGGGTTTTAATTACAAAGCAGAATGTCAAGAGTAAAAATACGCACTGAATTCAGTAAAAGTTAAATTAAAATAAAGCTTGCGATCGTACCGTGTAATGGTAGCACATTCATAGTCATCTCCAAATCCTAGGAGGCAGCATGGATTGCCATAAGACATTTTATTATGTTATGTAATTATTCAATTTCATTTTTTCAAATGTGAATACTTCACATTTCCAGCGGTTATCACACCTTTTTCATAATTGAAATTTTGACACTTTAAGTAAGCTCAGAAATCTATAAAGCAATGAATTGCAATCAAAAAATGTTCTATAAAAGAGTTAGAATCTCTTTGTATAAGATTTAAGCATATATTTTTTAATTTATTTACGATGTAATTATCTATTTATCAATACAATTCATTTTAAAAATGAAACCTTTTAAATTATCCTTTGGAAAATATTTCGTAAAAAATTTGAAAAAGCGTGCATATTATCGAAAAAGTAACTTAAATTTTAGTTACAAATCCAAAACTTTAGTTTTACTTTTTTCGAAGAATTGAACATTTAATATTGGAAAATAAAAATTCCTGGTTTAAAAATGTAATTTTAAAATATAACATTATTTAATTTGAAAAATTAATTTACCTGAAAATTGTTCTTACTTTGATTGTACTTATTTTTTATGTCTAAATTATGTAACCAAAATTTCAACTGGCTATCTCTTTTTGTTTCTGAGCTATCTTGGTGACGAATGGGCGGGACATGCGTAAATGGGCTAATTAGGTGATTCTATGAACACCAAAATAAATGTGGCTTCAATATTTTCTAGCGTTACAAAGTTTAGACAAAAATTAATATACAATAACATAATAAAAAATAAGCAGCATTTTTAACTGAATAACTTGTTTTTTTTGCATTCATTTTAGACAGTTTTAATATCGTTTTTTTAATTTGCATTTAATGCGAGAACCGTATTTTCAGTTAGATAAAAACATTTAAACTCAAAAATTAATTTGAAATGATTTATTAATTTGAAGAACAATCAAATTAAAAAATCATTATGTTTTGTAGAAATTTCATAGCTTGCAAACTAATTTTTTGTTTTGGTTTATTAGACGTTTGTAGGATTCGAATTATGTGCAAAAAACTACCGGAGAATTCTTACTTGTGTTTACCAATAGCTTCGCAATTATATAATCCAAATTGTACAGCCATTTAAACATAGTATTTGATTATATGGTACGCTATAATTTTATGATATTTTTTTACAGCATGTTCAACTGTGACTGCATTAGAAGCAGCTACATTACATCCAGCCAAAGCTATTAATATGAGTAAGCAAAAGGGTACATTAGATTTTGATGCTGATGCAGATTTAATATTTTTAGATGACGATTTAAATGTTTTATCAACGTGGATTTCCGGTGAATGTGTATATGAAAAATTCATTAATTCATATGAAATAAAAAAAATTCAATGAAGTGTATTCGCAATATTTTCCCAAAGTTTTCTAATTTTTCATATGAAATCAATTGCTATTATTTTTAGAAAATTAGGGATGTTATGGATATAAAATTTCGGATACGCATACGAATGTGGATATTGGAATAAAATATCAATTTCGTATTTGGTTATGGATATGAAATTATTTCGAATTATACCTTAGTTTCGGTTAGGGACATTAGATTTTTAAGAAATTCTGTGAAAATAAAATACAAATAGGTAATTATTTGACTTTATTTCTGGGTTAAAGGGGTAAAAAATTTCTCTTTACTTTTACATCTCTAACACTGAATGATTAGTTAGTTAGGTCTGAGCAATTACAACAATCAATGCAAGAGATGCACGGGGCTAATATGTCGGCTCAGTCGGACAAAAACAAAAATCCTTTTTAACATGATTCATTTAGACTTCACATTCCGCCCCTATTCGAAATTATCAAGACTTTTATTTCAGATTCGGTTACGGTACAAGACATATTTTATATTTACAGATATCTGATAGTAAGCAAAAAATTTTAAAACTGATGAATACTTAAAAAAGCGAACCAATTCCTGATTTGAATTTGTTTGGTCTTTTTAGTATTCAAAACTTTATTATATTATTTTCAAATTAACTCTTTTGAACTATTGAATGGAAATATGCATAAATCAGATGCAAATAATAATTCAGCAGCAATTAAGTAAAATATTTATAAATTAAAAACTAAATCTGGTGTTTGCTCAAAGAAAAGAGTTATAATTTTTTCAAAATTCTTCAATTAATTTTTTGTCAATAGTTTTTTTGTTTATATGTATATTTTGTTGATTCAAGTTTTTTAACAGAAATTATCTTCCACATAGCTCCAATATCAAAAGTGTATCATTACCATTAGTCTATTTTTTATGACTTATTTCAACTACAGTAAAAATTTTCATGAAGAAAAAAGAACTTAGATATGCTTTTAAGATCAAGAAATCTTGAATACACAAAATTACTGCATTAAATAGTATTTTTAATTCGCTTTATTTTTACTTTAAAGAATGCTTTACAATTAAGGGTTAATGTGTGAAATTTGGGGTTATTTTAGATGAAAAAAATTTATTCTTTAAGAAGATTATACGTTATTTTAATCAGGGATGTTGCGGATATATAATTTCGGATACGCATATGGATATTGGAATAATATTATACGTGGTTTTATTTCGGATTTGGTTACGGATATATTTTTATTTCGGATATCTGATATTTTCGGTTATGGCTACGAAGCTCCATAATATCCCTGATTTAAATATGTTTATGAAAGTGTGAAACTGTGAGAAGCTAGGTGCTATATAATGTAAAATTATGTGTCTTAATAGGCTCTACACACGACCTGATTGGATTGCTTGAAAATTTTTTTCTTTAAATGGATGATTGTATGCTATCTATTAAGTTGTCAAAACACATTGTGGAGATTAGGATGCTGACTTACAGAGCAATATAAATTTTTTTGACCACCTTACCCGTTATAACGAAAAGAATCATAAATTTAACCCCGGATTTTATTGATTTAGTCCAAATTGTGATTTTTTATAAAATCACATTGCGATCCTCGCTCTGAATGGGACGACATTAAAAATTTTAATAAGAAATGTGGCGTACGGTCGAAAATTTTCTGCGTAAAAAATCTACCTTGCAATATCATTAAAGTTTATCTTCGACGGATTTCATACGTATTTCGACTGCAAATTAGCCATCATGGTATGATGGTGTCTCTTATGAGGTTATTGTTGCTAATTTGGTAACAGTTTTAATTCAACTTTTTCTCGATTGTTGTACTTACAAAACTGTCACCAAATTAGAACAATTTAACACCTCTCTCATTTTGAAAAATCCTCAAAAAAATGTCTATTTCCATTTGTGTAAAAAAATAAAAATGCGTTTTTGGTTTATTATTAAGTGAGGTTTACAACTCATAGAGCTACTCGTTAAGATCTATGAAAAAAAATCTTTAAATGAATGTTATTTTTGGTTTTAAAATTATCTTAAGTTTCTTTATCTTATGATTTCGAAAAAACTGTGTATATATGCTGATTTTTACCCATATATTTCAAAAATAACATGTATTTAAAGGTATTTTTTTTGAAATATCGCTGGAATTTTATCAGCATTCTAATATCTCGAACAGATTTCAATCTGTATTTTGGAAACTTATTCATGTAATTATAAAATAATTGGTATTTTGTGATTTAGATCGTATTTACCCTAGAAACAGTGAAAAGTCGAATAAAAAGTCTTACAGTACTTTTAGTAAGTAGGTTCTTTTTGCAATAATTTAGGCGCCATTTCTAATTTTTGATTTACTTGTACTTCTTAAAGATAGTCATCCTTTCTTCTACTCTGTAAAGTTTTAACAAAATTCTTGTTTAATATTTTTATGGACGAATTTAATTGATATATACTTTATGAATTGTGTACTATTTGTGATCAATCGAATTGTGTGTAGACATTTCAATAATTGTTTTTATATATTCTTGTTATTATAATAATTAAATTATAAGATGAATTTATACAGTCTGAATATAATAAATAATTAAGATTAAAAAACTTCATACTTTTTTATAC
Source organism: Chrysopa pallens (assembly GCA_020423425.1). Classification (NCBI taxonomy): domain Eukaryota; kingdom Metazoa; phylum Arthropoda; class Insecta; order Neuroptera; family Chrysopidae; genus Chrysopa; species Chrysopa pallens. The sequence goes on from CM035592.1 coordinate 65,010,843, forward strand.
TCGATCTTAAATTTTTCAAAAATCCAGTTTTTTATTTCAGATTTTGAATCAGATTGTTTTGTGCATTGAATTTAAATACGGTTTTGAGATTGGATTCGAATTCATTTTGACTACTTTTGGTGTAACTTTTCTATATACATATCTCGCATAGTTCCAAAACCATTCTTTGAAAAATGCTGAAATTTTAGATTTAGGACTGTTGTAACATTGTTTTGCACTGCGTGTTTTATACTACAGCAAAAGTTGTTTGTATTTAAAGAAAACATTTTTGTTTTATTTGAATTTTTCATATATATTTTAGTTTAATACTTGGGAACCAATAGTACAATCTTGTTCATTCACGAACTAAAAGTTCCTTTTTTGGTCTACAACATGTTTTAAAAATTTCAGCACCCTATGTATTTTTGCTTCTATTATATTGATATTGAACGTAGCCGAAAAACTACTAATTAAGTGATTTTATAAACGTCATAACGTTTTATATATTTGTAAAAAGTGCCTTCAATATTTGTAAAACGTCACAAATTTAAGACTAAATGTAATATACTCTCATTTATTTTATATTCAAAACCGGTTTCTATCCATGTATTTGATTTTAAAACTTTCACTCCAATTATGTGCCTATATTTTCGTTCATCATAATAGCTGATTGTTTTTGCAGTTATTGTATTCATAATAAAGTGACAATTATATGATTTTTAATTATAAAATTTCGAGAGTCTAGATTCTAAAGAGATTCAAAATATTCAGTTTCCTGTGTTTTTGCTCGCTTAGAAGATAAAACTTTATTTGATATCTTACTGAGGCAATTGTCAAAAATTTATTATTCTTACAATATTTAGTTTGTCTAAGTTTCAGTATCTATAAGGATTGTTATAAATTAAACAATTTATAATTATTTTTGTCATTTTATTCGTTTGATATTTCTCGTCATACATAAGGTATTATCTGTATGGTACAAATATTTGGATTTTGACTCTCGAATGTTTCATACTTACTCCATTTAACTATGTATGCAATATAGAATAGTTATTTCTACTTATTTTGTGAGTAGGTCGGTATGTTCAAGTAACACAAATAAATTTAAAAAATTTTTATATATCTATACTCTTTTTGAAAATAACACTGGAATGTTTACTTGTATTAAAATACATTCTCTGTATTATTTTAACTTATGGAACCACAGCATATTTTATTATTTGAAATATTTACAGAATGATTTAAGTTTTGGTTTTTAACGTTTGTAGCTATGTATAATGTATAATATATGCTGCAATTCTGTTTCGAAATTTATAGTTGATTTACGGGTATTTAAACCGAGTTACGTATTTTATAAATTTTTTGAAATGATGCATTCATTATAACGTATAATTTTGATTCATAATATATGATTTTGAACATAATGTTATATGAAATTAGAAATTGCACAGTAAGTACTTAAAAATAGTTACATTAAATATTTATAAAATTGAAAAATTTTAACAATATGTTAAATATATAGTATGAACCTTGGAAATTAAATTAAATTTTGGATCCAAGTACAAAATTTAAGCCAAATGAAAAATGCAATTTTTAAAATATTTACAACCTTCAATGATTAGATTAACCCTCAAGAACTATCTTAATGTGGAAAAATAACTTTGTTAATAAAATAAAAATTAGAAAAATTATTCATTCATATATCCAAATCCTAAATTTTGCTGTTCCAAAAATTTTCGATTCATAATTCATGGGCTAACAAAATTTTTAACCGCTGTGCCCAGATTACTTGTTTTGACATTATTTTCATCGCAATTAATTTAAAGTGTAAAAATTTGTGATATAGTTCCGAAAAGTTGGTTCTAAAGAAAGAAAATTAAAAAAACCTCCAGTAGTGGCCGTGTAACCCTTATGTAAACATACAACGTGTTTTGGCTGTTTATAGATTTTAAGTCGCTTATAGCTCGAAAACGAATCATTTGTTGAAAAAACACAAATTTTTTTATTATTATTCAATTTCCATAAGACAAAAATTGACCCGACAGCATCCTTAAAGCTCTCCAAATTCTCGTCTATGTATATATATTTTCATCCCTTTCTTATACAACGTTTTGTACCTATAATAATGTTGGTTTGGCTTCACTATTTTGATATACAATAAGCACACATACTTACATATTGTTTTAGTATTTGGCAGAGTTTTTCTATAAAATTCATTATGGCATTATATCATGTATACTTTTGGATATTTTATCTGGATTGTAGTTTTTAAACAATAAAAAGTATTATGGCGTTATTAATTTGAATAAATAAACTACAAAAAGTCCAAAATAATCTCAAATATAATCGTTTATTATTGAATTCGCAACTCTTATTAGGTACTTATTATGAAATTTCTATATCCTTCACTTCTATGCGTATTGGTCCAAGAGCTGGCTGCAAAATACCTGAACTATCACAACAACAACAAATTAAAATAGTTTCGTGCCATGGATTTAGCATCAGATTTCACGAGGCAGATTTCACTTGTTCATAATTATTTTCTACTCACTCGAAACTAAATTTTAAAATTAGTTTTTAAACAATAAAAAGTATTATGGCGTTATTAATTTGAATAAATAAACTACAAAAAGTCCAAAATAATCTCAAATATAATCGTTTATTATTGAATTCGCAACTCTTATTAGGTACTTATTATGAAATTTCTATATCCTTCACTTCTATGCGTATTGGTCCAAGAGCTGGCTGCAAAATACCTGAACTATCACAACAACAACAAATTAAAATAGTTTCGTGCCATGGATTTAGCATCAGATTTCACGAGGCAGATTTCACTTGTTCATAATTATTTTCTACTCACTCGAAACTAAATTTTAAAATTAGTTTCATGCAGTTACTCGATTGGTACAGTTTATGTCCAAAAAATGTACCGTAGAAAAAATATAGCAACGTTATGCACCATATTTGCCCTGGCACTAAATGATTTTTTCAATAGTTACAGTGAGTAGTATCATTTAAAAAATACTTCATCCGGTTACTCGATAATTTAGGTTTTTTGCAGCCAGCTCTTGCTCTATATGTTGTTGTGAATATTATTGACTCTGTTGGTTGAGCTCTGACAAATCTTAACACAGACTTGCAATATCCAACAGAATATACAACAAAACGCAATGATCTGAAGCTTTTATTGCACTAGGAACAATACACACAAATTGTTTATAGCCTAAGAGCCCACGACGGCCAGACCTTGGTGATTTTATAAAAGTTGAAAGTTTCTCTGTATATGTGTCCTATACAGGTAAGAACGACCAGCGATTATGGAGTTTGTGGTTACGTGGGCAGGTAACAGGTAGTAAAGGTGTCAAAAATAGTACTTAAAATTTGTTCGAGTATAAAGCTCTATGTTATTATTCGAGATAACTTCAGAAATCTCGTCATCCATTGCCGGACACTTATGGCAGTTGCTACCCGTTTCTATGATGAAAGTATAGTTATACTTTATTAAAGTTTAGGGGTATCTGGCAGGGGGTAGAAACTGTCATAAGTGTCCGGCAATGGATGATGAGATTTCTGAAGTTATCTCGTAAAAAAAAATTGAGCTTTATACTTCAACAAATTTTAAGTACTATTTTTGACACCTTTACTACCTGTTACCTGCCCAGGTCCCCACAACCCAAACTCTATAATCGCTGGTCGTTCTTACCTGTATTGGAGACATGTACAGAGAAACTTTCAACTTTTATAAAATAACCAAGGTCTGGCCGTCGTGGGATTTTGCTCTATTACATAGGAAAATAAAACAAATAACAGAAATTTAATAAGCTTACCGGCTTTTCCTGAAATTTTTTATTTAAAAATTAAAGATTCTTTTCATTAAAAAAATTTTCTGTTAAAAAAAATTCCCAATAAATAATATTTTTTAAATAATAATTCTCTTGAATAAAATTATTCTTCAATATAACACCTTTAATTAATTAAATCGTTTGATGATTATCACACTTGTTTGTTATTATCGCAGAATATTTTAAACGTAACAACACTTTATAATAAACTGTATAAACTGAACTCGATTATCTACCTCATGGTAATTTTGAGAATAAAAAAAATTATCATTTTTGTTTAAATCAAATATATAACTATCAGTATTCTCATTTTTTGGAAAACCGCTTGAGCATCAAATTTTATTTTATGGCAATTAATGAACACTAATTAATGAGCTATGATGTTTTGAGTGATTCTGCCCATTTTTGAAAGTAGTTAACTGTTAGCTTTATATAACGCTAGCAGTATTCTGCCCAATTTACACTGCTAGACTCAACATACGTTCTAAAACATATGATATAAATATACCTGAGCTTACCTATATACAACCAAACTACCAGAAATTGCAATATATTATAGAATACACAAATTTACCAAGATGAAACTAATACAATTATAATTATAAATAAATATAACAGTAAATAAATTAAAAATATCTAAGTGTGAAAAACAATCTAATCCTAGTGTGTCAAGCTATAATTTTAATTTCATTGAAAGTTCCGTTCGACGTGCGCTAAAACTGACGCCCGTTCGCTTAAACGCACGTTGAAAATAAACTCTAGTGCGAGATGCTCCACTTAACTCAATGGAGCACTAAACAGTAATTTATATCGCTAAGAGCTCAAACCAGATTGTACCCTATTGTCTTAGACTTAAGAAATATCATAATAACACGAATGAAGCATTGTTTGTTAAATATCACTTATAAAGGTTCTTAGATATCGATCTAGAAATCGATAAAGTTTTTAGTTATATCTCAAAATTTCATTGACATTTCAAAAACAAAACAATCAATCATAAAATGTATATATATTAATAATATGTCCTTTACACCTTAATTACCCCAGAGTATCCGAAAATCCGAATTTTTCGATTCATGGCTGATTTTTAAGATCTAACAAAATCATAAATTGTAACAATTAATAAATAAAATAAAAAAAAAAGAATTTTTTCACAAAATCCATTATAAAATCAGAATGAGGTGCACCCACCATCACGACTTTTAATAGTTTGAATTGTTTTTGTTCAAATAATGCCGTTAGAATAATTTCTACAGACTGCTTTTCCTAGAGAAAATGAGAAAAATTTATTAAAATTATCTGAAAACTTAAAAAATCTCTTGCTTTAACGTAAATTTCTGCACTATTACATAGATTTTAACACAAAATTAATCCTGATTAGTACCGAATTTTCTTAGCCGAAGTCATTCTGAATAATCGATTAATTGAAAGGATCTTTTTTGTATGTATCCATTTGGGTACAAGCTACTTCATTTTAAAATTCTCGAATTTTAATCACCCTAAATTTTTTTTTAAAAAAATTGAGTATTTTGGGATAATTTTAGAAAATAGGATTTTATAAATTTATTTGATAAATTTTTATTAAATTAAATTTCGATGTATATTTATTGTCAAATTTACTCTTATTGAAATAAAGTGGCGACATTTTTTATAAGGCCTTAAAACCTGTAAATAAAGAAAAATATTTATAATCATTAACGATAATCCGTAAAATTCATTTCGAAATTCTTGAATCAATGAATTAAACAATTCCACAATTCCAGTCCTTTGCTTGAGTTTACCCTTAAAAAAAACCTTAAAAGAATTCTTTATTTATTCGAAATTTTTGTATCCGTTTCCACACCACCTTTTGAGGTAAGATACATCAGTGCATTTTTTTTAATTTTTTAATCGTGGTTTCCCCAGTAGGCCTAATCCACGATTTTTTCCTATTTTTTTCTCACTTTAAAAACATTTCAATGAATTTAATTAAATAAGAAAAAATAAGGAGCTAAAAAAATTCATTAAATTAAAAAAAAGTACCAACCTAAAAAAACATTCATATTTGAAAAATATTATGGAAATTTCGAGACATATTCTACATTTAATGTAGAATTATGACTATATTTGGCAACTGTCAGCCCATATATGTCGGGAATTAAACCTAGTAAAATATCTATTGGGATTTGCATCCATTGCACTTTCGATAAGTTTATAAGTGTAGTAGGAACTGGACTGGGAATTGATCCAATTAATTGATTATAATTTCTAATAATAAAAATTTACCATATTTATCATCAATTTCATTTTTCAGTACGTGAAAAATCCTTTGGAAAATATTCGAAGTTGGAAATGAAAATGTACTAACATGGATAATGATTTATGAAACTATATAATTGAAAACGAATTAAAATCCAAAAGTTTATAATATTCTCAAAATACAAAATCGTATTTCATTAAATGAAGTTTTAAATTTATTTATATAAATTCGGATTCTTTTATTTCGAAATATTATTTATTTTAGATAAATTTAGCTTGGTGAAACCACCATTTTGATTTTCATTAATCCATTTATACACATCGAAGCATTATACTTAACGGCAAATTTATAAAATTTATGATGATTTATAAATTATGTACAATTTTATCCAAAACTCAATAACATTAAAAATAATAAATCAAATTTTGAACACATATCGATTAAATATTATTCCTCGGATTAAAAGTCTATTACTATCATTAGTCACGGTATCCAATTAACATGCACCAATTGTATTCTATACAATGCCTATCTGGACTTGTTCTGAATTCAATTATTCTTAAATTTTAGATTTAATTTTGATTGAATTCAAAACTACAAAAATAGTTGACACATCGAAGTTTCCAATAGAAAATAACAATTATTATACAATATGTAGCTACAGTATGAATCCAATAAAAATCAGGGCCTTTGATTTTTACTGAGTTATGAAATTACATTTTATATAAAAACATAAATTTATATAAAACTCAACACAATGTCAACTAATTTTTAAATTTTTAAATTCCAACCAGAAAAAAATCTATATTAAGAACAATTGCCCTAAACAAAAGCAGAAAAGCATGTATTGAATAAAATTTTACATTTAATCGGGAGCCATTGAACAGAGCTAGAAATAAACATTAAATCAAGGAAGTTTATTAACACAATTCAGTATTCAAAATTTTTTACTATATTTTAAACTGTTCATATTGTGATTTGTAAATTATAAAAATTATACGAAGGTTAAATATTGTTCCATAGAATGAAAACCTACCTAACTACTAGTCTACCATGTCTAGCTAGTCTGTTATGTCTCCGCAGGTATAAAGGAATGCGTCCCTTTTGTGTCAAGCCCCCTTCTTTGCTCCAATTCCGTTATCCCTTTTCACTGAAGAGGGCATGCGCAAATGTATCAAATCCACGATGTATCAGGCATTTGAACAACATTCTGGCGATATTAATTTTGAAAATACGATATACATCATCGATGGAGAATATTTATTACACCGAGTCGTTTGGCAACAGGGCGAATCGTTTTCATCTATTTGCAATAAATACATAACTTACGTCCGATCGCACTACACCTCCTATGCCATTATAGTATTTGACGGATATCCAGAAGATGTAGCAGCCCGTAGTACCAAATATGTAGAACGATCCCGACGATCACGAAAAACTGCTTCAGTCGACATAATTTTCGACGAAACAATGACGCCAACTGTATCACAAAGTAAATTCCTGGGTAACGATGCAAACAAAAACCGCCTCATTGAAATGTTGAAGATAAAATTTGAAGCTGAACACTTCGTGGTTAAACAAGCCACCGAAGATGCGGATACGTTAATAATTAATACCGCAATAAACTTCTCATCGGCATTTGATTTCGTTGTAGTTGTCGGTGAAGATATAGATCTTCTCGTTCTTTTGACAGCGCTATCAACGCATCCAAATATATACATCCTCAAACCAGGAAAAGGAAAAATTTCTCGACAAATATACTCCATAAACAGTATAAAAGATAAAACAGCCGCAAATCATATTGCATTTTTACATGCCTTTAGTGGTTATGATACCACATCAGCATTATTTTATCAAGGAAAAATGAAATTTATTAAAGTACTTCAAAAAAACCCAGACTTAAACGCGGTTATCGAAGTATTTAAAAATCCAAATGCAGATCCAGAAGTCATTGCTAAAGCTGGAGAACGGTTCCTTGTCGTATTATACGGCTACAGCGATGTGAAAAGTCGGTAAAGTACATCTCTAAATAATTATAGATATGCATGCTTCACAGCATCAGCATATAAGAGAAAATTTAATATTGCGTCGCTACCACCAACAGAAGCAGCAGCACGACAACATTCGTTTCCAACTTATCACCAAATTCAGCAATGGTATGGAAACGAAAAAAATGCAGAACAATGGGGATGGAAAAAAGACAAGAACGGGCTCATTCCTGTTACTACATTCGATCCTCCTGCTCCGGAAAGCTTACTGAAACTTATTTCTTACAAATGGAAGAAACGTTGTGAAAAAGCTTGTGGATGCAGAAAAGCAGGACTAAAGTGCTCCGTTGTGTGTACGAACTGTGGTGGTTCTTGCTATAATTCGCCATTTCCGCCACAAGACGACATTGAAGAAGAAGAAACGGACACTATTCTAGAGCAAATAAACAATGACATCGAGAACGAAGAGGACCACGATGAAACTGATGATCCCATCGTCGATGATGCCGAAGAAACTTCTGTCTTCTATATTTCAATCGGTATTAAAGACGATGAAGACCCAACACCTGGTCCGTCAAGAAGAATGAAGCGACGGAAATTGACCTAAATACTTAAATAGTGAGTCAGATATGGATTAGACCTACTGGGGATACCACGATAAAAAAAATGCGCCGATTTCTCTACCTCATGGTGGTGTGGAAACGAGTATTTCTGCCGAAACGTGTATTGAATTACACTTTACGGCGCTCCTACGCCGAAACTATTGATTTTAGGAAAGAAAAAGTTAATACATAAATTGTAGGAAATTTTCTCTACTTTTATTTTGTGTAAATATGTTTTTCCTGTAAAATGCGCTTTTCGGCGCCATTTTTTCAATATGGCGGCGCGAGCGGCAGCCATACGAGGTGGCAAAGTTGAAATTTGGCAAGAGCATCCCAAAATCTATAAAATTGCCAAATTTCAAAACTCCCGGAAAACTTTCCAGGTAACCTCTATTTTTTCGACCAAATGACTGTACTATAAGTTAATTGTGGAGTAAATTATATTATTTTAAATTGAAAATGTAATCTTTTATAAAGCATTTATAAAATGTCGTATACACACACGTATTAGTACGATTAACGAAACTGTTTGGTACGATTTGGGGAACTAGTTTTCAAAATTCCATCAGTTTTGGAAGACAGAAAAATACTGCTATCTTGCTTTGTACCCTCCCAAGAGAATATTCAATAACTAGTTTTTTCACAAATTCTTAGACACTTTTAAAAAACATATATTCAAATTTTCGATTAAAATAAAAATTAATTTTTAATGAAAGGGAGTCTAAAAACATTAGTTTTTATGGGTTAGTTTTTGTTGCATTCAATTACAATTTGACATTTTTTTTTATTAAATGTTTTTAAATTTTTTAAAAATGGTGACTATGTTTTTAATTTTTTTAGTTTTTAAATTTATTTATTAATGTTTTAGGAGTGATTTCCCACAGGTATTATTGGCAAAATTGACTTTAATAACATGTAATAAGCATAATATTTCTTTTAATTTTCGCGCCCAAATAACTCAAAAAATATGTAGCCTAATGTTTTGAAATTTGGAATACACATGATTGACATGAAAACGTAGGGCTTGTTGAAGAGTTTTACTCGAAAGAAATTTCTTATGTTAAAATCAAGATTCGATTTTATATTAAAAATGTTTTTTTTCGAGAAAAATTCCTCGATAAATCCTCCGTTTTCATCTCAATGTTGTGCATATACCAAATCTCAAAATATTTAGATAATTCTGTTTTGAGTTATTTGGCCGTGAAAATTGAAAGATTTTTACATAATGAAGGATGCTTCTGTATTATGATGATTCAATTCCCGTTAAATTTAATTTGGTGATTTTTCCCGATTTGTTTTAAGACTTATGTATCCTTGTTCGAACTATAATATCATATAACAATTAATGGTTAAATTTGAAATGTGCAATGTTAAATCATATTAAATTGTTTAGGACGAAGATAATTTTGGGGAAAATTGTTTAGGACGAACATAATTATAAGGATGAATTTACCAATTCGGAATCAATCTTGGAACCCAAACCCATATATTCCATAACATATTTTCGTTTGTGACAAACATCCATTGTGTTTACCAGGAAGGTCCGCATAGCATTTATAAACCAAAATAATTTTTTTTTTTTGAGCTAATTCTCTATTATATGTAATACATGGACTGAAAAGTCCCGGGCCTTAAACTTAGATGGTGCTAGTTTTATTGCAGTCACCTTTTTTTCAGTTAATATTAACCTTCAAAAGACAGCTGTTAAAATTTCATGATATTCTATTCATTAGTTTGTGAGTTATTGTGCTAATAGTGACGCTACTTTTGTTATTTTCAAAACAATGGATCAAAAACAATTTCGTGTTTTAATTTTAAACTACTTCTTGATGGGAAAAAATACCGTTCAAGCGAAGCAAAGGCTTGAAAAGTGTTATGGGGACTACGCTCCATCAGAAACAACAATAAAACGTTGGTTTGCTGATTTCAAACGTGGTCGTAGAGACACCGATGATGCAGAACGCAGTGGACGTCCAAATGAGGCGGTAACACCAGAAAACATAAAAAAATCCACAAAATCGTTTTGAATGATCGAAAAGTGAAGTTGCGTGAGCTAGCTGACATCATAAAGATATCAAAAGAACGTGTTGGCTTTATATTGCACGAGCATTTGACTATGAGAAAGCTCTGTTCAAAGTGGGTGCCGCGTTTGCTCACTGTTGACCAAAAACGAGAACGTGTTGATGATTCTGAGCAGTGTTTGGCCATGTTTAACCGTAACAAACCGGAATTTTGCATAACATTTTGGAAAGTAATGCATAAAATGGTTTGTGAATATTACTTCTTTTTTTGAAGACGGTTAATACAAAAAATTTAATAATGATAAAATTATTACCATCATAGGAACATAGGAACAATGCAACAAAAATTATTTAAAAAGGTAAAGAATGGGGGCAGGAAGAATGGTGGATGTATGGATATTTGATGTAACAACGAATAAATATCCACATTCATTCACACTACATATACATAAAAAGCTTCATGGATGGGGAATCACATAGAATATATAGTTGTAAAAATATTTAAAGTAAACATTCTATAATACGACAATTTTATGTATGGGTTTATAAACTTAAATAAAGAGAATTTGTATCAATTTGAAATATTTTTATATCTGTAGAAAATCACCTATGAATCCTAAAACATAATTATGATTAGAGTAATTTTTTTTTTCTAATAAATAATTTGTATCTTATTTAAAATTCGAAATAATTTTCCCAAAAAAACAAACTGAAAATAATTCGAATATAATAGACGCAGAAAAAAATATATTCCGGATTTTTCAAATATCAGACAAAATAGTTTTTGCATTTTTTATTGTAGGCTTATTTATTTATTGCCATAACGAAAAAATAATATCTATCAATTCAAAGCTTTTGGCCGCAATTATAAATTTGTCGGATTCCATAAAAGAGACGTGCATGCTTGAGACTTGATTATTTTCCCGACCTTTGGAAATCCGCTAAGGTTTTAGCATTTCCGAAGCCGGGAAAGATCCTTAAGTCACCTTCAAGCTATCGACTCATGAGCTTGCAAGGTCATCGAGAAAAGCCTCAGCAAGGTCTCACAAGGTCATGGAGAAAGTAGTTTTGAATCGGCTGCAGTCGCATGAAGATACTCACAGACAGCTTATCCCAAAACAGTTTAGTTACAGATCGAACCACTCCACAGTAAGCCAGCTTAACCGGTTTACTTACCATATTGCTACCGGATTTAACTGGAATAAATCCACTGGCATGGTCCTTCTGGACATCGAAAAAGCTTTCGACATGGTTTGGCACGATGGACATATCCACAAACTTTCCAAACTTAATGTATCCATCTATATCCTAAAATTCCTAATTTCCTATTTGCCCAATCGTGAATCCCAAATCCACATCCAATCCACTTGCCTCCAATCCCGATTATCCATTCTTGGAAGTTATTTCAAGTTATGAAAAATCAAAATCAACCCCACCAAGACCCAATCTATTCTTTTCCCTCGAACGAATAAATTTTCCTCCTACGCACTTGGATTGAAGATGTTTGACACGCAAATCCAGCAACTTAAATTGTTGTGTATCTTACTAATCCTCTAAAGGCAGTTGAACCGGACACAGAATGCCATAAAAGCGCCTGGCCCTGGAAAACCCTTAGCAGGATTATATCCATTACTCAGCCCCAAGAGTAAACTGGACGAACGTTTAAAGCATCCACTATACTTTCATCTTTTAGAAAAGTATTGGACTTTCAGACAATTAATTATGAAAACATTTCAGGATTAAAAGTTGGAACAAATCACACATAAAAAAACCCTGATCATTTCATTTCGCATCGATTGCAAAATATCGAATTTTCCTAGCTTTTATGAAAAATAGTTATTTTTGGAAAACTTCCCATCAAAAGAAGAGGGATGCAATTAAGCAATTAAAATTTTTCATTTCTTCTACTGACGCTATTTCATTGCACATCGAATGCATTTTTTATTGTATATATAGAATAAAACGAAATTTAGATAAAATCGTCTAGTTATACCACAATTGCTATTGAGAATCACCACGGTTTGGTACATAATTTGTATTGAGAATTCAATTGACCTATTCGTGATAGTTGTGGAAGAGTATGATTGAATTATTTTTATTAATTGGTATGCCTCTAATTAGTTGGTATATAAATTGTTTGTTACATGGTTCTGGAAGTTTTAAAGTTTGCTCTTCCTCGGACGTAGTAAATGAGTTTCACTATAATGAATACATATATCTGTACGTATGTATTGTTGGTTGAATATGTATGTTGCTTTTTTATTGTATTTGAAAAATGAGAGACAAAACGTTAGATAATCTCTTGAATAGATTCTGTTGTGGCGGTATCGTTTACACATTGGCTTAACGTCATATTAAAAATTCTGATTTTCCATTCCTCTGTGTTTAAACTGCAAAATACAGTCCACAATAATGAAAAACCTTTCTAGTTAGCATCATTCGTTGTGTATATCTATACATATAAAGGGTATTCTACTTATTACCTCCCTTGCCCCAATCTAAATTTCTTTGCGTCTCCTTAAACATGTGCTCATCATTCCTGCGTACATGAGTATTTCCAGCGAGAGGAATCTGGCGTACCGCATCAGTGTATCTTTCGTGACTTTAACAAAAAAAAGTTTTGGTACATAACAGTTTTAAAAATACACTGACAATAATGTGTACACAGATCTTCATCGAATCAGTTGAAATTTGTAGAAAGTTGAAAATATACATTTTCTATATTTTAATCATATAACATTTTATGTAGCAGGAAGCAATTTATGCCTTTTTTTTCCTGTTACACTTTTTTTTTTTGTTAATATCCAGAACGATCGATTTGAACAAAGTTCATATCGAATTCTTTATTATAATGTACATAAAAAAATTTCATCAAAATCGGTTAAACGACGGTTCATGATATATCGGTATTTAAGTGAAAATATCCATTATCGAATATATTTACTTCAAAATATGTCTACCCAAACGGCTTAAGTAATTGAGTTGAAATTTAGATTAATGGTAAAAAGAAAATACATTTTCTACACTGTTTCATATAAAATTGCCTATGACAGATGTGTTTATTTTCACCTTATTTCGTTTGAATTTTTGATTTTCTTTAATATCGATTTTCCAGAAGAGCCGATTTTTACAAATTTAAAATGACTTGTACTTGTATTTAAATTAAGACTACGCACAAGCTTATAAAATTTTATAAAAATTGGATAAACAGTTCACGGGGGAGATCGATATTTTAGTGAATAAAACAGGTCAATTTCGAACGCGGTATGTACCTTGATAGGTGGGGTGTCTAAAATAGGACCGTCCCTAACACTTCTTCTTCCACAAATTTATAAATATCCGTTAGTTATTTTGAAATTATGCGCGTTCGGCTGACTTTCACAGACCGACAGACCCAACTGACAGACAGATGAACCCGAAATAAAAGTTGTTCACGTTGTTCTAAAACCTCGACATACATAATAATTTTTGAAATCGATGCAAAAAATTTTTTTTTTATAATCATGAACACAGTACTTTTCATATCGATATAACTAACACGATAACCAAATTTGAATGATTGATAACTGTTTGTTGATTAGTCATAAATTAATAGAACATGTATGTATTGATTTCCATGAATATTCCTGTTTGGAGATTTTGATACGCTCATGTCTACTAATAATAACGCCGTATATAAATGTTGCATGGGATATACCTTTAGTCCATATGGATTAAAGAAATTTCATTTTAAAAATAATTATTTACATATTAGGAGTTTATTTTATTAATATTATCATTCTAATTTTTTTGTACATATGTTAGAAAATAATTTTCCAATTTAAGCTCTTTGCAAAAAAAGGTACGTAAGAATGCTTTGTAAATAATATATGAAACCGTATTCAGAATTTTACAACACAACACACAAAAATTTACTTAAACTTTAATTAAAGATTATATTGTATATTTTACAATTATTTGAATAATTTTGGTAAGCGGACAAATCTTGTTAATATTATATGAAGTTCAACCTTTTAAAAATAATATGAGGAACAATTGATCAACGATGATCGATACCATGATAAAATATGTTAACGAAATTTTTCTTTAAAAGTTAAATTCAAGCATATCTCATCATCTCTAAACCATCCATGAAATATGAATATCATAATTTTTCTTTTCGCTTTATATCATCATTATTCATTGATTAGAAACCTATCATAATCTGTTAGTTTTTAACATACTAAAGGACCTGAGTACATTACGATAATCAGGCTCCTATGAGCATTGTTAGAGCATGTACCGGTTTTTCTTTTTTGTATTCAAAAGTAAATTTTACATTTTTCTTTTGTATGAAATATGCGATTAATCGATGAAATGATTAACATACCGTAAAACACATTTTGTATCCATTTTTTTTATACTTTTAATTGAGATGAAGCGAGTCACTACCTTAAATTTTGATGAAGGACTCAAAAAAAAAAAATTAATATATGAAAAGCTAGTTCACTGGTCTTCCATAAATTGTTCTGTAAAATGTGTAGGCACTAAGTAGTATTCTATTAAATTGTAATTCATAAATTTAAATTAATCTAAGAATACCGTTCGATTTTTTCGAAATGGATATATTTTTCGATAATAAATATCGGGTATCATTTGGTGATCTGGTAAAAATTTGGGGATCTCAATAAATCTCGGGACTCTAAGTACGTACCTGTAGTGCCCAGTGGGAACCAGTTAATATTTCCTGTTAATATTTGAGAAAACTACAGAATTGATTCAATGATTAAAAAAATTATAAATGAAAAAAAAAATTATGTTAATAAATTTTGTTCCATTTTGAATCCAGCGGAATTAGTCACAAATGCAAAATGACGTAATCCAGTTATAGAGAATGGATTTGAAAGCAATTTTTTTTAACAGAAATCGATAAAACAAACAGTAAAAAATGTCCTATAAAGGTTTATCGACATGTAAATATGTACTTTTTGAGTTATTCGTGATCAAAAATGTCGATTTAATATAAAAAAGCATATTTTTCAACCATTTTCAAGAATATTTCGAATATCAAACACATTTCACAAACTGAAATATGTGCTTTTCATTTCTGTATTTGCAAATAATTGAAGGTGAAAATTAAAGTAGTGGCATTTAACATTGAATAAGATAAAATGAATAAGATAAAAAAAATAGTAATTCGTAACAAATTCCTGGTCCTTGTCTAAAACGTAAAAATTCCTTTATAACGACGTTTTCGTTGATATTTTTAACTCAAAAGCTAATGAAAAAAACTGTATACTGAATTTTAAGTACCAAAAATTAGTAGTTTAACCATGAATGGCATCTCCCCAAATATTGAAATATAACGCAATGTTTAGATTACTTTATCTAAGTATTAAAATGATTCTACAATTATACAAACGGTTTTTAGTTCAGAAAAACAATTCGACTTACTTTAAAAATTATTCTTTAATTTCCTGAAAAAATTACTTTATTTCCGAAAACAATAAAAATTGCTGAAATAACAAAATTTTGAATTTAATTTTAGTTTTTAGGTGTAAAACACATCTACAAAATTTCAGTTCTTAATTTCACTGCCTTTCTTAGTTATCTTGATGGCAGACGAACGAGCGGAGGTGGAAATAGACTACTTAGGTGAATCTATGAACATCTATACCAAAGTTTGGTTCAATTTTTTCTAGAATTACATACTTTAGAAAATATTATACTCTGGGTAATATTATTTTCTATAAATGGATATTCAAATAATTATTATACTCGCATATTCTCTATACATGTTGAGTATAAAAATATCAAAAATAAAGTATTTACTTTACGCAAAAACTTCAAAGAAAATTTCTTGATTAAAATTTTTCTGTGGTTATTCGTTCTGTAAAAATTTTTATGTCCTAGAAAACGTGGAACTTACTCCAAAGAGAAAAGCGCAACCTAGAGTATGATGCTTGGGTTATTCCCTAGATACTGTACAAATTTAGAGCTAAATTGCGGGTAAGGCTTGTATTATACACGAAAGCTGTCAAGTGAAAAATAACCTCACTTAAGATGTAACTAACTAATAACTCATTATTATTAAGATAGTCCATAATTTAGATAGATAAAGTGTCTATTATATTAGTAAATTAATACATTATCCAAAAATATATGTAGAAGCATTCATTAACTATTCAATGCATACATGAAGGGGGATAGAAGTAATCTCCATTATGTAAAAATCTTCCAATTTTCGCGTCTCAATAACTCAAAAAATTGTTATCCAAATGTTTTGAAATTTGGTATGCACAATATAGACATTAAAACGGAGAGAGTAGAAGTTTTATTTAAAAAATTATTTTTAAATATATCTTAGAATTTTTTTTCGGGAAAAACTCTTTGACAAGCCTTCCGTTTTCATGGCAGTATTGTGCATACTGAGCTTCAAAACATTTGGATAAGTATTTTTTGAGTTATTTAGACGCGAAATTCGAAAAAATTCACTGCATATTACACGTAGTTTAAGTCAACGGTTTGTTAGAATAACACTCCTTTATGCCAATAACAGTTGTGGATAATTGCTATTAACTGAAATTTAAAATTTCATAGTAACATATACAACATTCATTTAATAAAATGTTGACTTCCTCGAACATTATGTACCTAAATATAAACAAAAGGAGATGCAATGGTTACAAAATGATATACGACAGTAATCGTTGTATGTGGTACAAAATACGATTTGTGTTTTATATTCTACATCTACTCTATAGTACCTGTCTTACAATGAATGTATGTGGTTTTCCAAATGGAATGAATGATTAGAGAAAGGAGATGGATGACTTTTACAGAAATGTGGAAACAACTGTTTGTCATTTGTTTCATCTTTTTTTTTTTTTATATAAATGAGAGTTGGATTAACTAAGATTTCGATATTCTATCAAACAAATATGAATATATTCAAGACTCTTCTGGCAGACGATTTTTCATAAGAATAAATAAAAAATATTGACTTTCGATAACATTGAATTTATTGCTTTATCGATTACTGTCGCTGTTTTTAAAGTTTAATCACTAAGGGGGAGGGGGCCGGGAAGGAAGGGCACAAAATAAATTGTTAAACATTTTAGAATTTAGTATATAAAGTGGGTGTGAGCATGGAAGACCGCTCAAAGGATTAAACTCTATTTATTTGTTTTTTTTTTTACTGGATCAATGAAGAAAAAACTATAATAATTTTGAGTTATTCTGTACTATATAAGTTACTTTTTTTTACATCTAACTTTAATAACTAATTAGTAAACTTGAGTTTTGTAAAACTCTGAAAAATGGCCCTGCAAAAAACATAGCTGCAAACAATGCCAATATTATAAAACAGTCGTTCAACTTAAAAATATAGTTGTAACAATTAATGTATTCGCTTTTACTAGAACTATATATATAATAAGGTCTTTCATTTAAGCAAAACATTAAATGCTTAATATATTTTTATCATCTATAAAAAACTCAACGAATATTACTGGAGCACCATCGTATAACTAACTAAGAATATATTCATGGAAATTATAAAAAAATAGTAGTAATGACTATTATATTGAAATCAAATATGTTGTTTATCTTATATCTTTAAATGAGCAATTCTTGTATATATATATATATATAAATATATATATTTATATATATATAATTGGAATCTCGGAATCGGCTCCAACGATTTTCATGAAATTCAGTATATAGGGGGTTTCGGGGGCGATAAATCGATCTAGCTAGGAATCATTTTTAGAAAATGTCAATAATGTTTCATGAGTTCATCATTTTCTAAAGTGTCATGACATTTAGAAAATGTCATGTTTATAATGAAATGATATACTTGTTTAATATTTATAGTCATATAGTCATAGCAGTGGCTTAGTGGTAGCGTGCGAGGCTCTTATACAGAGGTCCCGCGTTCAAATCCCGGCTCGGCCGACGATTAATATAAATTTTTTTTTACATTTTAAAGTGAATACATTTTAATTTTAAATACATTTTAATTTTTTAAAGTGAATAATATTTTTCAAATAATATTTTGTTATTATAATTGTATAATTTTTTTATAATGCAATGATATATTTGTTTAATATTTAAAGTCATTGGAGTGGCTAAGTGTTAGCGTGCTGGAATCGTCTTCCGCCTCGACGTAATATAATTTCCAAAAAACACAATTAAAAAAAAAAAAAAAATACCGAGCAAAGCTCGGTCATCCAGGTACTAATTATAATGTAAGGCCAAAATCTTCCTAAGAACAAACAAACAATTATCTATGAGATTCTTATATTAATTACCTAATGAAATAATAAGCCTAATAAATAGAAATGCTATAAATATAAAACATTATTCGGTACGTATTTATAACTAAAAACTATGTGTTCATATATTCATGATTTGTAGATATGTTCCTTGTAAGGTCCATGTACCCTTACTATGTCAACCGTCAAAAGTTGTATTGGGTTTATAAGACCACCGATTTTCTTAGGAACTACTACCAATATTGTAACTTAAATCGAGACAAAATTATTATCTTTTTCTTTAGTACCATAAAAAAATCCTACTTTAATTCCCAGTGAATAATATGAGGAAATAATAGGTAATTTAACTAAAAACTTATGTTTTTATGTGCGCGGGAATTACAATTGTAATTGCAGTGTCATAAGAGACGTGCGAGTGACTTGCCACCGCGTCTCTGGCCTTGATCTTGATGGTTCTTACTATATGTAGCAGTTCAAAGTAACGCAGCCTTCCGTGGTCCATCCACCTTACAACATAATTCAAAAGGTTTATCATTAATACATTTATTGTTGTAGAATACCTATATAAAAATTTGTAGGTAGTCCATTACATAGTAATGTAAAGCCAGCTTTTCCTTGTTTTTAGTAGGTATATGCATGTAAGAATAATAATAATAATAAAGTTTATTGAAGTGAATTTTGTTTAGTTCAAAGTAAATTAAATAATAAAAACACAAACAAAATTTCAATCGTGTTCATAGAATCATTTAATTAATGTAATTTCGTTTTTTTTTTGCTACTTGAAATTTTGTAGGTTTAGGAAATGACTTTATGTTTATTCAGTAGCCAAATTTTATAGTTTTTAGTATTAATCGTGTTTCCGTTAATTTTAATAAATTTGTATGGTAATTATTCACGAAATAGAAATACGTAGAGATATACATTCGTTGTAAGCAATTTGGTTTATAAAAACCAAAAGTGAATTAAAAATATAAAGAAGTAGATACAATTAAACTGATGAAAGTTGACATCATTTAATGAACTGTAATGAATGAACTACTTAAATCTGATTGCCTAAATGACAGTATCTACAATTTTTGGAATTAGATTTTCGTAATGATTATGAAATTTCATTATATAATATACTAGCAGACCAAGTACCGGTTTGCTGCACTGATTTTTTCTGCAAAACCTTTGAGAAACAATTTTCCAATTTTATTAAATTATTTCACAACCATTGATAAAAACCGTATTTTCCTATCATAAAAACAGTTTGAATAAATATCTCATCTAATGGAATAGATGAATTAGATCTAAAGAATATCTCTCAGCATATGTCTAGTATGCGTAGAACATATTGTCATTTATTTAATTATTAATTTTTTTTTCGGAGAAAAATCCCTAAGAGGTAGTTTAAAAAAATAATCTTTTAAAATAACACCATAATCTCAAGTTAAACCAAAGTACATATGGTATGCAAACTTCATTAAAATCGGCTTGGAGTTTATCGCGCCCGAACATCATGACACGGAAATTTTATATATTACGCTTAAGTTCTTAAACCTTTTTTAATTAGGATGAACTATATAAAATTATTAGAAAGAATAAATAAATGAAATAATACATAATTTTAAGTCTATAGAACTACCGAAACTCAAATACACGAGATTTTATTCGACAATGAAATCTTCACTAAATCAAAGAACTGTAATCAGTTAGTGAGAATGAATAATAAAACATTCTTATTCTGAAAAATATTAGGTACTAATAAATATTAAATGTGAAGTCAAACATGTAATGAGGAATGCCAAATGAAAATGATATGAAAATTACTTAAAATATAAAATAATATACTTGAGGTAGTGTTAAAAATTGTAATAATAAGAGAAGAATGGACATTAATAAAATCTTTTTAAATTGAAATAAACAAATATTTTAAAATTTTTTAATCAATAGTAACAAATATTTAATATAAAATAATATTTCATTAAAAAACTTCAATAACATGGATTATTATTAAGTAATATATATAATGTATTCATAACTATTCCGTAAAAAAACCAGAAATTAAATGAGTATAGTCCGGATACTAAAAGATTTATCGATCCTATTAGTTCATTCCCGTCTGTTCAACCACTGCCCGTCATTAAAATTCAAAAAACGAGAACGTTTTTAGCTTTTCTAATCATTTATTAAATTAATATAATTTATAAATAATTATATCTAATAAAAATTGAAAGATTTTGTCAGTCATGAGATGATTATTATAGTTACAAAAATTAAACAAAATTGAGTTTTTGTGTCTGTCGATATATAGGTAATCTAGCTCAAAGTTGAAAAAGAGGTTATTGCAATGTTTGCAATATTTTTTTGTGAAGTTAACATTTGTTTTGGGTCTAGAGTGGTGAGAAAAAAATATTTATTTTATATAATCGGGCGTTTGTGGTTAGCAACACTAGTTGCAATTGCTAGGTACACATGAGATAGCTATATTAAAAAAATATTTTTTCGATTTGGTTTTAAATGTGTAACAAAGTCATCAAACATAATGTTAATTAATTTTATGATTAATATTATTTATAGGTTAATGAGTACTGCAGATTGATGATATCGATACATATTTAAAAAAAAAAACTTATTTTGTGTTTACATTGACAGATAATTTTTCCAATAGACGTGAATTTTATTTTAATCTTATATATTCCATTAAAAATATAAAAACATCAAACATTGCTTCTGACTATATGTATATATATATATATATATATATATATATATATATATATATATATATATATATATATATATATATATATATATATATATATATATATATATATATATATGTATATATATAGTTCCGTTAAAGATATATCTGGTGATTGGCAGTTCGTAATTAAGATATGTCGACAAACGAAGATGAGCTTCAAGTGCAGATATAAATCTACTGTAGCTGAATAAAACGAATAATATACATGCATTGAATTTTAGTTCTTATTCTACCTCTTATATAATTATATATATATATATATATATATATATATATATATATATATATATATATATATATATATATATATATATATATATATATATATATATATATATATATATATATCTTGTGTATATTCATATATTCATTGTTATTTTAATCTACTGAGTATTTTAAATTTGTTTAATGATGAAGGTAGGAGCACAGTTATTTCGCAATTTGAAAATTGATTTAAAAAAACTGAACAATACTGCTAAATACACAGTATTTTTTCCAAATCTAAAATTTTTTAGATATGGAAATAGTATTTTTCTGGGCTTGTCATTTGTCCATTATGACTTTGAAGTTTTTAACGACATCCGTTATACGTGTACCTTTCATTCGATTATGCGTTATGATGGATTATCGTGGAATCTTACGTGGATTATCGTGGATTATCGTGGTATAAGTCAAATGTTTTTTAGGACTTATGAAGATATCAATTTAAAATTTACTTAATTTACTTTTTTCTTAAACGTCAACCCCTATATTAATAACCAACATTTTATGAATCGCTCTTTACTTTGCCCACCCAAAACTTTTCTATACAAAACAATTATAATTCATTACTTATAAGACATATAGTGTTGCCGAGATCCAGATAACTAGAAAATTAAAGCTTTACATTTTTATATGTTATAATATAAAAATGAATCGCAAAATGTGTTGGTAAGCGCATAACTCGAGAATGGCTGGACCGATTTGGCTCATTTTGGTCTTGAAATATTCGTGAAGGGTGAAAAGTTTAGGGAAGGTTTAAACGGTGAGAAACATAACTAAAAAGTAAAGGAAAATACTATAAACGACAATTTAATTTCGAATACAAAATGTTCCTAGCTGTGAAACATATTTTGTCTTTTTTTTTCTCACATGTTCAAATCATCATTTCCATAGATACCAAAATCTAATTTTGAAATTCAAAATAAAACTTCTTTATCTATTCAAAATAAAACTTCTTTATCTCTTCTCACTAGCAGTATGACGAACTGTCAACTATATAAAGGGTGCATATCGGATTGTTCAAGTATTAAAAATGTAAAAAAAAAAAAAAAATCATGTAAACTTTAATGATAAATAAAGCAACTTTTAAATGTCAAATGTTCAAGTATTACATTTCAAACAAATAGGAACAGAAAAATGTAAAAAAAAAAAAAAATCATGTTAACTTTAATGATAAATAAAGAAACTTTTAAATGTTAATGATGTTCAAGTATTACAGGAATTATTCAGGAGGTCCATATACCTTTCAACCAGTGTATGTGTACCACTGCAAAAGTTATCGAGTGAACGCGGTCCCGGGTTACCCCAGCTAATACCAGGTAAATATCGGGTGGATATAATGTACCGGGTGCACACTAAATACCGGGAATCCGATACGAAAGGATTTGAAATTCTTCCCCTAAGGGTAGAATTGCATCCGCATGTAAACGATGTAATATCATTTATTAAAATGTGAAAAATAACACAGCAACGCGTAAACCGGGTGGGTATGCTTCAAAATATAAATTAATATCATAATTTATTCTGATTTGCCGCAGCTTCATTATTTAGTTTATAGACAGTTGAGAATATGTTATTATATTTAGGAGATATTGATGTTAATTAGAAATTTATATAACAAAACAATGTTTACGCGGGTCAGCTATTCAAAATAGAATTTATTTCTTTTCTATATTAGTGGTTCTGGACTTCCTTTTACTATTTTTCATCAAGTATATGAGAACCACAGCACAATTTTTTTATAAAACATGAGTGTATATATAAATATTTCGTATCACGAGTATCCCACACCATATAGTGGGTTATACATCCAATACCGGGCATCCCATAAGAATAGATTTTCTGAAATTCTACTCCTAATGGGATGAAAAGCAGAAGAAAAGTTTGTATGGGACAACGGAATTCCTTCGTCCAATCTGCTTCAAATTTTGCATGCAATCGATGTAATATCAATTGTCACCGCAACGTGTCCGGGTATGCTTTATAATATATATTAATATCAGTATTTATTCTAATTTGCCTTAGCTTTCAGTATTAAGAAATAGAGGAAAGTTGTTAAGAATATGTTATTATACTTAATAAATGTTGAAGTTAATTAGAAATATGTGGCAAAACGACGTTTGCCGGGCCAGCTAGTTATTTTATATAAGTATATTAAATATTGTATCTATTTAAAATATCTATAAACATGTTCTGATTCATCCCGATCCATGATCAGGTAAATTTTACATATTTGTTTACAAATGTATGACTTTTTTGAAAGGCCAATAAATTTTAATAATGGTTTAACATTACAATTAATTGTACATTCAATATTCGCTTCCGATTGACGGTTTTTTCGTTAGTGTTTTGACAACAGATACAGTGTCCATGATTAAGAATGGACTGTTCCATAGGTTATAAATTTCAATTGAAATTTTCTCTATAGAATTCCCAGTTTTGACAGTTATATTGCTAGAAATATATCCTTTATGTATCTTGTATTGTTTTTTGATGGGTTAAAACATCCAAATAAATGAAATATTTCTAGTAAGTTAATTGTTCATCCATTAATTTCATGAAACGTCACACCATTAATAATAGGAATGTGTGAAAAGTCATCTTTTTGGTTACTTAGTTTCTGTACACTGTATAACACTGTATACTGTATATCAGTAGGCCAAAGGCATTTAATGATATTTGAAAAGAATACAAAAATTTACAAAAAATAATACTTTATCATATCAAAAATATTTTGTTATGGTCAGATTGCGAATCTTTCAGTATGCAGGATGTCTGTTCTAGCACATTGAGAAAATCAGATACCACAAACAGATATCTCTTCGTGACTGTTAGTCAATAGAAAATGAAAACTATTCATGAGGGCAGTGATCTGTTGATTTTATTTTATAATTGAAATGTATAAAATTAATTTCTTCATCGCATATACAAATTGCAAATCATTCGTTGAATACATACCAAACATAAAGTAATTGAAGTGAGTATATTCGTATATCGCGCCAAAGTTTTGTGTTCATTTTTGGAATACTATTTTAATTCACGGGTAAATTATTAATGTAAGAGAGTGTATAGCTAAGTAGATCAAATAATATTTCAATCAAAATGGATCGTTTTAAAAAATGCTCAAATTTTTCTATTAAAAATTTTAAAATGCATAGTTTATTATAAAACAACTTTATACATGACTACTGCTTCCGCCTTCGTCGAAATCATAACTACTGGGAATTGTTCTTTCAAAATATCTTGGAGAGCCCTAAGAAAGAGGTTTTATATAAATAAATAAACGCAAATTTCCGATTTTACCTTATTGGAGGCCGTAGGTATAAAATAGTGGAGTCTTAAGAGTACAATTTTATTCGGGTACCGATATTAAGATAAGTATAAATCTATTTTCTAAATTTTTTATTTGGTAACGATATGCTAATTTAAACATATAAGCTGGGTTCCATTAACCTAGAGTTATCGCTAAGTGCGATTCAATACTCAAATGTCAGGGTTATACTTAAAGAAGAAAGCAAAGTTATCTTTTCTGTGATGTATAGGAATTTGAATAAGTCAAATCAATAATACCGTACGCCAGTAATAATTTAATCCAAAATAATTATAACATACGACATGTTTAAGGTAACGGGTATCAATCCTATTGCTTAGAGGATATATAATTTCTGTAATAAGTAAATGTTATTCTGAATATAAAATTAAAATTTGATTTTTACTTTAGAATCATTTTTTTCGCGAACGAAATACAATATACAAATATATTACATGAAAGAGTGTTTTTATTACAGAGGTATCATTCCCCCTAAAGTATTAAACAGTTCTTTTTTATAGTTCCGTACCCAAAGGGTAAAACTGGACCCTATTACTAAGACTCCGCTGTCTGTATGTCTGTTCATCACCCCATGGATCTCATGAACCGTGATATTTAGACAGTTGAAATTTTCACAGATGATGTATTTCTGTTGTTGTTTCTATAACAATAAACACTATAAACAATAAAATACAAAATATTTATAGAGGGTTATAATAATGGAACGGAATCCTTCGATCGCAAGTCCGATTCGTACTTGACTGGTATATTATTTGTACAAATACTTGTATAAATAAAAATTAACTTGGTAATAGAAATATGGTTGTCATATTTAAATATATTAATATTAATTTTGTCACATTTATGTATATATACCAATTTTTATGTAACGTAAAAATTTGGTTTTAAGCAAAAACCCGATTAGCGCACTAATTCTGCAGCGGGATCATAGACTAATATAAGTATTTTCATAAGTTTTTGTACACTTGGTGGCCTGTATGAAAATACTTATATTAGTCTTAGACCCCGCTGTTAGTTCACTCATCGGGTTTTTGCTTAAAACCAACTTTTTATGTTTATTTATAATTAGGAGAATATATATTAACAGGTTGCTTATCAAAATTTGACCGCCAGTATTTTTAATTAAATTATTTTAATACACCTTTTCATTTTAATTTTCGATTCGATTTTGTTTCGAACAGTATATCAAAAACCAATGTAATAAAATGGAATGCAAATATTTTCTATCTTTGTCAAACTTATTGTTAACAGTACGAAACAAATTTTAAAATCAAAAGATCTACTAATTTTTGGTAAAAATTATCGTTCACTTGTTTTTTAAATAAAATAACGTCTACATCACGGCAATTTATATGAAGATTCTAAAAAATCAAGGTTGCCGTTGTGCACCTGGCCGAACTTCTTCGCAGCCAGGTATGATTTTGTTACATTTATACGTTCATAACGTTTATTTATTAATTATATATTAAATTAAAGCTTTAAATTTATTATCATATATGGTTGCCTAATTAAATTCGCTGGAAAATAAGGGGGTTGCTGACTGTTAAAAATAATATTTAAGGAAGAGTGAAAGAGAGTTAACATCATTTGTCAGACGAGGACAATGTAAATATAAAACGTTGTGCATTACGAACTCCAAAACAGCGTTAAGTTGAGAACACTAACATTCGACGCATGGCTTAAAAGCGTCACAGCCGGCAATCGCTATTCTTGCCTGAAAAATAATGTTACGCGCTAATTCTCTTTTACTCTACCTTAAATATTTATTATTTTTAACAGCCAGCAACCCCCTTATTTTCCGGCGAATTTAATTAGGCTACCATATATGATAATAGAAAAAAAATTGCTTTAATTTGATATATAATAAACGTTATGAACGTTTAAATGTAACAAAATCACACCTGTTTTATATAAATAAATAAGTGAACGATATTCTGTATCAAAAAAAAAAAAAAAATTAAAAATAATTGAATTAAAAATACTGTTGGCCAAATTTTGATAGGAAACCTGGTAAATATATATTCTCTTTATTATAAATAAACATAAAAATTTGGTTTTAAGCAAAACACCGATGAGCGCACTAATTCTGCAGTCGGATCTCGTACTATATATAATCCATCTCTTAGGCCAGTATAATTATAATAAATTATTTTTGTTGTAGGATATGTAGTATCTGTATACAATACATTTTAAAACACTTTTTTGAATGAACTTTGTTTTCTAATTCGAACATATTTAACGACTTGTTTCGGTGTGATGTCTGTATTTATATATATATATATATATATATATACATATATATATATATATATATATATATATATATATATATATATATATATATATATATTTATATATATATATATATATATATATATATATATATATATATATAAATATATATATATATATATATATATATAAATATATATATATATATATATATATATATATATATATATATATATATATATATATATATATATATATATATAAATGCGTCTGAAATTATGTTATTAATCCAAAATAAAATTAATGATAAATACAAAACTATACAAAGAAATAAATTAAAAAAATCTTACTGTTTTGAGACTTTTTGGCTACCAAACTTTATCATATTTAACTTTTTATTTTTTGAAGATGAAATTCAACTAAACATTGATCGTTTTTATTACCAGCTTACTTTATCATATTTAACTTTTTATTTTTTGAAGATGAAATTCAACTAAACATTGATCGTTTTAATTATCAGCATTTCCATATTTCGATTGGATTGTCAAAAACGTAAAAGCCCCTTCTGTGTTTCGATATTCAACGAAAGATGATGAACACTTTCACTGCATTCATTACACAGAACGCATTTTGTTTCCACATGTTAAAATTATTTAAGAAGTTATTCAGTTAAAATATCAGAGACCAATTGACGTGCCAATAAGTGATCCTTCAAAAATAAAGAACCATATATATTCATACTACGATAAACCAGTGAAAATAACATCTAACAGTGTTAGTTACTTAGATACTCGAAATATGATTGAATTTAATTGTTTGAATTATTTTTAATTATCATTAATAATATACTATAAATATCCAATCTATAAAGTTATATATGTAAACATGTAAAATAATAATATGTATTTTCAATATCTGTATGTGTTAATTAGCCAAATTTGAGCTAAAATTGTGGAGAACTCAAACAATTTACAAAAATTTTTTGTATTTTAACTATTCTTCTATGTTTTATAGTTTAAAATTTGGATCAAGGATCCAAGGGACCCAAAGAACCGAATTTTTTCATTTGCGAATATAAAGTAACTTTTTATGTTTAGAATATGTCACCAAAATTTTACTGCTTTATCTTGATTGTTGATTTTGAGTTATCGTTATGACGGACGGACGGACGGGCAGTCGGAAATGGATGAATAAGGTGTTTCTATGAACATGTATACCAAAATTTTGTTTGTCAGTTAATATTAGGTAGCGTTACAAAAATGGAAATACTCTGACATATTATGCATGTCGAGTATGAAAACTATCTTAAATAGCGTCATTTTATGAGTCCTTCTATGTTATTTACACCTGGTTTTGACAGTACCACACTATAATGCGAAGCTAAAATTAAATGTTTTTTGATTTTATGAAAATAGCCATACAACTAATGGTTAAATTGTTAAAGATTGATATGCATAATATATTCAGTCTTATTGGATAAAATTGTTTTCTATATGCGATGTAAGTACAATCTCTTTTCTTATCTTTCGTATAGAATAATTCAATTGTGCCATCTTTTTTATTTGTTAATATACATTAAAATTATTGTGGATTCATTTTGAATATATGTATGTGTGAATGTATGAATGTTTTTCAAGTGAGACGTCAACACCATGTTTTATAGAATTGTGAAAATTGTAAAAGTTTTCCTTCAGTTTTGTGTGATGGGTTTCAAGTTATCTTCTCTTCTATATGTATAATATATATATATTTATAATATATATATATTTATATATAATACTTTTTTCTACGTTATTGTTGTTTGATGTGTAATTTGTTGTTTTAAATTTTCTTCTTGAAAAAAAATTTGGTATAAATTTTGAATTTTTTTGTATTTTTGTTGTTATATGTGTACGTAAATTATTCCTGTATATAATCTATGTTGACAGATGAGATATCTTGTACTCACAAACCGTAAAAAACAACGCATTTTATTTATAGAAAATTCTCCATTACCGGCGCTGTTTAAGAATATGCCTAGGAAATTTTAAAAGAAAATTTTCTTGTGGTTTTGTACTGATGGACGATCACAGTTATTTTAAAATTAATTTTTAAGATTTACTTTCAAGAAATACACCAAAAGAAATCAAAAGTTTGCAAAAGGAAATAAAACCACTGTTGAACTCCAATAACACAGACTTTAGCCATAATAGGACTCGACATTTCCCATACTACGATGTCGTCGACCAAACCGACCAATACAAATTAAATTATTAACGACGGGGAAATAATTTAGAAATTTTAAGAAGTAATAACACAGCTGCATAATTCCAGGACATTTAAATCCTTAAAAATGATATGGAATTATGCAGACATTATGCCTCGAATACTTTTAGTTTTTATTATTCATTTTTAGGATTTTAAAAGAACTACAAATTATTCAGACGTGTTAAAATCACATAAAAAGATAATCGTATTGTTTTATCAATTTTTTATTATAACGAACAATTCGAATTCAAATTGTTAATCATCATGACTTGAGCGAAGTTTTCAGCCTTGAATTTAAAACGTTATTTAAAAAAATAACTTTTAAATAATGTCAATTATATAGGAATTTAATGTTATTGCGTTCTATGACTCCAATATTCTGTTTCCGTGAAGGAGTCGCTACAGGAAATATTTTGTCTTTACACTCGATGCACTGTAGCGATGCATCGTTACGAGACCACGGCACATTGAAAAGAATTTTGGTCAGCACTAATTTACTTAATACTCTAATTTTGAAATCATGTTTTTAGATATTTATCAAATAATTATTTTCAATTTGTAATTAAGAAAAGTATTTTTAATGATTAATTTTGTATTCATTGGAAAATAATTAATAATCGTTATTGCAATTATGAAATTTAATGATTATCAAAAATTATTTTTCTACACATTGGCTCATCAAAAAGCATTTTTTATTTCAAATATTATTTTTGTTCCACACACGTAGCCAGTTTAATATAAATTGGGAGGCCGTCAATAATTTGAAAATATTTGGTTCCGCCATGTCACCGGTAACGTAGGAACTTCCGTTTCTGTCATAAAAATATGTACAAAATTTTTCCTAATTATGCGTTTGTTATTTTTTTATTATTAAATAAAATGTTTGTTTATGTTTGCTTTTTTTTGTTTTAGTAAATACACAGCTTTTAACTGATCGATGCTTTGACTACAAACATAGATAACACATATGACTATACGAATAAATTACAATTGAAATTATATATAATCACACGAAAAAGCCGTTTATGAATTTAAATTTAACTTACATCTTCCATTATTCTTCGTCGAATCAATTGAAATGCTAAAAAATATAAATTATTCAATTTTAAAAACCTTCCAATATAAAATATGACATGCCAGGCATACTTGATCTGGTTGCTATATATATTCATTTTTGTGATTATTGGGAAATGATAAATTTAAAATAAAATACTCATACAGAAATTAAAATTACAACAGATACACTAGCAATTAAGATATTTATTTAAGAAAGGTAGTTTGTAAGATAAGTATTTAACTTTTCTATATATTTCAGAATAGATACCTTTGCTATTTTTTTGGAATTATATACCTGAAATTTGAAAAATGAGCTTATGGATAGCGATTACGTTCTCAAAGTTTAAAATGGTTCAGGTCAGATAATATGTTTTCATTAACATCTCGTTACCAAATAGAAAAGTAGATTCATACTTATTCTGAAAATATATCCGCAAAGATTAAACTCTTAATTAGACCCACACCATTTTATGTCTACAGCCTTTACCAAGCTAAAATCGGCACTGGATTGTGAGAGTATGAAGGGCAAAACATTTTATAAATGTATTAAGAAGTACCAAGTACAATATGGCACATAGTGGTAGGGTTATAGTTTTCGTTACGCATAAGCTGTATAAACTACAAAAAGTTGCACTGAAGAAAAAGTAACAAAAAGTAACTTGTTTGAAAATTTTTAAATTTAAAATAAATTAATCTTTCGTTGAAGGAACCACAATTTTTCTTAATTCCTTGCATTGCGCATGTACTTATTGGATGGCTAAATTTCAAAAATATAGAATAAAGCAATTGCGGAAAGAAAAATAAGAATAAATGGTAGATAATGTAGTAATATAATTTTTCAATTATCATGGAAGATAATGTTTTCATTATTCAATAGAAAGTATATACCGGGTGTTATATGAAAGAAACCGCAGTAAAAATGGTTTTTGCCAGCCAATGTGAATCAGTTTGAGATATCAAATTAATAGTAAGTCTTTTTAGAAAAGACTTGCTTCCCTCCTGAATTTTGATAAACTATATTCGTACACAAAATGCTTATTTACGATTTAGTACACAAAAGGATTATTTAATTATTTACTAATAATACGGCAGGTGGCGCTACTGGGTAAAATTTATCTCATAGTGTATACATGCGTAAGTTTTTCTTTATGTGATTTATGTTGTGTCACGCCGTTTGACGTTCCATTCGAGAAACGTGCGACGGTGCCAAATTATGTCAAATTAATATTTATGCTGCAATTATTATTGATACTGATCTCGTTTTTTCAATTTTTTTTTTGCTTTACTTAGTGTCTTATTTTTGTTTCTTTATAAGCCGTATGAAAAATAGTCATTTATTATGCAAACTTAATATCAATAACAATTATCTTCAATAACATTCTTCCCGTATGATGAAAATAAAATTCTAAAAATATGTTTTCTGTCCTGTATTTCTATATATAATATATTTATTTTTAAGGAAATATGAAATATAATTTTGTTGTATTCGAAAATAATATTACACAACTCAGCAAATAATACATTTTCAACGATTACTATTTTTCAGAGTGTGAAAATTTTTGTTTGTGAGTAGGATTTAAAAGTTTTAAATGTTATTTTGGTTATCATTTTCAAATTCAACATTACTACTAAAGGATATAAATTTTCACAGTAAAACTTTTTCACTAGAAAATACTTTCTTCTTTCGCATTTTCTTTCAATCACTTATTGCATTACATTTAAAAAGAAAATTTGTTTGTATAAGTAATATTGTTACATTTGATTTTCGTACGAGTTTTATAAAGCCATTTATCTTATAAATATTAAAATTTTGAAATTAAATTTTGAATATTTTTCCTCTAGGTTCTTGGTGAATGATCGACTAAAATTGGAAATTAATAGTAATACATATGTAATTTGTATAACAAGTTGTTAATTAAGATTTTGTATAATTTTTATAATATCTTCGATTTCGGTTCGATAAGAAGTTTCGTTTCGATCTTTTTATCTTGTTTACTTAGAAATTATACAAAATATAATGACTTTTATATTTCTTAGCTGATTATTTATTCATATTTTTGGGAAAGTTTAGATTCATAGTGGTAGTAGTAGAATATACCACGTAAATTGATTGATTATTGATTATTCCAGATACTTATTTATTTGGAAGAACTCAGCGGACCTCTTTAAGGTATATCTCATACAAGATAGAGGACTACACCATCCTATCGCAACAATATAGTTCGGCCTACTTAGTGGAATAGCAGATGAATTATAATGAAATCGTTATAATTATTTTAAAATGCCACCCTATTAAACAGCAAACGACAAAATGAAGGCAGTTCCATTACTCTTTTATTCACCAATTTTATTATTATATCCCTCACTGCCAGTTGCTAATATATCAATGTTAATACGGTAATTTCTCAGCATATCTATACGATACCAAATATTTGGAAAAAAAATTACACACATGTTCATTGAAGTACAACGGTTGGAAAAATTATTATAGACTTACAGATAGAGAGTAATATTTAGATGTAGGAGAGAACGGGGTTGTGGAGTTTACTTAAAGAAAATGTGAATATTATAAAAATTTTAAACGATGTATTTATTCAAATCAGTTTAATATATTCTCTATCAAATAATCTTTATATTTGCAACTTTTTAATAGGTTTGGTATAATATAAATAAGAATTCTAAAATAATAATTATAAAGAAGTAGTTTAAATTTAAAAAAAATTCAGTTTTCGCTATCATAAGGGATCCACGAATGGCGATTCGCGTTAAGAAAAATAACGGTTTAAGACGCTATGCAAATTCCACGTACATACTGACTTCTACCTACTACACAACGATAGTGACCAGAAACCAGCAAAAATGATATTTCCATGAGTTTCGCAACTCATAGATCCATCTTCAACTATAAATTTTATTACTTTTTCAAAAGTTTCTGTGTTATATTTTGCCTTGACCTGCGTCTTAATCTTTATAATAAATTAAATAAAAAATCCAAGTATGTAAAGAGCTTAAGTCGAAAGTTGAGAGCCATCAAATGGCCGTCATTATCCGATTTTGTGCCAATATATACAGAATAATATAATTAAAAAAAAGCAAATTTATTTACTAATATTATACAGGGTTGCGCAGGGAGGTATGGATGATTTGAAATAACAGTTACACACTCATTTTTAAACGAAATTCAAAATTTATTTATTAATGTGTACTTTAGATGTTGCCATTATAAAAATTAAAGAGGATAAAAAAACATTGATTACGTACGAAAAATAACATCTGTTAAATGCGTGTTTGTCCACACACTCCTGTAGAGGTTGTGAGAAGTTGTACATACTCCTCTGAAGCATTATTGCACGTGGTTCCGCTACCGAATTTCTTGTCTTATTGTTTCAATCAGGGCTTCCAGTGTACGTGGTTTGTTTATGTATACACGTGCTTTTAGGTAGCCTCATAAAAAATAGTCACGAGGTGACAGGTCCGGCGATCGAGTGGGCCACTCCACATCTCCACGCAACGAAATAAGGCGCCCAGGGAAGGCCAGCCTCAAAAATTCCATAGTACGTAAATGTCTTTCTGATGTTCAAATATTGTATAAGAATAATATAAAACTAAAAAATAAAAAATCCATAATTAACGTTTAAGTAGTATGCAACTGCCGGCAAGCTTAATGTGTAATTTTATGGTATTTAATATACTCTAGCACTGCGAACTATTTTTGTTTTTTAGTAATTATGATGGCCGCCATTGTACACTGACTGCTATTACCTCTGTTTCCCCTAATCATAAAAATCAGAAAATTATGGAGATAAAGTACCTGAAGACGAGGTGTATCAAAAGCAGACGGTTTTTTCAGATAAAGGTTAGTGGTAGACTAATTACATTATTATTAATGATGAAAATATATAATAATGAAAATTTTCATGATTAATGAAAATAAACTGAACATTTAGCGATAGGTTCAGTATTACAAATGTTACCTTCTGGTAAAAAATAGTTGTAGACAAAAAAAATAGCAAGATTATTTTTGTATTATTATATAGTTAGCTAAAAGTCATATCAAATCCGTATAAATACTAAATGTAGTACAAAATTAAATCGCACTAGAAATATTCGATTATGCTATGTAAAAGAGAATACAAATGTTCCATCAAATATAAAAAATAGTGATATGGTGGAATGTTAAAATAGTAAAAATTGACTCAAAATCTTAAAACTAAGTATACTTATAAAAATTATGCAATAATGTAGATGAAGAATAAAAAATGAGGTGTTTGAATAACAAACGATAAAATTAAACCACAAAATGATTAAATGACAAGCTTTTATTTGAAAGCTTTTTAGTAGTACTTTACCTAAATAGAAGTGAATTATAAATAAATAGGAGATTACTCACTTTTAAAGTGTATATCTAACAGTATATAGAATACATAATACATCTTTTGATTAATTAATGTAATTTATAATGCAAATGATTAAAGAAACTATACTGTAGGCGGTATTAACAATAAGACACAAAAAGGAAAGAACACTTGCGTTTATCTTCATTAGTGAAATAAACAATTATATTTAATGTAAATTTTGCTGGGCTTTATATATTTTACTTTCTGGGAAAGTCTGATGTAATTCTGGGGTTTTGTTTTTTGATATGAAACAAACTTTGGTTTGAAACAAATTTTTATCAGATAGATTGTATTAGATATTTGTAAAAATATGAAGTACTTTTGGGAATATGTTGTTAGGAATGTATATATTTTTAAGTAGTCCGGTGTGACGGCCGAAATTTCGACGTTTTTTCGTAAATTTTTTTTTAACAAAAAATAATATGCGATCGTTTTGTAATTTTTACATGTTTATGTATTTTAAAGTATACAATTTTTAAATTTTATTTATAATTTTTAATGTCAAAGAGTCCTCAAAGGAATGGTGAGCTGTAATATTGACCAATAATATGCATATAAAAAAAGGTTGGACTTGTGAAAAAAAGTTTTTGTTGTTTATAAAGTGTTTAAAAAAATTAATTTATTATTAGGAATAATTTATTGAAGAGAGCTTTATCCAAGTAAGTTTGAAAATATACAATAAATACATAACTCAAAAACACAAATGAGACACATTATGTGCCAAACATATGCCTGAAGACCAAGAACTTAATACGGTAACTAAACAGGGCACAAATTTTGGGAAACGTACAATCAACTTAACAGAAGTGTTATTTAACAATAAAGAAATTGAACTACTCGACAAAGGGATGAAATACGCACCACAATTCATTCCTAAAAACATGAAAGAAACATTAATTGTAGATTCGGAAATTGCACTTAGAGGTAAAAATAATGGATTGGCGAAGGAGAAAATAAAAACCATTATAAATAAATCGACGAATAGCTCCCACAATGAAGAACTCAACGTTATAAAATCATTAAAGACCAAAATCCAAGAAAATAATCTTGTTATTACCAAGGCAGATAAGGGGGGCTCCACAATTATAATGAAGAAGCAACAATATATTAATAAAGTGGCGGATTTTATGGAAAAGGAAAAGATCCAAAGATTGAATAAGGACCCAACTAATAAATTTCAACTTGAAGTTAAAAAAATCATTAAAAATGGACAAGCCTTATTCAATCAGTCAGATAAATATAAACTAGTGGAAATGAATCCTAAAGCACCAAGTCTTTATGGGTTACTTAAAATCCATAAAGACTCAGCACCGATACGTCCAGTGGTTTCTTTTATTGGTTGTCCCTCGTATAAATTAAGTAAATTTTTAAACGCTGAACTTAAAACTCGACTGACACTGTGTACTGATCACAGCATAAAAAACTCGACAGAACTTATTGAAAAGCTAAGTAAATTTGAAATGAAAAAGGGATACAAATTAGCTTCACTGGATGTCTCCAATATGTTTGGGAATATTTCAGCTAAGGACTGCTTATTATTGACATCTGAAAACCTTGATAAAAATAACACAAATCCAGTATTGGCATCTGATTTGATAACTTCATTACAAACGGTTTTAGGCCACAATTATTTCAAATTTAATAACAAAATATATAGGCAAACATCAGGGTTGGCAATGGGTTCACCTTTAAGTCCTCTATTGGCAGATATCTACATGACACATTTTGAACAGTTTATTCTAAATTCAGTCTTGGCAAAGCAGCATATTAAGTGTTGGTTCAGATATGTGGACGATATACTGATTTGCTTTGATGGCACAGATAGGCAAATGGACAACTTTGTAGAATTTGTGAACTCTATAAACTCCAAAATACAATTAACTTTGGAGAAAGAAATGGACAAAAAAATCAACTTTCTAGACCTCTGTATTTCGCACGTGGGCAACAAACTAAATTACAATATCTATAGAAAACCCACATTTTCAGATATTACCATTCCAAATGACTTTCTTCACCAGTTCAGTCAAAAAATGTCAGCTTACCATGCCATGATCATTAGGGCATTAAAGACACCATTATCCAATGATGATTTCAGGAAGGAAATTGATACAATAAAAAATATCGCTATTAATAATGGTTTCCAAAGCGAATTGGTTGATTTGCTTCTTGGGAGACATCAAAGGAAAATTGCCCTAAACTCTGTATTTCCAAACAATACAAACAAGGCAGGAAAATATACTACAATTACGTACTATGGACAGTCTTCAGAAAAAATTGGCTATGAACTCAGGAAACTTGATTTAAATTTTGCGTTCAAACCAGTGCTAAAATTAGCAAATATTCTTGTTAACAACAAACAAAAGATAAACATTAACAAAAAATCTGGGGTTTATAAGCTCACATGTAAGGACTGTCCAAATACATACATAGGACAAACGGGAAGGTCGTTTGAACTAAGAAAGGCGGAACATTCGAGGTCTTGGAGAAAAAAGAATACAGATTCTACATTTGCCAATCATTTAATTGAAAGCAATCACGAACCAAACAATAAACTGGAAGTGATCCATACGATAGAAAAAGGACAAAAACTGGACATTTGGGAGGCAGTGGAGATACACAAACACAAAAAAAGTCAAACGACGCTCTTAAACGATCAAACAGAGCTAATACACTCCAGTTTGTTTTCTCTATTGTAATTTTTTATTTTCCTTTTTCCATTTGAGTTCTTTTAATATTTTACAACGTCATTTTATCGATGCTAACTTTTAATTATTTTAATTATTTTACCAATTTAACTTTGTTTTTAATAATACTTTTTCTAAATTTTAATCTTATATTTAAAAATTTTTAACGATGGGCCTTTCGGTACCAAATTTTATTATTATTATTGTTTTTGTTTTTTTATATAAAATAAGTTTTAACGTAGGGCTACCTGTACCTGTAATTGAATTTTATTTTTATTTATTGTTTTATAATTATCTAAATTCATAACAAATGATACATATTTGTTTTTGTTATTGTTGAAATTGATCTACAAGTTTATACCAAATATTTATACGTCATAGTAATTTATAGTATATAAGACCTTAAAAAGGATTAATCTTCACAGTTTGAAAATGGTTGTACAAACCGAAACATGTCACGACGTAATTATTAATTTTTAATAAATAATAAAATAAATAGTGGAATAATGCAAAATATATATCCTTGAAGTTTTCTTCAGTCATTATTATTAGGAAATTAAATGTTTTATAGGTTGTTTTAAATAAGACAAAGCTAATAACTAGTTATTCTAAATACACATAGCTAAATAGCTAATAGAATAACTAGTTAAATTTTTACCTAAATCGGTTGAAGAATTTTGAGGCAATGCTTCCCCGAAATTTCAAATACATGGTTTCGAGAAAAACATATATGTTTAGTTGAAAGATAAGTTTTTATACCAAATTATTTTTTCTGGGCCCAAAATACTTTTTCTAAGAGACAAAAATATTTTTTTATTTGGTATATATTTTTAAATCTGCGTACTTATATTAATTTATATAACAAATTTCGGTCCCAATAAATAGTAAATACATGTGTCTAAAAAAGTATGTATTATGCAGAATGTCGTGTTATGGGAAAATAATTTATAACTTAAAACAAAAAAAAATTCTTTTAAAAATTTATTCTGATTTGCCGCAGCTTCATTATTTAGTAATAGACAGTTGAGAATATGTTATTATATTTAGGAGATATTGATGTTAATTAGAAATAATTTATATAACAAAACAATGTTTACCCGGGTCAGCTATTCAAAATATAATTTATTTATCTCTTCTTTTCTATATTAGTGGTTCTGGACTTCCTTTTACTATTTTTCATCAAGTATATGAGAACCACAGCACAATATACACGAATTGTGGCTGCACGAGGTACCGGGTGCCCCACATCAAATACCAGTGTATATATAAATATTTCGTGTCACGGGTATCCCACATCAAATAGTGGGCTACACATCAAATAACGGGCTTCCCATAAGAAAAGATTTTCTGAAATTCTACCCCTAATGGGATGAAAAGTAGAGGCAAAGTTTGTATGGGACAACGGAATTCCTTCGTCCAATCTGCTTCAAATTTTGCATGCAATCGATGTAATATCAATTGTCACTGCAACGTGTCCGGGTATGCTTTAAAATATATATTAATATCATTATTATTCTAATTTGCCTTAGCTTTCAGTATTAAGAAATAGAGGAAAGTTGTTAAGAATATGTTAATAAACTTAGAAAATGTTGAAGTTAATTAGAAATATGTGGCAAAACGACGTTTGCCGGGCCAGCTAGTTTCATTTATAAAAATTAATGTAATTAAAAATGCCCAAATGGACTAGAGTAAAAGCAGGAAGAAGAAATTGACAAATATTAAGTGTATAATACAAAGCTATTGATTTAATTTGATCTTTCAATACATGTTGCTCGTAAAAAATATCTTGTAATGTATTTGCTTGAAATGTTTATATTGTAATATATACACTAAATGTCTTGTAAACTAACTAAAAATAGAAAAATTAAAATAAAAACAAAGAAATTTACTTTGATTTTTAAAAATTTTAGTCATCTACATCCATCCAGGGATTTTCATTAAAAAAATTACTAGAAAAATTGAAGTAAGAAATTTATTTCTTATACTTAACCGTTCAACAAAGTTAAGCAATATTATACGCAGTTGGTTCTTGGATGGGTGACCGCATAGAATTGCTGTGTGATGTTGTTGTATAGAATATCCCCAATGTTGTCATTATATCACCTAAATTGTTGAAAAGTGATAAAATTTAAAGAAAAGCTATTTTTGAATAAATTAATTTGAATAAAAAAATTTCAAATAGACATAGATTTTATATTCATTTTTTGCATAATCTATTCGATTTTGCCTATCAAAATATTAGTTTTTTGTATCAAGAACAAATTTTTAATATTAAATATTATACAATTATTTTAGGCCGACTTTGAGATAAAGAAGGTACCCAAATATTTTTTATATACAAACTTAATTTGATTTTGATTGATAACTTTTAGTAATGTTCTTTAAGTTTAGTGTTTTAGCTTTAGTTTCAAAGAATATAGATAGATAGTCAAACTTATAGAAAAAAAATATTATCTACAAAACTTCTTTATACGCCACTAATCTATTAGTTGATGACAAAACCCAGCAAACTACTGGGCGATCCTCACATAATCAGACTATATAGTATTACGCATGGAAAGTAATAACAATACCGTGGATGGGAATGATATAATCACAAAAATTGATTTTTTTTTTTGAGAAACCGCCTTTTTGTCAATAAAAATTATTTATTCCTTCGATTTAACATTAATTTAATTAACATTATTTAACATTAATTACTAGACTTAAAATTACTTTAACGAAATCTGTTTGGTTTTTTAATTTCAGAGGATCAAGATATAGTGGTCACCGCAAAATATCTTTTTTGAGAGGAGCTCTCGGAGATCTGCTGTAGTTCCTTTCCAAATAAATATTTTTACTAATACTAAGTCTTAAAATGCAGTTAAAAGATACCATAATATGTGTACAAATTTTAAAATCAATAAATTTAAAATTTTTTTCAGAAAAAATTCTGGAAAACTCGCTTTTTTCGGCCTTTTAACTGTATAATATAACTCTTTAAGTCATGCATTCATTAGATCCAATGAACCGATTTTACAAATCTACTAACTTAAACTCATTTTTTAGGCCTTGAATATGCCATCAAAATTTCAGCTTGGTATGTATTTCCATCTTGATGACAGATGGGCAGTGTGACGGAAGTGCACTTATGAGACGGTTCTATGAATACCTCTACAAAAATTTTGTTTTTACCTTCGATAATTGCTTACTATATAGACATTTGATTAAAATAAATATTTTCTGACATATTTTAATTATAAAAATCGTAGTTTACACATTTTTTAATACTTCTTACATTGAAATTAAATCGATTTTTAAAATGATAATGTTTGTTCGTTTTTTGCTAAACGACAATTACTGTGTTTAATTAACTACAAAAACCGCATGCTTACTTTATATAAGCTTTTACAAAATGAAATTGCACTTATAACATTTGAAATTTTATAATAAATATAGTTCTTCATTATTATTTAATCTTAGTGCGGAGGGTTAATTAAAAACAATTACCATTTAAAATATATTTTTTGTTTTTTCCACTTCGTTGTAAATATCTTTTTATTTATTTTTTGTATATTTTTCGAAACAAGAAGTGAGATTCGTCTTGATATTATTTTACATTTTGTTAACGGACATTTAACTATTTTTATATAAAATACAATAGATAGATTTATTTCGATTTATTGGAAACTTACAATCGGTAAACACTTATCATTTTTGTTCCTTGTTTTTTATTACAATTTTGTTTCCTTTGTTTTTGTTTTACACAGTTTATGTTTATCAATTTTTTGAAACTCATATCTTTTACGTTTGCCATTTTGTACGTTCCCGAATAGTACACCATTTATCATAATTGGGTTATCAAAAAAATAGTCAACTGTTTTTTATGGGTAAAAGCACATCATAAGTTCTTCTGATTAGAAAATCCATTGTAACTCTAAGCATGTATTTTATATTACATCCCGCATACGGTAAGAAGTACACATAAACCATCAGATTTTCTGATCAAAAATTCTGATCAGAAAAGCTTATTGTCGTGTGCGCATACATACGATGCTGTCTGAAGTAGCATCATAATTTTTTATAAGAATTTCTTACGATGGTATCTGAAGTAGGTCACTTGTTAATCAAAAAAACAATTGCTAAATTTAAAATATTTGAAAATTCACTGATTCGTTGTGGGTCGTGTACGTATCTATTCCTTGTTTATATTTTGGCGCTTGTTTAATACTTTTATCAGATATATGATCTGATTTTCTTATAATAATTTTTTATAGGACTGTCTGATGGTGTGCGTTGATTATCAGATTAAAATTTCTGATCAGACAAACCTTATCGTAGGCATCCGTTCAAAAATTTTGAACAGTATAATTATTGTTTATAAATCATAATCATTACCTCTGAGTTGGCACAGATTTTCTTGACATTTTTTGCTATTGCTATTTTGTCATGTGCTGTACAGTGAGAAGTCAGATTTTTTTAAATTCAGCATTATTATGCTAATATTGGAAGAAGGATTTTTAGTTTGTTTAAATACAGGTATAATTCGTTGACAATCCTGTTTTGCGGTGGATAGCTATACTCTTTTGCAATATTATTTTATGATGGTAAAAAAGCGGGAAAGATGGTCATCGTAGAAACTTCGTTATAAGAAATTTTGTAGACAAGGAATTCTGATTATAATTGGCTAAGTTCGACAGGGGAGACGAAGAATTAGAATATCGGGAAGAGAGCGTTACATAGTGTGTGAACAATCTCTAATACAGTGAATTAAAGTGAAGCATACTATATATACTTACTTAACCAAAATATTTTTACATTTTATTAAAATAAATGATTTGATTACTTCTAAAGGGATTTTAACTAACATACAATATATAAATAATTAAACTCAACAGAATGACAAAAATTTATTATTATAACGAATTATAATAATATAGAGCTGTCGTTGTATACGAGTCTACGCAGTTAGTTTGTTATACGAACGATTATTTTCGGCAATGATTTTGTGTGTAATAAATTTTTT
Organism: Chrysopa pallens; assembly: GCA_020423425.1. NCBI lineage: Eukaryota > Metazoa > Arthropoda > Insecta > Neuroptera > Chrysopidae > Chrysopa > Chrysopa pallens. The sequence continues at coordinate 65,053,734 of CM035592.1, forward strand.
ATTTTATGTATTATGTATATATTGTGTGTATTGTATTATTATTTAATGGACTCGACTTTATGAAGTTTAATTGTAATTAAAAAGTAAAAACTTTTTACTGGTAACTTTTTATATGAATGTGCAATATGTATTTATTATACTGTATAATATCCAATGTGTTTCATAATTAGAGTGTTGAATGAAACATAATTAGCATTTTATATTTTATTTTAATAAAGAATAAAATAGAAAACTCTATGCAAAGCAACAATATATAGCTAAATAAAATTAAAGTTGTATATAGTAAATGGAATGCGACTACGGTGGCTATTGAACTCGCAATTCAGGTAAACTGTGCACATAACAGAAGGTGACATAGCTGATTGACCTACCAAGGCCGCCATGTACTGGTTAAATATCAATATGTTACAAACATGGCATATTGTGTTTATTAGAATTTTTATATTCCAGAATGTATTTTTAAATTTTAATTCGTTTTGTTTAATTGTTTTACACTAATATTATAAAGAGGTAAGAGTTTTTATTTGAAGGGGATGTAAATACATTCCTTGGAACCACGGAATTGATATTAAAAATTATTTCATTAATCGAAAGCTTCATTATCGCTATCTCACAAGGCTATATTTTATTTTAATAATTATTCGTTTTCAATTTTTTTTATAGTTTCATCGCCTGTAGCCTAAATGATTTTAGATATGTGCGAAGGATGTAATATGAAAATATTCCACGTATTTAGATTGAGGCAATAAAAGATTGAGGCAACATATATCTTTAATATTCTAGCTACATTTGACTATTTTGTGTTAAAAACTATAAAGTTATTTTTATGTGAACTTAAGGAAGGTCCCTCGGCTGTATTAGAAAAAATAAATTAGTAGAAAATGACAATAAATACTAATAATTATATAAAACAACAGTTTGGGTACATTACCGATCAGTTAATAATTACTCTCTTAATTGATCGGCAAGGTTTTGCAAATTTTTATTAAATATAACATGTATCGTTACTATAACATACTAAAAATTATCTACTAATTTATTTCTGTACATTACATCCGATAGACTTATATCTAACAGATATAGCTGTTATAACCTACAACGTATAATTGTTTGTGTGATGTACTTATTGATAATTTTAATATTAATATTAACAGAATTAAATCATTTTTTTTTTTAAAATTCGATATACTTATATTTGGAATGATATTACTCAATTACTTAAAATTTTGAGGTACTCGGTAGCTATGAATGTACTTTAATTTTCTATAAACATAATACCATTAAAATACTTCCATGAAAACATTTATTAGATGTGAATTACCGTTTATTATTTCGATCATTCGTATTTTAAAGTCTTGTTGCTTTGAAAGATTAGGAGTGACGTTTAATAAAATAATTGTATTTTTGGCTTCGCATATCAAATTTTTATTAATTTCTGCACTGAATATTTTGCTGATATTAAAATTTTTTTTATTATATATATCGACGCTAACGAACTACTTGAACAGCATTCGTTTCGTATTCGTCCAAACTGCAAAACTATTGAGCGAATATTTAAAAATTTGAGATAATTAGTAGTCGGGTAACTTTGGAAAATTGTTATTACACATAACGGAATAAAAATTGCTAAAAATAAAATTTTCTTATTATCACAAGTAATTCTATGTATTAAAACTTCAGAAAATGTGTTTTTTTATCTAATAATAGTTTTCAACTCAATCGTTTAAGCCGCTTCAGAAATATAGCTATTAAAGTAAATAATTCATTCGATAGTTGTATTTTTATTTAAATGCCAGTATATTGAAAACAATTCATCAGATTTTGATTCAAAATTTTGTATGCACACGTAATATAAATTCAATTTTCTATAAAATTAGAAAAAATTGTTACCGAAAATGATATTAGCTCACCAACCGGCAATTTTATACGATTGAAATGTACAAAATGTTTTCATTTTATATCCACATTGAAACTCCATTTGTTTTGGACATATAACTACTTATTTGAGCGTATTAATCGCAATTTACAGAAAAATTCTGTCTCCAAGATTGTCAGTGTATTTTGACTTACATACTTGACTAAGAAACTTTGTTCTAAGAAATTACGATTGTGTTGTGCATCCCAATTGAGGATAATTATAAAGGATATTGAAGAAGTGGATATTGAAATAACATTTACCGATGTTAATTATGTATGTAAATTACTTCCTTTTGTGTAAGAACAAAATATTAACAATTTTTAATAAAATGAATGGAAGTAAAAAACAATTAATATTCAATAAATAATAAAAAAAAAAAACGTTCGTTGATTATTTCATATCATAAAAGTTATTTAATATTCTTTCATTTAAATTACTTACTTATAGTTTTAAGTACAAAAGAATAAAATAAAATATATTAATTATTTTTAATATTGTGCATCATTTAAAACTACTCATTACGTTTCTCCTTAACTACGGAAAATAATAAAAACTTTTTAACAAAAAAATAAAAATCCCGAAAAAACTGAAAAACAAAAAATAATAATCCTTTTTTATTTAACCTTAATAACTAAGCCCTTAAACTAATGAAAACCTATATATTTTATTTTATCCAATTCATTTTAAACAATGAGTTTTTCATTAACCTTAATAACTAAATTCTTAAACTAAGGTAAGTATAGCTAAGTAATTTTGAGTCGGTGCCAAACAAGCAAATTAATTAACTACGTAAAGCGTGATGCGCGGTGACTAAGGTATACTTACATTAGTTTTAGAATTTAATTACTAAGGTTAATTTAAAACTCAAAATGTATACTTAGTTATACTTACATTAGTTTAAGTACTTATTTATAAGGCATATTGTAGCGTGTGTGACACAGCGTGACGAGACACGGCGCGAGTGACTTGACGCAATCGTCCAACACGTGTTGAGGAACGCATATGGCCACGCAAGTCACTCACCCAATATTAGATAATATATAAATAGTATTATAATCCTACAATGAATAGCGTTGTTACGTATTGTATTTTACACGTACAAGTAAAAAAATTTTACGGAAATATTCGTATATGTAAAAATTTTTTACTTTTTATGGTAAAGATTTTATAAAAATAACATATTTGAATTAAATTATTGATCATCTTAAAAATAACATATCCTTATGATCCAAAAACATTAAGTAAGGACATTTTTGAACATAATTTACAACTGATCTTAAATATAAAAACTAATTACACTATAAGTAGACTAGATTAGTGAAATGTGCGACGTGTGTCGCGATAAACTGTGTCTTGAGCACTGTGCTACTCGTTTGTCGCGTCTGGCCAGTCTCGCTACGTAGCATCATGTCGTCAATTGGTGCTGACCCATTCATTCGTGTATGTTACTAAAGCAACATACACGAATGAATGTGGCATGTGACACAGGCCTTACGGTGAGTTTGTGTAGATGAGTGCATGCATGTATAAGCAAACAAAATGGGAAGCAAAATTACTAATGAAAAAAACGAATATTCCCAGGGAAATGTTTGAAATAAAACTTGTAGAGTATTGTTGTAAAAGTTGTATATTATAGAGTATTATTTGGAAATGATTATTGTATACCTTGATTTAATATTGGCACTAAAAAAATAGTAATAATGTACTACTTATAATACAATGTGTTTTCTTAAAAATAGAAATTTTAAATGAAAAGGGGGTGTACAAATTTGAAGAGCGAATTGTTTTACTTTTGTCCCATTAAAATCCAAATAGAGTTTCGATATACACAAATAAATTTATGTTAAACAAATAAATTTTCAAATAATAACTGTTTTCAAACTTGTTTCATATTTTTATTGGCTATTTCCAGAGGAATTTAAAATTGTGTTAAAATAAAATAACAGGATAAAAATGAAACGATAATAATCTCCCACAATTTATAATTCCCCACTTTATAATTTCTTAATGACACATTTCAGAAAAGCACTGTGTAAGTACGTACTTATTATAATTGCTTATGAATGTGTAAATTATCTGATTGAGAGCTAGAATTATGGCGAATTTAAACAGTGTATAAAAAAAACATATTTCAAGCAAAAGTTAAATAAAAAACATGTTTTGCTTTTGAAATTTGCTTCCATCATCTAATGTCTATCAACACAGGTTCCAAATGAGGAATATACAGAAAATTTTAAGACGCCGACTAGTTACTCTTCAAAAAGTGTCCACTTATTAATATTTTTGCTTAGATATATCATTTAACAAGTTCGGATAAAATCTTAGAGAGTTAAGTGTTTTAATACCCGACATATGCACGAGACGTATAAATGTAGTCAATATGTAGTCAAATGAACAATCAAATAACAAACAAAAATTATATTTATAGTATTCTCTCTCTATATATATAGAAATTAATTCCTGTTAGTGTGGTTGTTACATATTTTTTTAGGTGCGTTCAGAGGAGTCCCACACACAATACCTGTGTTCCCCACACAAATACAAATCGAAGTATCGGATTTCTCACTGAAATACCGGGTGTTACCCACATACCGAGATATCAGGTCTCACTTCACATCAAACCAAATACCGGGTGCGAAAAAATGTTCTTGCGAAAGTTTTTTTACAAAGAAATAATAATGATTTAAACGATTTTAAATTAGTACTGGAAAGTAAAAATACGTATTAAAGGAACGTTTTTGTTTCACTTAAGGACTTTCCGTGAACTTCCTGTGATTTTGAAGCTTTGTTTTGTGTTTTTATGAGACTTAAAATTGTTTAAAAATTCTCCACTGTTTAGAATTTTAGGGTTAATTGAATCTAATAAACACAAAAATAACACTTTTTCAACGATTGGATTAATAGTTTTCGAGGCAAAACTTGAAATTTCCAGATATTGGCTTTAGATTGGATTTGAGGTACATATCGAACTCGAAAACGATAAATTTTGCTCGATTTTCTAAATTAGGGTACAATAATACTTACATAAAATAGGTAAAACTACTTATATAAAAACGCAAAAAACTCGTAAACTTAAAAAACTCATAAGTTCATAAAATGAATATTTCAGTTGAGTGTAATTTATTCAAAATAACTTTTTAAAATGCACTTATTTTCTTGATCTATTTGTGGATGAAGAAAATGTTATGGTACTGTAAATTAGATTTCTACAATTCAGGTAAAGTATTTTCTGATAGGGTGTGCGCCCCGTTTTTTCTTGTAACTACATTCAGTGTTCTTATAAACAAAATTAAAAAAAAAAAAAACTTTTAGCGAAATTATTATAATTTATGATTACTCTTGTTATAACATGTACTTAGTTAAACAAGGTTGCAGATCCTGGGTTAAAAGATTATTCATGGATACCATTGACGTGTTTCTCTTACATACCTGAAACTTACTTTTAAGGTGTGTTCCTTCAAAATTTCAGTTAGCTCTTTTCATTTTTGAGTTTTATAACGACGGTTATTTCGTTATTTTCTTAGTGATTTAATTAGTGTATAAATTTCAAAATTTAAGACAAAATTTAATAAATGTTGATTTATTAACATGTTGTTTTATTTGGTATAAAACTGTAGAATAATAAAACATAGAATATAATTGTATGCTACCACATAAAATCAATGCTACAGTAAAAAAATAAAAATTTAAAAAACAGCCTGACGTGTATTCCATGAAAGTTAACAACTGTGATAATCTATATAGACTTGAAATATACCAATAATTATCTGGTAATAATCCGTGGAACGGGAAACATAGCCGCAGGCCGGAATAACGTAAAATTTGGTTACTCTATATATATGTCATGGTGAACTACGCTACCGAAACTTTATTAATGTTTATAATGTAGGTACTCTAATTGATCCGTGAAACATAAAAATTTTCCTTCAATTAAAATTACGAGTATCATTTCAATTATTATTTTTCAAGATTGAGCTAAGATTGAGCATACATGTGTTAATTGAATTACAACATAATAATACAAAAATAATATGATATAGTTGTAAATCATTATTACTTAATTGTGATTTCACCATATTTTCTTAAATACGCCTTTTATTCTTGTTTTAATTTAAAATATTATAATACAATCCTTTTTAATACCTCTTAAACCCAATTATACCAGAAAATCTTGTAAAAATATATGCCTTTACTTTAATACTTACATCATCAACAGACCAGATAGTATAGAATTTATAACAAATGCAATTATGATTTTGGCTTATTTGTAACAAATTAGTATCAATTACGTTTTAGATTACGGATAATTTACGGCAAGTTTTAAATCTATATATAGATCGTTTATGCCATCTTACATGAGACACACACAGGTATGATTATGCCAAGTTGACTTAAAATGATACGCAATTTATCGTAATACAATTTCACGGCAAATATAAAAAAAACGTTTATACCGTCTTGCAGGAGATAGACACACACAATTATAGCATTTCTAACGTCACTTAAAGTTGGCTGGGCAGGCATCTGTTTGTAATCGTAATCCAGTTTCACTGCAAAGTTTTATATTTAACCTTTACGTTTGATGTATTAAAGGCTAGCTTAATTAACCCCATTCTTATAACTCTGTACAACTTTTCAATTAGTATATCTTTGGTATATACAAATAATTTTCTATTCTAAAATACGAGACTGGTGGCACTTGAAACAGAATACGCTGGATCTCGAGTACTGATAAATTATGTCTTTTCAACTATTTTATAAAGTTGCTTTGACTAATTTTTATTCATATTTTTAATTTTAGATTTTAACTGAAGATTTTTTCCACGAAAGAATTTAATTAGCTAAAATAAAATATTTGTTAATAAATTAAAATTATAGTAAATTACAAAATGGTCCAAAATAATATTCATTAGACATGGCATTTTTTCATTCCTTACTGTAAATGCAGGATACGTAGAATATGAATGATTTTCAAAATTTTTCAAATCCTAATATTTAATTTACTTTTAAGAAGCCAGAAATAGAAATAAAGACTTTTGCTTTTAGTATTTATTTCATTATTATGAATACAAGAATACATTCGTTATCTACTGATACGAAGGATTAAAAAAGTTGTAAAAACTGCAAAGAGGTGCATTTTTATATATACGGATCTCGCTTTGTACAAATGTATATATATATATATATATATATATATATATATATATATATATATATATATATATATATATATATATATATATATATATATATATATATATATATATATATATATATGAATGACATGCGCACATTATATACATACTACAAACATGTAAAGCACAATTTTCCATGCTCATATTTCGAGTATTACAACTGTACCATAGTATGGCATATTTCGTATACAACAGTATAATCAGTGTTTGATATTGTGCTTTTGAGGAGAGTACTTTATATAGTTTGTTGATAGGAATTGTCGAAGTGTGTGAATTCATGAAATGATATGAATTGCTATTCACAATAATCATCAAACTTCGTACCGATCATCGTAACAATACATTCCGATTTTGGAAAATTTTATTTTTAAATACAGTTTATGATTTCAGTGATTTGGTTTAATGAAAACTAATTTGTTTCATAAAGTTTAAGTGTTTTATTTTTTATTTTTTTTTTTATTTGGATTTTAATAAATTAAAATGTTTTGATGATATGTGATAATATTGAAAGAATAACTTTGTGAATTTCCGATGTAACCAGTTATTAATTACATTTTGTGAATTAATAAAGAAAAAGTGAGTTTCGTGGAATAAAAAAAAGTTTCTTTTCATAAATTAATTGAATACCAGACTGGTTTTTTAGTTTTTATTGGTAAGTTAACTTTTTGTTTAATTATATTTTAATGATTTACGTAAAATTAAAAAAAAAAACTAAATGAGTTAATTTTAAGTTTAACTTTACTTTGTTTTAATTCGTTATTTATAAACAAGATTGATTACATTGAACTGAGTACACCCGATTTAAATGCTGAACTTAATTTTAAATTTGGCTTTAATTTAATTCAAATTTGGCTCGGCACTATTTTTGAGAATCTAATGGATTCTATATGAAAATTGTTTGTACATAAATGAAATTAGGAATATACATAGCTTTCAATTGAGAGTGAATTTATTAAGCGTTAAATATTATTAATATTAATCCTTTAAACTTCTTATAAGCTTAGAAGGTATACATGTTTGTTTGGTAATCACTTACGATAAATGATTTGAAAATTGAAATCATTAACATAATTTTCAGTTAAACATGAAAAGAAGTATTCATGTAAAACTTTTTAAATACCCGAAATATAGCAAGGTACAATTTTTGAACTAATTATAATGAAATACAATCATAATTTTAAAATCATACGACACTAAAGAGATTGATCATACAGCTATGAATAGTTTGTTATACAGGATGCATATACTTGGCATATTCAAAAAACTAAAAAAGTCAGTGGAATCGAGAAATGTGTTTCAAAAAAAATTCTTATAATCCTTTCATAAGCTCTACTAATCTCAAACGTCTACTTATTTACTTATTTTACAATATAATTTTAATACGTAAACTAGTGCTTCGCAATTCGTAACACGCAAAAATTGCACGGATTTTACCAAGAAATCTTTCTAAATTTTCTTAGATCATTTTTAGTATTTAAAAAATTTTTATTTTGAAAAAACAGTGCAATAATTAAGCTTAGTAACTGTATTCATTATGTTACTCCATATTCAACTGGAGTAACACCCGAAACATGTCGCATAATTAGAATAAAATAAAGTGGTTAAGCAAAATAAAAAAATTGAAGTGTGTAAATTTATTTATTCACCTAACATAATTAATACTATGGAATACGACAAATTAAAGCTCTCTACCATTAATACTTAGTAACTGTATTAAAGAGAAGGTCAAAAGTTCACGTTTTTAAAATTCAAGCAACTTTTTCCTCTGGTGAATTCATTTAAATAAGCTCATTTTCTCGTATATAAATTATTTTTGTATAAAAAATGCCAATGATTAGATTTGTTCAGATGAGAAACTTTGTTTAGAAAAGTTAAAAAAAAAATTCAAGTCTGCATAAAGGGCTCACTAACGTTTAATCCATGCTGCTCAAAATAAGCATGCGCTTGAGGTTCATCAGGCTTTTCATAAGATTAAACTTTTGTCTAGATTATTTTCTAGAGATAACTAATTTTTGAGTACTTCTGTATATGCTAATTTAACATACCATCAACGGAAGCATTCTAACTTTTTTTGTTATTTGGAGTACCGCGTATGATCCACCACCATCTCCAATTGTATTCATTAAGAACAGAAACGGTAAACGTTAAACAAAAATATTAAACGTTTTTATACATTTTATATAATATATTTACGTTATTAATTGTTTTAATTGATGTAAGTAATTAATTCAATTAAGGATTATCTCACTTTTTTCGAAATTATTGACTGATCTCGGTGATTAGGACTTTCGTTTACGTATATATTTTCAATTTTTATTATTAATCTTGAAATGTTTAATAAACCAAATTTTTCTTGATACTCAAATATATTAAATCGATCAAATTGGCTGTTTTTTAAAACATATATTAATACTTGGGCAGAAGTATACATTTTCGAATTTAAGAAAATTTAATTTTGAAATTTGGATTTAATAATATCGGCATTATTAATTTTCTAGTTTATTACATTGAACAGCATTTATAAGTTTTGACACATTTTCCACTACTTTTAGCCAAGTGTTTCATTCAGTCCGTTATTGCTAAAAATAACAGAAATTTCCATGACGTATCTTTCAAATAGATGCTGAAAATTTAAACCAGTTATAAATTAAAATTATTCATTTTGATTCGGAATTGTCTTATTTCGATTTGGATTTTGAATTTACTTATGTTACATTCGTATATACAATTATTCATAATAACCTACGCAATTCATTATGTTTTTAATTTTTCTTACATAATTAATTTATCACAATTAAATTATTAAAGTTAATTTATAAGAAATTATTAATTAATTAATTTATTACTTTAAAAATAGTTGACTAGAGGTTCAATAAATTATTTTATACAATCAAAAACAGCTGGATATTTTTTTAATATTAAATAATTTTACCTCGTGTAAATTATTTATCATATGGATAGTGTATATACCTATACAGTTTATAAATTACTATTACCCATTTTATGTTTCAATCAAACCCTTTTTAACAGGCGAGATTTTATTTTAATTTTAATTTGACTTTTTTGATATGTAAAAATATTTGCTTTATAAAAATATATGATTTTTACTCGGTAAACGTGTCAATAGTGGAATATAATATAAGTATTTATTATTGTATTATAAAATTTTTGTAACATGATTTTGATATGACGAAGATTGTGTTGTAATGTTGATATTCGCGGAAGTATGGATAAGCACGATTATGACATCAATGAAAATTTGACGATACTTGATATTTGAAAATATAGTTTTTATTTGCATTTTATAAAAACAATCACCATCTTCCATCACGTTCGATTTGTTAATTAGTGTTAATCCCATCATAATATTTAACGCATTCCAATAAATTTTTAGTATCCATGTGGCTTTTATAAATATTGACCCCATACACAAAATTTTGGTATAGGTGTTCATAGAAATACCTAATTAGTTCTTTCCCGGTTGTCCGTCCGTCCATCCATCATCACGAGAATGCAAAAACAAAAAGTGATAACCAGTTGAAATTTTGATGACGTATTCATAATATGAAAATGAGATCAAGTTCGTGAGTGAGTAAAACTGGTCCATGGGGGCTAATGGATCCTTACTTGAACGAACTTTTAAACTATAAAAGATTCAAATACAAAAAATATATATTTCTTTGAACAAATTTGGTTCGAAAATTTTTCGTAAAATGTTACGATTCAGCACAATTTTAGCTTAAATTAAGCTAATATATTGGTAATATTAATACATATTATTATACGAGTATATATAACTGTATAGACTGGATATTTATAGTATTTTATGAATGCTAATTAAAAGTAGTCCACACAATGATATTCAATCATATGCCGAATATTTAAACAGTTAACTCTGTTAGTTGTTATCTTTACTTGTCTCTTTTTAAATTTTTGGGAACCTTTCTTATTTATATCATCAAATCCTCAAAATCTGAAGTGTAACTACGGCGCTCAAGTAAATTCTCATTTAGCATGTCGTGCTCTCCTACTAAAAAGTACCAACTATTTTGAAAAATAATATAAAATAAAATTAACACCTTTTTTTATAAAAAAGTTGACAAATGCAATATTTCTCGTTATAATATTTATATATGTTCTGTCTTAGGACGACGGTCTACAAGGAATTTAGTCATCACATACTGCTATGTATGTGAGATGGATTTTAGATGATTTCACATACCCCTTTTGTGTATTTTGTTTTATATTTGTCGGTAACATAATGTACAACATATTCAGTCCCGTATTCTTATAATATTCAGAATATCACCTAGTACCTTAGGTATGGTGACCCTTGGATCAGATCACACATCTTATACACATAATTGCGTCGAAATATTAAGCGGCATATTTGAGAATTAATTAAAAAAAGCTAATGCCTGGAATGTTTATACATTTAATATTTGTGGATATATAATAAATATGTAATAAAATTTTAAGTAAAAAATTGAAAACTCTGGGAGTTATTCGAATTCTCTCAAGAGGCAGTGCATGAAATAAAAAAACCATGAAATGAAACATAAAATATAAAGTTTATTAATCAAGAAAATATTGTCTGTGACATCAAAACCTCAAAAAAAAGAATAAAATTGAAATTTAACAAAATGAGAAAGAAATTTCAAATTTCGCATTAAAAGTTATATGACATGGAGGAACATATAATAGCAGTTGGAAATAGAATCCATTTGATAGGAGGATTCATTCTCGAGTTATGACTGCAACAAATTTGAAAAATGTAAAAACCAATGACAATATGTAGCATAGTACAATGGGCCCAATTAAAAATTGAAATTTTGTATGTTGAAGGGTATGTTTGATTAGTGCGAACGACGGTTTTGTATCATAAATTTAAAATAGAGTTTGAAAAATTTTATGATTTATTTTAATACAAAAAATTTAGACTAAAAAAGGTCTCCATTGACAGTTTAAAGTTTGATTTATTGCAACATAAATTCATAATTTGATTTTATTTGTTTTGATAAGTGTCCGTATAAAAAAATTTATTAATTCATTCGGATATAAACACTTACTCGTATGTTATAATTTTATTTATGCGTTCATTATTTCAAACCATTTGTTTATTGAATTTCACCTACTGATTTGTGATTTTATTTGAACATGAAGAAGCTTTGTGGCAGCTGAACTTATTATATTTTTTCTATTTGTATTCGATGGTTTATTATTAGGTGTGAATATATTACTTGAATTGATGATTTACTACAAAATTTGAAATGTTATTTTGGGAGTCGATACAAAATCAATAGATTTTTCCTTAATTTATTGAATATTATAAATGTAAATAATTTAAATTGATTTAAATGTAACGATTCTTTTCCGATTACGTTTAGGTGCTAAGTAATGTTTGTGAATAAAAAAATTGCCATTGTTTTAAAAAATTATAATAGTGGTACCATCATTACAAATAGATTATTTTAATTGTAAACAATTGTGTTATTTAACAAAGATTGACTAAATATTTTTTTATTACTACAATTTATTATTGTTTTTAATTTGACAACATTAAAAATATACTTCAAAATGTGGCCATTCTATAAGATAATAGTCTAAAAACATATTTTATTGTATTGAAATTAAATTATGTTTACTTTTTGCAAATTACACGAAATAAAATGTAATAATTTTTGAAGTTTTACCTGCCATATTATATCATGATATATGCTATATTGTTTTGTAGTATTTACATATGAACTGGTTTACTAGCGTATTACGTCACACATACCACGTGACAAACATCATTACAGAAACATCGTTTTACGCAATGTTTTCATCAATTAATTTATTACATTGACTCTCATTGGTAATTGTGTAGATTTCCCGGAAATATCAATGTAGTATCACCATAGCCTATTGAAGTGTCCTTAATATATGATCAGGATACTAAATTATAATGTAATGATATATTAGTTTAAAATTACTTTTTTTTTTTTTTTTAATTTTAATTTTGTTTAAATTTTTTATGTGATTTTTTTTACATTTTGATGTGGGTAAAAAAGTAAGTTCAGTAGTAGTAAATAAACAAAGAGGGTATAGACTGATTTTATAACGGTAATTATGGCAAACAAGATATCCGTTAATTTAAGGTTTGAGTGCGATTTAAAAAATGTTACAGGTTCGATGAAAGAGACAATATTTGAATTTTGGTACAGTAAAAAGTTGTTACAATCACCATTATAAAATAATATCCAAACATTTGTAGGATATTGTAAAATGAAATGAAATACTTACGATGCTATTATATACTATATCCGGACATATCGTTTTAAAAAATTCGACATGTACTTATACATTAATTCTATCTATTGCATGCTTGGTTAGGTTTTCGACAAGAAGTATGACAAATTATGACTATTATAACTTTTCAGAATCACAATAATATATAAACAGAGAAACTTTATTTACACACTTATTTATTTGCAATTTGAATAAAGAACTTTATTTCCATATAATTTAAATAATTTCAATATCTACAGGTTGCAGAAAATAGGTGTATTTAAATTTCATATGTTTGTTGTTATTCTTAAAATAATATTTAACTTATTGTACATCAATTTGAAATCAGGGCTTATGCCAAATTTATGTAAAGTATCATGTGAAGTAACGATGATGACAGTGAAGTAGAATATAATTTCAACTAGGAATGAAGTTTTTTTTGTTGTTGGTATGTTGGAACGAGAGAGATGTGGTGTCACAAACAAATGTACCCCTTGGGGTCAACGTATAAAATTATTACGTATCCAAAGGGAACTCTTGTTACAAACACACACACACAAACCATTGCTGGTTTCATTTGCCATTCCTATTACTCATTGCTGGCTGATAGTTGTAGATAGTTTATTACTGTATAACCACTGAACCAGCAGCAATGCTTCAAATATATATATATATATATATATATATATATATATATATATATATATATATATATATATATATATATATATATATATATATATATATATATATATATATATATATATTCTTATATCATCTGGATATTTACAGTTCTAAACAAAAGTTTGATCATACTAAAGCATCGAATTGTTATATTTTTTTTATGTTTAGTTTAAATATTTTATAAAATACTTTATAAAATGCCTTTTGGCATTTATTTTGTGACGTTTGTTAGATCTTCGTCGAGTCCATTTAAATCAAAACGAATTGAAAATAAATGAAAGGGTTTTCAACGTACTAAACAAAAACAATCCAATACCTAATGTAATTCTGTTTTTAATATTATGGAAAATAATGCAAGACAACAAAAAGCTTATAAATATGTTTCACTTTCTAAAATACCTTGTTAATAAATCTCGGGATTTGATAATCGAGAGTAATATAGCAAAAATTTTGTATTTGCAAGTACAGATCGAATCATACATGTCATATAAGTAAATGTAAATGTCATATAAGAAGATATAAATGAAATGAGTAATTCGAATCATATTTATTCCTATTTACGCTCATTGAAAACTACTTACCTTCAAACAAAAAATATTTTTACAAAAAGGATGATAAATATTAAAATAAATAACACCCTATTTTAAGTTATAATTAAAAATAACTTTTTTACGGTAGTGTATTGTCTTATTCTTCGATATGGTGATGGTACATCACCATCCCACTTGAACATATTTGCTCATATGTGAGATGCAATAAGAAATAGTTTTAACAGAATTGATGTCGTGCAAATATAATACAGTACAATTTCAATAGACCCGATCTCAAGGGAAAAGTGAAATTCGAATTATCGAGTTTTTTTATTTATCGACGCTCAGATCCATCGAGACCTGAGATCAAAACTTCTAGTTACTTCAAGTCTAATTTTTGTAAACAATCATCGTAGAAGCCTGTGTTCAATAGGTACTTTATAAGTACTTTTTTTTTTTCGAATCTTTGTCTTCGTATAAAAGCTTCAATGTTTTAGATGTTTTTGCTGTAGTCAAATTTTGCAATAGAGACCTTAAAAGGGTTTAACTTATACTGATCATGCAAAGAAGCGAAAAATTTTTTCTTTACAGTCAAAATTGCGAAATAAAAGATAAATGAATCATAGGCTTACAAACTTTAATTTACCTTCATCAATTGCATATAAATTTAGGGTTAAGCATTAAAATTGTTTACTATATAGATTATATTAATATAATTATTTAATTTAATGCAATTTACTTCTGCAAATTGAAATATTAGAAAATTTCATTAAAAAACATCAGAGTATATTTTTTAAAACTGTTCTTTCAAAGTTATAGTTGCTATCCCTGTGATGTTAATTGTCTTTACGCCTAAATTTAATGTTATACAAACTTCAGCCGAAGCTACAGGGATAAAAAAAAATTGAAAGAAGGAAAATTTTGTAAGTAAACCTTTTTTATTCGATTGTTTATTATTGTTTTGCAAAAATTCCACCTGGAGCCTTCTGTTTGATCACCATTTTTCAACAGGGCATCCACATTATTAAGTTTTCTTTTAATTTTTGGTTATTAACTACCAAAAAGAATATTTTTGCGAATAATCTGCAAAATCTAAAAAGTTTGTATTTTTAAATTTTGGTTTATCTTTGATTATTTTTGAAGAAGGAGAGTGACATAGCTCTTTATAATTAACATAGAAAACCTAACTTAATAATCACAATATACAAATAATGTATTTTTAATTATAAAATTTATCATCGATCGACATCGTAACATATAGTTTTTCGGATTACCAATTTTCAATTTTGATAGATTTTAATTTTAATTTTTGGTTTTTAAACTAACCAGTTATAATTATTTACGTTAAAGTAACTTAAAATTATCACCTTCCGAAGTTTAAAATGAACTTTTAAACAAAAATACAGAAAATGAAAAAGTCTCAAAAAATAAGTATTAATGTCTTAAAGTACTTAATAAATACTTTATTTTTGAAAAAAATTCTCTTTCATCGACGAGGTATATGCTCACATATTATATCAAATTTTTAGAATTTTAAGATTTTTAGTTTAGGTTATTAATAATCATTATAAAAATGTAGGTATTCAATAGTTGAAAGTTCTAAATTTTGCAACTCATTCAAGCTATGCCTGACTCCAAAAATAATTTTTAAAAAAAACCAAATTTTCAAAATGATATTAACTTCTAAAATTATAGAAGTTAATGTTTTTCGATAAATCATGAGTTTTGTCCAAAATATCTTTTTTTTCTTCGTTTTAATAAATTGATTCGAAATAACAAGATATATTAAAACAAAACTAAATAAATCGACAAGCAGAAAGCTCCAGATCAAATTTTGTCTAAACACGTTTTTCACTATTAAATAGGTATTTAGAACAATATTCAAACAAAAAATCATACTTAGGCACATAGGTACATTTCCTGTTTCTGCTTAATTTTTATAAATAATAGATAAAAAAACTAAATCAAGATATTAGAGAAATTGGATATCTGCCAACCACAAAAATTAACCCCAAATCTCCCTTTACTCTCTGTAAAAAAACATAATTTCTAAATTGAATTTTGAATATAACTCTTTAATGCAATGTACATTTTTGCAATGTATCTTTAAATATATGCCGTTTAAAAAAAAAACTTAATACTTTTAATTATGTAATCAGAATAATAGTCAATCATATATACATCATGATGAAAAATGTTTCAATATTTGTCAAGTCCATTCTACTATTAAGCATTAATTAAAACAAAATTCTAATAAGTGTGGTTATGGTTATGCTATATATGCTTATGGTTATGTATGAAGATAATTTGAAATGTTTGAAATAAAAATACGCCTTTTAAATTTCATTTTAATATCCAATTTAGAATTATTTTGAGTACAGGCAGACAGGCAGTCAAACAGATCGACTGACAGGTTGACGAACGTATCTTCAATATTTAGTTTTTTCACCAAATTCAGCCCTAATTCATTATACCCTAATAAAATGTATATAGTGTATAAAAATATATATTCTATACCCGTCATTCTCAACCTTTGTTTTTGTTGCGGCACAATTTAATTATTTCAAAAAATTGTCGGCACACAATCAAAAAATTTCTGAGTACATAGAAGTGCATTTTAATTGTTTATTTTCTAAAATTTGATGGAACAATTCAAGAATTTGGCGGTATACAAAAGTATCGTGGCACAGTGGTTTCAAATCACTATTCTACACAATAATAATGATACTTAATAATTAAGCCTTAAATAAATCAGACCATTTATTGGATAAATGCCTCATTGTGAGTAGAAGATAACTAGCCTCATCCATTGACTACCCGGTTTAGTATTCCTTCAAGCCGTCTTTTTTTTTTATAAAGCCCCTTTTCATATTCAGTTTCTACCCTTTTGAGACCCGTAATAGTCATAGCGTGTAGAACCGATATCTGTGAAGTTTATACCAAAACTAGCAGAACACATGAGTACATTACCTTTTTTGTCAAACGCCCTTGAAAATGTGGTAAGGAAACCATTGTTTGCGTCAAGCACAGGCAGTCTGGCTGAATCTCTATTGTATTCTGTATGATTTTCATGATCCAGCTATTTTAACATCATTTGAAGCATCATTATTGCATGTCATCATTCGAAAAAATGTAGTATAGATAATTTTTTTCCATCTATTGAGATTCTAAACTGATCCCATGAAAGTTTTATAAAAATATACTGGAGTAGAGAATTGAATAGTGTAGATAATAGAGGATCAACTGTTTCCACTCCTCTGTGGGCAACAAATAGTAGGCCGAGTTTTTCGGTCTTGGTTTTGGATATATTGTGTGCATATAGGTTTTTGATTGTAATGAACTTTCTTGGATAGCAAATTTTAGTAGGTTATGCCAGATATGTCAGTGTTCAATACTTCCAAATGATTTTTGAAATGATCTACTTGCCTTTCAATTCTATCTACATACAGAGAATAGTAACTAGTAAAAATTTTATAATTTTCTTATAGAAGTAAGAAGTCACAGGTGAAGTTAATAAAAACAAACTAATAAAATCTTCTCTTAAGATTGATTTCGAATGTAATATATATTAAAGTTTAATTTATTGTTATTTAATTTACTGTTTTTTTACTATCTATAATACTGTCAGCTACTAACTCTGTCTAGTCTATTTTATACTAAAACATTTAATTTACAATTCTCTTATATTTGAAATCTTCTATCCATGCAACAATGTATTGCATTATACATTATATATTATGTTGGATAATGTAGATTTAACTCAATACTTAACCGTTTTATGTACGGTATCCTAAAAAAATTAAAAAAAAGGATTTATTCGATATAAATGATAATTATTACTTTTAATGATGAATTGTTGAAGTTGAAAATGTGTTATATGATTATTATTATTTAACCAAATAATTTCAATTTTATGATACGCATTTCTGTATTAGTTTTTTTCCAATAAACGGATTTTAAATTTTTCAGGTTTTTTAAATTTACTTTGATATTTTAGTATTTATCTGGTTTTTTAATTTATATCTAAGTCAGCATTAAATTTTATATTGAAAATTTTAACGATAAAAAAATATGACGGCCTGAATTACATCCGAGTTATATAAAATTTTAACATCACCGATTTCATTATTTTTATGTTTGTCGACATTTTGAAATTTTTTTTAAGCCACTTTCATTTAGAGTGTGCCTGTTAGTCTGCCGGTCAGTGGTTTGTTAGCCTGCACTTATGAGTAAATATTTATGAATGAAATATTTATGAATTTGTGGAACTATCTGATGAAATTTCATATGTATAGTCACTTGGTGTGTGCTTAAATAAGTTATTTAATTTCTGTGAAAAGAATTTCTGTGATAGAGGATTTTATATGATAAAATATGGAAAATGTAGTTTTTTTACCCAATATCCATATTTTAATTTAAATTGTTTCGGTATTACAGCTTTTTAAGTAAATATATTCGATTATCGATAAATTTTCACAAGTTCTGGTATATCCTGTACCAGTTACCCGATTTTGATGAATTTTTTTTATGTACACACATATTCAAATTTCACAATGGTTAATAATTTTGGTTGAAATCGATTATTCTGAATATTAAGAAAATTAAAATAGTAAATCGAAAAAAAAATGAATTTGTCTTACTGTTACAATAAAGTTTGACACATACCATTTATCATCTCAGTAATAAAATCTCAGCCAAAAAAAATATTTCAACAATAACAATGATGAAATTTTAATAAAAACATAAAATAGTTATAGATATAACAGTTCCGCAAAATAGGGATAAAATTATAATAGTAAATCGAAAAAAAAAATGAATTAAATAGTTGTAAAAATAATAGTTTCGCAAAATAGGGATCGATATACTGTGGTCCGATATTCTGAAAATGGTAGAGGATAAGACAATAGATATCCTTTTTCTGGCTGTATTAACAAAATTATTTCCACTTTGGTTTGTATAGTTTCATGGATATTTTTTGTTAAATAACAATAGTTTCCTTGTATTCATTTTATCGCGATATTATTGTGATAAATATACCTATATGTTTGAAGTATTTATTATGTGAAACTGGGAAATGATATAAACCTAAAATAATAATTGATTTTATCCGTAATTTCAATTAAATCTGCATTGGACATTATGAATAATAATGATATTAAAATAATTATGAAAAATTGACCACAATTATGTATAATATACCAGTTATGATGTTTATATATCATCATATATACCTATGGCAAACTACCAAGGGATTTGAGGTTTAAAGGCAATAAACTAAACAATGGAAACTTACACATACAAAATTGTAAAATTTTTTAATTTAATAAAATATTCATATCGTGAATCCTCATAAAAACCTCTTAAAGGTTTTTAAACACGCTTTATACGTAAATTAAGTTTAAAAAATCCAAAATTATACTATAATAAAATTATTTTTAACGAAAATTTGATCATTTTTATCGTTGTAAAAGAGTTAAAATTCGATGTAAAATTTCTTCGACAGACCAGCAGACACTGCGTGTTAAAAGAAAGGAAGAATATAAAAATTTATGAAAAAGACCTTTCTAAAGTTATAGCGTTACATAGAGAAACAGGATTCATTTTTATGTATTATATATAAAGAGATACATATATTGAAAGACAAAATCATAACCCTTATTTTTGGCTTTGCTGTAGCCGGGATATTTGTTTTAAAGCATGGATAATAATAATCCAAAAATATAATATGTATATCAAAACAATTAATGGTCATCATTTATTTATTAGCACTTCAAATGTTAATTAATAATACAAAATTAATAATTTTATACTATGACTGGAAACATAGTAGTTTATTAATTTTTGTTTCGACGAAAATGATGCAAAATGATAATCGGATTTACAACATACTTCGAGTGAGAGATGGTAAAACATTCATATGTTTGTGTACTTTTAACGAATATCTGGACAATTTATATAGAGGATATATCATTTTTATCGTTGCAACTCAACTGCCTGCAAATTTTCAGCTCGATTGATCACGGTAAAAGGCTTAAAATTTTATATAGAAGTTTTACAACAAACAAACAGACAAACAATCACTACGAGTTAAACAAAGGGAGTAAAACATGGAAATATTTCATTCCTACTTTCAAAACTTGAAGGTGAATTTGTTAAAAAACATTCCACAAATTTGATAATTTCCACTACTGCGAATGTTGTGTAAAATTTTCATTGAATTATCAATTGGGAATTTTTACGTAGTTTTATATAAAACCAGTGTTTTTCTACGTAATCTATGTTGTCCAAGAAAACTTGCAGTTTGAGGTGCGATGCAGAGAGACAGCAATTTATTGTGTAATGTTTGGAGCGGTTCGAACAAAACTCATAAACGAGTCGGTGAGATGTAACTAAAGTTTTTTGAAATAATGTTTACTTTTTTTCTATTACTTAAATCACTCAAACTTAATTATGGCATCGGTCATTTGCCTATTAAAAATTATTATGTTTTTTTGTCTTGAAAATCCATATTTGCCTTATCCTAGTATGTATTGTTTATAACATAATTAGCTTACAAAAATATAAATAAATGTAGTTTGTGAATTCCTGAAGTAACGGTAACTTGAAAGTCCTAGGCACAATTCCCAATATGGGGTGAAGTTTTTTGAATATCTAGGTACATTATTTAATTTGAAATAATAACATTTTAAAAAACGTTTTAAAACAAAATAAAACAATGTGATATGTAGACAATTGGAAAACATGAATAGAAGATGATTAAAACTGGTGTTCTCTCTCAATACTATTTATATATACTTGATATCATTATCAACTAGGATGTCAGACAGGCATGTCAAATATTTTCGTACAAAACGGATATAAAGTGAATATTGATAATGGGGAAATATTTAATATATGATGAACATTTTTTTCTTATACTTATTGACACTGATCAATAGATATGGTTTCATGTAAACATTTACAAATCATTAACTAATATAAGAAAAACAGATATAAGGCGTCATATTTTCGACATAATGTTAAAAAAAAAGTTTTTTTTTTTGTAACTCCAGAAAAAACATTTTTATTTATAATAATAGATAGAATGTTTAACACAATCATGTATCATATATTATTATATATTCTTCTTTTTGAAAAATGATAAAAAATATTGCATTATTCATGCTTTTGTTAAATAAAATTAGCTTACAAAGATAAAAGTTATTGATAATATTTGTGTTTGGCAAAAGCCGGAAAGTTGCCTGAGTTACATACTCCAGTTTTGAATACACTATGTTTGAATGTTTGTGGTAATATCTTCTCTTTTAGCAGCAACACAGTTTATCGTAGAATAAGCCACACTCATTTTGTTTGTGTGAGCAAAAATTACCCGTGATGATATATTTTCGGACGTTCAGGTAATTATGATCTGAAATACTGATCAGAAAATCTGATGATCAACGCACACCATCGGACAGTTCTATAAGAAATTCGTTTAAGAAAATCTGATCATACCACAGACAAATATCATAAGCAAGCGTATATCATCGGATATCATCGGATACGTACAACGAACCAATGAATTTTCAAATATGTTTCTGATTTTCTGAATATCTGATCAGCAAATTTCTTTAAATTACTACGTTTATTATGTTTTTTCATGATGTTTAATAGTTGAAAACTTTTAAATTATTTTGCAAATAAAAAAGCATGTAACGATATTGAAAAAGATATATATATATATATATATATATATATATATATATATATATATATATATATATATATAATTTTATTTTCCTCTTATTTTATTTTTTAGTTCTTTCCCTATCCTCTTTCTTGATTATGATTTTTTGTTTGCTTATGCCGTTGTGGTTGCAATAATGTGGTTGTGTCTTCCAATATTATATCTGTAGATTAAATAAGTCTAAAGCTTGTAACTCTAGAATAAATAGAAGACACTAACAAAACATTGGAATGTGAATTCATTTACGTTTCGTTTGTCCATCTGTCTGTGGTACCAAAATTGATAAAAGTTATAAATGAATCATGTATCTCTAGACGGTTTATCAAAAACTGTTGTCCTGACATCAAGAAGTGTGATTCAAAATAGCTGTTGACTTAAATAGCATGTTTTTATACACTCTAAAGATACTTATCTAAATGTTATGAAATTTTTTATGTCCAATATTGAAACGAACACATAGTGCTTGTCGCAGAATTTATCTAGAAAAAAATTCTAAGATCAAAATCCAAATTTCAAATGGTTAGAAAAGTCTTTTAACAAATACTCAACAGACATTTGGTTTACATGTCAATATTGTGTATACTAGAGTTTTTTATATTTTGATAAGTATTTTTTGAGTTATTTGCTGGAAACTTAAATGCATCAAAGTTTTGTTGATAAACCCTCTTAAAGCTATTTTGTGCTACTCTAGAACGATTTGACATTTCAATATGATTTGAATATTTAGGATTTTTACTAATTTTTCATACTGAATTGTAAAACTTTCAAAAATCTCTCCTATTAAACGATTGAAGAAACAATATTATATACAGAATTCGTACTTAAAAGATGTAATTCAGCAAACAAGTATCTAAGCAATTTAAAGTTGTTATCCTAGACAATGATAAGAAGAAACACACGCAGTGTAAATAAATGACTCAACTAAATTGTTATCCTTAACATGTTATTGTATAGAATAATGTATAGGAAAGAAGGACCCCTTAACATCAAAATTCAATATGGTTGATGCTTACTATATCCGCGGACGATTGATTCAATCAAGTAGAGAAATCCAAATAGAAATGAAAATTGAATTGAGCAGTCGTGTTGCAATAAAATGTATGGAATACGAAAAATATATCTTTTTACTGTGTGTATCAGAAAAACTTTACAGCTAATTTCTAATTTTCCTTTTTTTTTTCTTTATAAATATTGGAATATTATTTTATTTTTGTATATAAGCAGTTTTTTTTTTATAAATAAATATTGAGTAACACAAATACTAAGTTTGAAAGATTAGAATCCCCTTGGATCAAAATCATTTGTGAGAATGAAAGAAATATAATGTATATTGTATTATATTACATTAGATGTTATCTTTATTGTAAAATTAATAATTTTTATGTCAATTCCTAAATATGATGTTAATAAGTTTAACACCATTGGAAACATAATACTCTTAATCAACTAACTAATTTGGTTAATTTTTCAAATGCAGGTTATGATTGAGTACTAATATTTTAATAGTTTATAAAACAAGGGGAGGGTACGACCTTGGGATGAGATTACGTTTAATTTTTACACCCCTATAGGGTATTTTCCCCGTTCAATATTAAAATGTAACGTTCAATCGTTTCGGAGAAAGTAATATTCGAAAATTATCGTTTTGCTTATATACTTTATATAAATAATAACATGATATTTAATAGTAAGAGGTGAGAGATCATAGTTGGTAGAAGAACTGAGTTCGTAATGGACGTTCGGCGTTTAATTCTCGGTCACAATTTTTTTTTTTAGTATATTTATGAAAAATAATGGATAATATATATAATAAATTTATTTACTGTAAACTTATAAACATTTTTTTTAAAGTCATGACCGAAAAATCAATGGCAGGACCGAGAAACATTCCAAACGCAGTTCCTCTATCAACTAGGAACGTCATTTTCTCCTAAACGACCATTGCAGCATATTATAATTCAAAGGAGAGAATATCTTATAGTGTTACAATAATCAAAAGCAATTTTATTCCAAAAAACCGAAGGTGGTGCCCTGCCCTTATTAGTTAAACCAATTAAATATTATGTCAAAAATTACATATTAAAATTCTAATATATGTATTCAATAAAGTAAAAATAGTTTATATCCACGCAAATATTACAGTCGTTTAGTGGTGAGAGAACTTAACCACATAGCCAATTTCAAACTGTGATCAATGCTTCAACCAAATTTCGTATAAAAACAAACAAGGTGTTCGAAAGTTATAGCAGAACAAATATAGATGCAAAGACAGGCAAACCAAATGAAAAATCATCTAGTTATACCATATTGTTCGCTCAATAACATACGTTATGAAAAAATAATCGTTTCTTTTATGCCTTTAAAAGTATTTTCTATCCACAGTGTATTTTAGGCTTCTACCAAGGCCCCTGTTGAAATATACAACCGATTACTTTCGTTGCAATCTACGTACCTGGGCCGCAGACACCTTTGAAGATAATAGATAGTATTGTGAATTTAAAAAAATAATATAATATTTTAAAGATTCTAATAAACATTAATTATATTAGCACAATATCATTGGCAAGATTTTTATTATTATTTAATTTTCTTTGTGGATCAAATTGACTTTGAATCAGAATAAAAATATGTTTCAATTTTTTATTATAAAATATGTAAAGTGAAACTTTATTAGAACATGCGTTTTCATGTCACAAACTTCTGATGTGGACAAATAATATAATTTTCTATTACTTTTTGTTTGAATTTAATGTTATTAATTTATTATAATTTATTCAATTTCATTTCAATGGAAAAATAAAATAAAATCATAAATTTTATTATTATGTATGCATAACATATATTTTTCGTTTATGTATAGAATGTAGAAAAAATTTGATGAGAAAATTATTTTTGTGATGTCTGTAAAAATGATATTATTAACTTTCTGGTAGAAAGATATTGATTTAAATTCGAAAATCAAAAATAATTAATATGAATAAATCTAGTATAGTGCCAAATATTTTTTACTCAAACTACTACTTTTGTCATCCGAAACGAATCTTTTTTTAATATTAAATTTGATATTTTGGATAAATGGTTGTTATTACTTCGGATTGTTATTACTCCCGAAATATTGAAAAATTTGACTTTAAATATTAATATCAAATTTTATACTTAGAACCAGAATAAAACATACAAACCGAAGTCCGTTGAACTCAAACGAAAGTATGCTTGTCATAGGGCTGATGTTTCTATAAATAAATTATACATACATACTTATATAAAGTGGTGTCGTAACATTGTCACCAGTTCAGTGGTTATTTTCCATCTAAATAATATCCAGCGTGCTTACAGAAGTTTGTTTCATTGAAAATTAGTAAATGGTAAGAAATAAACAATCAATTGCAAATAATGTTTTGATAAATACAGTCGATAATGTTTTGATAAATTCAGAGTCCAGTAGGATTCAAACTGTTGAAATCAGAGGTAACTGTGCTAATCATATGGCTGATCGTATAAATATCTAGTATGTAGTAAAGTACATAGTTATATAAAGTATATCTTCCCATGTCAAAAAGTTATCAGATACAAAAAAAATAAATATTAAAATTGTTATTTGATAGGTGTTGGTAACAATGATTAGAAGGTGGCTTGAAGGAGTTTCAATTAAGTTCAATTTTGATATCCAATAACATAATTTTTTATTTCATTCACTTTATAACTCCGATATTTTTTATGGGAACTTCATCTCATAATCTTGTCTATGTTAGGATAAAATCATGTCGTTAATAGGGTATGTATAATTTTAATTTTCCAAAACCAGAAATAGAAATAATAGAAATACCTAATAAATGAATAAAATTCAATTGGTTAATAAGTGAGTGATCTTATTGATGATTGCTACACCCACCACGTATATTTGTACGTTACTGTTGAATAACGAAAACTTTTCTCTGTGCGATGGAGTAGTATTGATTATAAAGATTATTTTAAAAGTTTTATTTTGTCTGGATATTTATATAACGAATTATACTTTTTACTCGTCATATTAAACAGAAATATTTGAAATCTACATTATTAAATAAGCTTTTATTCATTTAAAAAAGCTGAGAGTTGTGTTGAGTCTAAACACTAAGAAGTAGAAAAAAATAGTTACACTTAAAAATTGTAGACCATAAATTTTGATATAAAACTGGCTCTTGGCGATATTTTGCTATTATGAAATATAACGAAGATTGAACGCCTAAACTCTATAACACATTCGAAAAAATAGTAAAATAAGTATTATTTATGGGGTTTATACTTACCTGAAAAATCCAAAGAAAGTAAAATTTTTTTTTGGAACTTTTATTTTCGATTAGAGATATAGCAGAACCAAACATTTCAAAAAAAGTTTTAATTATTTTGGATAATTTAAGAATTAACATAAATTTTTTTTAAATTTAAAATAACATTTTTCAAAGACATATTTATAATACAAACGATATTCTGTATCATTACACTCTTTGTTAAAGCTTTTTTAAAAACTTGTTTTAGTGTAATTGGATTATTCAAATAATTTGAATTGATACAATCAAACAGAATTAATCTTTGATTAAAAAAGATGATACGATACAATATTCTTTATACTTGTTTTTAACTTAAGGGGAATTGAAAAAGTTAGCATGGATTAGTTCTACAAACTAAATAATCATTACTGTCTATAATCAAAGTGTTTATAAAAAATTCAAATATTAATAATAAAATCCATTCAGCAATAACAATATTAATAATACGATATAGTTTTTACACACAAAAAAGAGAAAAAAAATTACAAAAATATTATTTCCACTTCAAGAAAAACAATTTAATTTTGTTACTAAGTTTTAAATAGAAAACTTCAATACTTATTATGCATTTTAATAGCCATAGATGTCTTTCCATATATCTAAATCGCTAACATTAATATTATAAACCATTCAGCTGATACAATATATTCTCTTTGATGAAAATTTGAGTAATGGCAATGAAGCGTATTAACTCGTCTAAAATATAAAGTCAGTCGCCTATCGATGAACAACTGAATGATGTTCCTGTATGTAGGTATGTATGTCCCTTTTTTATTTTCCTCAATACTATATGGTTGAACCGATTTTGATAGATGAAATGTTGTTGGATTATTTTCTATTACGCGAATATCTGCCAGTATTTTGAAATTATAAAATCAAAACTCATAATTTTTTGCGTAAAAAAGTTCGTTTTATATTATCTTTCTCCTTGACCCTTCGAATGTGGTATCAAAAAGAAAGTCTTTTTAAAGATGATTACAAAACATATTCACAAATTTATATTTAAATGTAATATGAAAATAAAACCTGGCGGTCAAGTAATGCATCGCAGAAGTGAGTAATCTAAGTTGTAGCTGGGATTTGTAATTAATGTAAACTAATAAAGAAATTTTAAGTAAAATTCATTATTATATATTACGTCTATTATTAAAGTAATATTAGTTCATGTTATGCGTGCAGTTGCATTTTTTGATTTTCTATCTACCTTATTTTTTAAATATAATTTAATATTAAATACGAAAATGATTTCAACATAGTTTAAATTAAATAAAAACATGTTATTTATATTCAATATGAAAACTTTTTATTAAAAAAAGTATACTGCCGAAATACGAAAAGCAAAAAAATCAATACTTTTTTATTTTAACATAATAACTAAGTTCGTAAACTAATTTAAGTATACCTAAGTATTAATTTTAGTAATTATTTTGAATTTTGAATTAACCTTAATAAATAAGTTTATACGAATGTAAGTTTACCATAGTAGTTTTGAGTTGGCGGCCGCGCATCACGCTTTACTTCATTAATTAATTTGCTTGTTTGAGGCCGACTCAAAATAATTTTGGTAAACTTAATTATTAATTAGCATTAATTTAAGAACCTAGTTATTTAAAAGGTTAATTAAAAATTTAAAATAATTATGAAAATTTATACTTAGGTTTATTTACACTAGTTAAAGAACTTAGTTATAACGGTTAAATAAAAAAGGATTATTATTTTTTGCTTTTCAGTTTATTCGGCGGTTTAATTTCTTTGTTAAAAATAATTTATTTATTTAATTTTTTGTGGCTTTAATGTACTAATCTTAATTTTCGATTAACACAATTCGGCATTTAAATCCGCAAATGATCAATAACACACCACTATTTTCCCATCTTAAAGGTAGAAGTTTTTTAAAAGTTTACATGGAACCAACTTCGATGTACACTCTATGCAATAAAAAAATAATTATCAAAATCGGAAAACTCTGTAAAAAGTTATGGAATCATACATCTAAAAATAATATACACGTTGATTTGAGAACCTTGTTTTTTCATCGAGTGAATTGAATTTAGTTTTCTCAAGTAACAATGTTTTGTATTTGAATTTGAGTATACTATAAATGATAATTGTTAATAAAATGATGATATAATAAAGAATAGCCGTATTATGATATCTATTCACCAACAACCATTAGAAACCATTGGAACCTATAACAGTGTTTGAAGTGAAACATTTAATTTATATATATGAACTACCGGGTCCTTTGGCAGAAAATATGAAAATATAGCAAATAGATGTTGAAAATAATTTTGAATGAAATAAGTCAGCGACCAACTTTTAATACAACGATCTGTGATGAATGTAGAGTATAAATTGCTCGCTCATACACCATAAAGAATTTTAACTTTTTAAAAAGTTTTGATAAAAATAAAAAAGTATTAAAAAATAAATTTTTTTTAACATTAATATTATAATAAATTTTCTATATCATGAACTACTACAAAAAATATTTTTAAACTACTTTTTCATTATCTTAAATCGTTATTCTTCTTAAGATGACATTTTATTGGTATTCATGTTTAACTTTCTTTCTACCCTTCAATATTTATTAGGTATTTGAAATTGAAATATTGCTTCTATTTAAAATGCTAGACGTGCTCTTTCAATCAAGGTACATTTTTGTTTAAGGGTGGAAAAACGATATTGAAAACAACTTTTCAAATGAAATCTCTGATGTTGTGTGTGTGTGAATGTGTTTTTTTCAATTGATGTAAATATAAAATAATGATTTTTGTTTGTGTGTGTGTATTTTTTGAAGTGAGAAATTGATAATTATTTTGAAGAATGATGAATATAAAATTATTAAATCGAAAAAAATTTTTATGTGCATAAAAAATTAACTTACAAAAGTAAATGTTTGAGGTTTTACAGCAATAACTAGGAAACTTTATCAGAAGTTAACCGTTATAAACCTTAATAACAAGACCTAAACCTGATATTTTTCTTTTTTTATTCAAAAATTTTAATCGGATAATTAGGACGAATAGTTTTAGCATTTGAGAAATAAATTGATATTTTTCAACTTTCCAAACGAAGAAGTATTGGTTTTGCGGCTGATTTTTGATAATACCAAAAACAAAAAACAATATTGACGTGCAAATGATATTGTTTATGGAATACAAGCACATGCAATTTTAAAAAGTTACCTCAATGCAAAGCTACCTCAGATTTACAACCACTTTCGATTTGGTGAAACTGTCTAAGGTCATATCAACTTAGTCTTAAACTTGTTGATATGTAAATATTTATGGTCGTCAATTATTATAAGAAAATGGCTAGCGAGTAAATGCGCTATAACCTTTAAATGTTTCACTGCTGATACTGAAACCAACGTATCACGAAAGTGGCTGTTGATTAATTATGATTTACGGTGGTGGTAATAATTGAATTCTTTAATACGCTTTTTAGGACTAACACAATTTTGCAGGTCAGCTTGTACAGATGGCTCAATAATAAAATACGTAATATAATAAAATGAAACATTTATTTACATCAATAACATTTATGAAAATATGATATAGTATTTCATAAAACTATCAGATGAAATGCTACTGGCTATAATGTTATTGACGGTAATAATATCCAATAGAAACCTTAAGTTGTTTATGTTCAAAATTATAAGCATGTAAAACCAATCGTAATGTTTGCAATATAAATCAATAATATTACTTTGTTTTACTATAATATAAACATGTTTTACTAACAATTTATTGTTTATATCATTATCTCTGTTGGATAGGATTTTTCCAATCTTTAATTATTAAAAATTATGATAGACATCTTGTTATGGCCAGCTTAGTTCGTTGAGCGGGATAAATTATTGAATTCACTATTGTTTTTAGAATATTGATTAATAAAATTGATGATTATTTATTAAAAATGAGTATTGATTATATCTAATTGATTATGTTGAAGAGGATCGAAAGCCCAATGCTAATTTTTTTTTTACTAACTAATCCCCAAGATTGTGAAATTAGTTATTTACTAAACCTGAGAAAATTTCAATTTGTTCGTGTCTCTTATTAATCATAAACTTTTGTTCTTGCGTATGATATAATTCCATAAATTGGTATTTACACTATTTTGAAAACATATTTACAAGATTTGCATTATATCAATAAGACCATAACAACCAGAGTACAGAAATTTTCGTTTAATTGGGGAACGTTTATCATGAATAAGTGCCAGTAAAGATCATCCATATATTTAAAACAAAGATTTCGACATTCAGCGGCCTATAATTATAATACGTTTATCGTATTTAATCTATCTGTGTATCGGTATATTACTAGATACACGTAGTAATATATGATAATATGCTAATTACCACCAAAAAAATATGCACTGCACATATGATAACTTTTAAAACAAAACATTGATATTTATTGATTATTTTTTCAAAATAAATGTTGTTAGTTTAATATTGAATAAGTTTCAAAAATATTTGCTGGCTTTCAAAACATGACAAAAATTTATAAATTCATACATTGAATTATGGTGCTGAGGTAGTACAAACAATAATATATATGTAACAAAAAAACAAAAACACGCTTGTAATTTTAATATTTTTGCGACTCATCATCAAAATAACTAAAAACATTTCAAATGTGACATTTTAAAATAATAATCCACAACTAATTAACGATTACATAGCGGCTGATTATGAGCATAATTCGAAGTTGATCAGAAATATTAGTTCTTTCGATATGTTTGCTGTCAACTTAGCGAAACATAAGTTTTCTCCGTTATGGTAAGAGCGATTAATTTTTTTCCACAACTAATAAACCAAAAATTAAGGGCTAATTATGAGGCTATTTCGAATTTAATTGGGAAAAGTTGTTTCGCTAAGTTGACATACATACATATTTTGACCAACTAGCCTTTATATAAAGCGCATTGTGTAATATAATAAATTTTATTACAAAATTACGATGTTTAATTAAATTTAGAATAAATTATGTTCCATAAACGACTTACTTAAAGGCTTAAACTCTTACCAATATTTATGGCATTAAGTATCGATGACAAGTTTCTTGTGAGCGATTACAAGTTTGTTGTAAGCAATATTGGTAAGAGTAAAACTGTAAACTTGCCAAAAATATCGATGATCTAAGCAGACCATATACAATGTTGAAGCTCCGTGGCATATACATGCAAGTTTTGTTATATTGCTCAAATTCTAGGAAATTCTTTGCATAGACTTATAGCACGAATTTTCATAATAGTATCGTAAATAAATTACGTTGAATAACTCGATTTATGAAAAATTTTGATCCACAATCGTTTTAATTGAAAATCTTTTACTGGGGTTTTCTAACAGATTTTATGTATTATTAATAACCAAATTCCAATAGTTGAATGTTCCCATAATTAACCAATACAATGATAATAACATTAAAAACTGTGTGAATAGAACAATATATACCTTCGTACCATACATATAATATGGTGAACACACGTTCCGTAGTTTAGGACAACAGAACGGACATTCTAATAGAAATGTGATTCAACGCATATTGTCACATAAACACTACTTAGACCAGATCATATGGTCGCTTTCGCTTTCGTTTTTAGTTTTTGTACTCAAATAAATAGTAAAATTTACGAATAAATATATTTTAAATATAGAAAAATACCCCATTCCGAATGTTTGATGTCACAACCAGGCGAGTTCGTGGTACTCTGAGTTTCACTTTCACACGGCTCTTTCTTCGCACCACAATCTTATAAAGTTTTATACAGTTTCACTTGTCCCATTGCCTAACTATTACAAAATCTTAAAAGTTAAATTTTATCAAATCACCGGCTCTCAATGGAGAGGAAATTGAGCGTATGTATCGGATGACAATACATTATTTTTATAGAATATCATAAAAAATAGTCTTATGAAAGCTTTTATTTATTTACACCTGTCCTGGTGTCTGTCTGTTATCAAGACCGATCTTTTCCAACAATTGAGAAATAAATAAAGTTGAAAAACTTGATTAATTATTATTTCGTAGCGTTTCCCCCATATTGTGGATTAATACAACTTTTATTTGCTTAGATTAAAAATTCGATAAAAATTTCTTGAAATTCAATGAATGGTTCTTTTGAGTTTTAACGATATTAAAACTGGCTTGAAAAAAAATGTTTTATTATAAAACTCACTCATGAATATTTATTACTTATGAGCAATATTGATCACCTATAATAGAAAGTACAATCTATTATTGCAAATTCCATGTACTTTAAGATCGTGTTTAATAGTGTCGATCAATAATTAATATTATTAATATCGGACTCTTACGATTCAGAAAGTTATGTAAACTTTCATTATACTCTTTTCTTCTGTTCTACTTTATTCTTATCGCCTTTTTTGCTTTATCGCTAACACATTCTCAGATACATAATCTTTAAACCTAGATAAGCATTGTTACGATTTATTTCATATTCATATAAATTCTGTAAGTACGTTTTTAGAGAGATGTCTGTTTGCGATGTGCGTGTGCGTATGTATATTATATGTATGGACGTTCGGAATTATTCACCTCAATTATTACGAGAAGTAAAATAATAGTATCAACGTACAACTACTTAAATTGATAAGTTCTTACGTAAAAAATCCGTATCTATATAAATAATAAAATTAAAAAACTGACTACAAAACAAAAAATATAAGCGTATTGCACTAAAATGACCGAAACAAGATTAATGAAACTTACATGATAATATAAAACCGAAATTGAATTATCGTATCGAGTTGAGTAGCAGGCGGGTGCAAATTGCAAATTATAAACCGAAACAAAATAATGTGTCCCGAATGCTACTAAAGTTAATTCGGGTATTTAATTTGGCTTTAAATTTTCATTTAGATTTAATGAATCATGTTTCGATCGTTTTACTGTATTATTTTTAAAATCTCTAATTAAAGCCGGTTTCTAATTTTTTAAATTATTTATTTTATTCACTTTTAATTTCGTCTATTTTGATACCCAATAGATTTGGTTATTTATTTACTTTTTTAAAATTAAAGTATATAAATGTAAATATTAAATAAATATTTTCGGAAACTATCTGGAAAGAAAAATATATATCTTTATATATAAAATAGATGTCACATGTCTTTATTTTATATATAAGGATATCTGCGCCCCGCGGTTTCACCCGCGTAAGTCTAATTTTCGTCGAAATATCGGTTTAAAAGTAGGCTATGTGTATAGAGATATATTGTATAACCTTAATTATTGTAAAGTTTCATTAAAATCCATTCAGTAGTATTTGCGTGAAAGGGGTACAAACGTCCACACATCCACACATTAAAATTCAAAGTTAAATTTTAAAGGATTAAAAGATTTTTCTTCTTGAAACAAAATAAGTTTTGCCAAAAATTTGATTACTTTTTTTCAGGCTATTGTATAAAATGTAGTTGCTATTAAAAATGACTATGAGATCCTATTTATTAACACTACTCACAGATTCTTGGAATAATTGATAAAAAATTAAATAAACATACTGCTAAGCTATGTATGAAATAACATCAAATTAGATAAATTAATCACTTTTGGGTTAAATATGTTAAGTATCGCAAAATAATTCAATTCAATATTTCTAGTCTTACTAATGACACGTTTTGGTTTAACGGTATATATACAGTTATTACATATACAAAATATATTTTGATTACTTTATCAACTAACGGCAAATATATTAACAAATTTGAAAAAAACAGAAATACAACCTAAACAAAATAAAAATCAGTACAATAGGTAATGACAAATATTATTTTTTCAAATTAAAAATACTGAAATACGACTTAAGTAACAAAAATAACAAACAGTAACTATTAACGACAAATATTATTTTTAGTAAAAAAGAAAACAAAAAAGAAATACGACCTAGGTAATGAAAATAAGAAACAATAACTACCTATTAACGACAAATATTATTTTTACAAATTAAATACATTATATATGTGTAACTTCAACGATATTTGCGGCGCACGCTAAAAAATGTCACCGATTGTAAAATTTTTTCCTACTTACTTGACACTTATCGTTTTATTTTGGACAATTTACACAATATCTTTATAAATTATAGCCTATGTGTTTCTGATGTATAAGCTAAATTATTGTAAAGTTTCATTAAAATCCATTCAGTAGTTTTTGCTTGAAAGAGGAACAAACATCCACACTCTTACAAATATTCGGCTTTATAATATTAGTAGGATATATTTTTGTAATCCTCTCTTAATTTTCTTTATTTTGATACACTATTCGATATGTTTCGTTAATTTCGATTTAGTAACGTGTTAAAGTTTTGCAACAAAAAGTCGTCATTTTGCTTTTTGTTTTCAAAAGACTATTGAGTTTTTATGATGAATAAAACAAGACCTTAACTGTCGAAATTCATTCAGCCGTTTGGAAGATATCTGGTAATGAAGAAATTTACATACATATACGCCCGAAAAGTATATATTTACCTTGACATGCGGTAAAAAGTGAATCTCTAAGCACAAAAATCGTAAATGGTTTGCTCAATGGTATGAAAAATTATTTATTGCAATTTCGTCCAAATTATTTTCATAAATTGTCTTTTATATGTTATATTAAAGGGATAAAATTTATGATTATTTTAATTTCAATTTTCATCCCGGTCAAAAAAAAGAAGATTATAGACACTAGGGCATCCCAACTACCCAAATTGAAGTGTATGGTATTTTTTAACGTGTATCTAAGTAATGCGGTTAAATGTAATTTGTACATTTGTGATGAGACTGACAAAATCAAAATTTATCTTATTGAATATTTGCATTTTTCATTCTAACGTCTATGTCACCTAGTCTAACTCCTATATATGTTATTATTATTATCTTGAATAGTATATAGAGGATAACAGATGGTTTTTATCTTTTGCTTTTATATTATTAAGTTTTTATGACGTTTTGATAGGCAGCTTATATGGGTTGTGCCTTAAGACCTTTAAATGTTTTATTTTGTGTAGATGTATTCGATTTTCTGATATCATATTTTATATACGAAAATCGTTTTTGTTGTTTTAGTATGTTTTTCACAGAATATGTAACTAATAAAAGATAAATAATTAATAGATAAATAATAAAACACAATAAAAAAATTTTGTGTAAAATCAATATAATTTAAGTGTTAGAAATAGTTCACACAAAATAATTTTGATCACAAACACAAATAAATAATAGTTTAAAAAAATAAAAAAATACGCTTTTATAGAAAATCCCACTAAAAAATAGAAAATAAATCTTAATAAATTTGAATTAAAATAAGTGTAAGAAAAAATGATTTTATTGTAAAAAAAAAAGCATGGGGTGCTTTTTAGGATATTATCAAAATAATCCTTCTACTCATATCTGTTTATAAAATATTTATAACAATTGACACCATGCACCCCATTTTTTTATTTTTTTAAAACTATTATTTATTTTTCAATTTTTAGTTGAATTTTCTATAAAAGCGTATTTTTTAGTTTTATTTAAAAACTATTATTTATTCCAATCTCCGTCCTCTCTATGTAGGCATATGTCTGTCTCAATAAACAGATCATGTATGTCTCTAAACGTGGCTTTTTTTTCATTACAACAATTTACTACTAAAGTGAGTTTTAAGTTTATATATTGGCTGCTTTTAGATTATATACTCGATATAGCGAGTTAAAGATCTATAGTACACAATATATTTTCGATATTCTACATTGAAAATTAATGATTTTCAATCAAAATGAGCCGTCATTGATGTTTATTCTTAGTCGGTAACTGGGATGAGAAATCAGGAATTCAGGCACCTGCTGCCTCTCGGATGATGTCTGCGGTTCTCAAGTTCCCTCTCCGAAAATTTCATCTGAATCAGTCGGTAACTTATCCGAGAAATAGATGATCGGCACGCCTGGTTGTTTTTTCCCATCTTGATCTTGACGCAGACACTCTGGGTGTCACAAAAAAATCGCTAATCCTTATTATCCTAGTAAGGATAACGGATCAAACTGTTTAAAATATTGAATTGTCATCGATCCTTACTAAGTATGCCAATATTCGAGTTAATCCGAGGTTTTGAAGGGGATCAAAATCATGCTCAAAGATTCCGTTATATACATACTTACATACATACGCCTGAAGCTAATAAACACGTATTAAAATATGTTGCATTTTGTGTGAAAATTTCATTTCAAGTCTTATACCTTTCAACGATAACACAAAATAAGTGAACTCAATTATTATTTGAGTTTCGATACAGTGGCTAGGAAATTAATTTACCATAAAGAAATAGTAGCTTATTAAGTATATTTATAAAAATTTCAGTATCAACCGTCTTAAATCTCAATTAAAGCAATTTTCTTTTTAATTTGAAAAAGTTAGGTTCGATTTTATGTAATTGTTTTCATTTTATATAACTGTTTTATAAAATTGCAAATACACAAAATGCTCTACTGATGAGTGCATGCACAGTAAGCAACGTTTCATATATGTAAATAGGCCACCACAAAACCACAATTTTTCAGATAGAAAAAAAATCTTAGTTCAAATACCAAAATTTAAGTGTTGTTATCGGTTATATATTTTTTTATATTGATGCGGTTCTTAAAACATCTACATTGAAAATGAAAATCTTTCTTATGGTGTTCTTAATAATAATTTTTATATTGTAGCGACATTTTTATATTGTTAATTCTAAATTATTAAAGTTATTAATCGTATTTTCGATTGATAAATATGTATTTGTCGTCAATTTTCTTATGTATCTCTACTTACAATATATGAAAATAAATTATTCAAAGATAAGTATTTTTATTTCATCATCGTCGATTTATCATCATCAATATTTAAAATTGATACTCCAAAATTCGATACATATAGTTCAAAATTCTAACATTATTACATTTCAATATACTCGACATATGAAATAAATATGTCGGAGTATATTAATTTTAGTTTAAAGCTAGTAACTCTAGAAAGTATTGGTGCCAGTTACCAAATTGCTATTTTCGAATGTTATGTTATTGTTATGTCAATATTTTTTCCGAATGTCCATTTGTCTGCCCAACAACAATAATTTTTTTTATTTTTTTTTTTATTTTACTTAAAAATTTATATTATTATTTTTTTTGTACAAAATATTAATGTTGTTGTAAATAGGTGTTGAAATTCGTACAAAAGTTAAAGTTCAGCTAATTAAAACATTTATTAAAATACATATCATTTTAGAATATACTATAATTAATGTAAAAACTGTTATAATAAGCTTAATTTCATATGAAACTTTCTTATAAATAAGATCTTGGCTCGACTTTGTATACTCGCACATGTTATAACAAAGCAAATCAACTTTTTCCAATTAAATTAATTTTACATAATTAATTGTTAATTAAATTTGTTAAAAAAAATTAATCGATTTAACCCTTACGGAGATAATTTACTTTCAACTCAGCGAAAAACCTTTATATTTCTAAACAAATTAACTTTTTTTTTCATAAGTCTATGTTAATTAATCATAAATTAACTGTGGAAAAAAATTCTCCGTTATAGTTAGGGTCATAATTTTTTACACAATTAATTAACGATTAATTAACGGCTAATTATGAACCTGTTTCGAATTTAATTGGAAAAAGTTGTTTCGTTAAGTTAAAAACATACATGCATCATGTAAATCTTGTTAAGCATGACGACTTGTTACATTCATGCTTTTATTTATTTATGTTTTTGCAGGTATTATATAACATATTATATAAGAACATAACTAACCTAATGTACCTAGCTCATTGATTCATTTCTTGTCTTTTCGCTCATTGTTATTAACTTGAAGTGAAACATGTATTTTATTATATGATAAAGGAACGTATAAACGTATACTGGTAGTATTATTATGATAGAGCTTGAATTTCCGTATCCGTTACGGAAATCAAATATGAATTTATTTCTATCCGATCATAATTTGTTGTTAAATGTCATTTTTAATTTATTATATTATTTATTTATATATGAAAAATCGTTTTATGTTATGATAAAAATAGAAATCAATATCGATTTAGAAAATAACGCAAAACTGATGAGTATTATATTAAAAATTGACTGTGTTGTTTTCTTGTCAAATGGAATTTTATCATTTATTTTAGACTTCTGGTTGTACAGAAAACATGAAATTAGAAACGTTAAAGTTCAAAATTTGATGCTAATGCAATAATAATAGTATATAGTCGAGACATATCATGTCAGAGTATATTAATTTGAGTTTTAAGTTTGAAACGCTAGTAAATATTGACCGCACAAACAAAATCATGGACTAGGTATTCATTAAATCACCTAATTAATTAATTCCCTTTGCTCGATTGTCCACCCGTCTGTTATTAATATCATTTTAAAACGAAAAGAAATAACGAGTAATGAAATTTTGGTGGTCTATTAGTTTATTCTAGTACTAAAATTTAGCCGTATAATTCATACATGAGTCCTGCACTTTTTAACCATAAGAGATAGATGAAAAATATTTGTTTTTATAAAACAAACAATTTCACAATTTCAGCTGGAATTGAGCTAATAAACATATATAATTACAATACATATATCATGATAAATATATTTACAACAGACGGATATTCCAAGCATTGTATGAATGCTATGTAGTTGTTATCGGCAATTGTTATATGAACAATTTTTATTTATAGTCTGTAGAAAATCAATTATAAAATTTTTGTTCTTCAATTTAAATAATGATAATAATAATTTACTTGAAATATTATATAGGTTTTTAAAAATAATGCTAAAATATTTTAAAGGATAATATTCGTACAATATCTATATCATAGAAAAGAAATAAGTTATTAAGTAAAAATCTAGATTTTGAAATGGAGCTTTTATTGTATTAAGAGATAAAAAAAACTATTAAAGAAAGTTTATTTCTTTAAGTTATAGAATAAAAATTAAAGTATTCACTATCAAATGGTGGAAGCGCAATGAAATGGATATGAATAAAGTTTTTCAACATTACCGTATTTCTTTTGTATTACATGAAGTCATAATATTGTATTGCCATCCGATTTACATATGTGCGTCAAATTAAAGCTCAATAGGTAACCAAAAAGAGGATCAAATTTAACATGCAAGATTTGATTGCAGTCAAACATCGGAACAAGTAAAACTAAATAAAGGCTTGTAATCAAAAGAAATATAAATTAAACAAATAAACAAAGTTAATAGCTAATTATGCTTACAATTTAATGAATAAAACCCTTACTTTTTTTAATTGAAACATTTAAATTAGAAAAATTCTATTCATTTTCTTTTCCATTACTTTTTTCACAAATTTTTCCATTGAATAATGGTCGTGTTTTTATGCATATGTAATTTTTTCCATTCCCTATTGCCATTTAATATATGGTCAACTGTCCAACAGTGAACCAATTTATATTTGCGTCAGTATTATTTTCGAAATTGCAACTAAACTTACTCATACATACATACTAAAAACTATGTAGTTTTGACTTGTAATTTGTGTATTCAATTACACACAATGATTTACAGTTGTAAGATATTTGTATTTTTTAAATGTGGTCGAAATGGTTTGTACTTTGTACTTTCAATCAAAATTACCACATTTTAAAATCAAATGCAATATTGTATCCTCCTGCTGCTACCTAATACTACCCACATAATATGCATTATTTATTTACATTTTCATCCTTTATATTCATATAATTTCAATTTCCTAAGTATAATTGCAGTTAATAAGGTAAAAATAGTAAAAATAAATAAAACTAAATTTGTTTTATTATTTTAATTAAAACGTTTTTATGTGATTTGAAATAAATCTTCTACAATTCTGTTCTCTTCACAGTAAAAACCTTATTTACTTTTCAAAAATTTCACCCATATGATTGCTATTATGAGAATCGTTAAAGATTGGGAGATGCTAGATGAATATAAAAACTTAGGTACAATAGAATATTTTACCTTTACTAATTACAGACTAATGCTATAATGATCACTTTCATCAGCAATGATTTGTTTAATTAAAATAATAAACATATAATATACTTTAAATTTTCAAATCATATAATTTTCAATTAAAATATTAAGTTCCTCACGCTCTAAAAAGATTTGTTGAGATCGTTACTGATAATTAGAAATTTTTTGGATATTCCTAATTACTGTGAAAATGAAATACAATATTTTCAAAATTTTACATTAAAATATTTAATTTTTCATAGATGATTCACTAAAATAACCAGCTGCGTAAATTTTATATTGAATACTATGGGTCCAAATTGTTTTTA
Source organism: Chrysopa pallens (assembly GCA_020423425.1). Classification (NCBI taxonomy): domain Eukaryota; kingdom Metazoa; phylum Arthropoda; class Insecta; order Neuroptera; family Chrysopidae; genus Chrysopa; species Chrysopa pallens. The sequence goes on from CM035592.1 coordinate 65,094,686, forward strand.
ATTAATATCTATAGTAAATAAATAAAAAAATAGTAAACTATTAAACGTTTTAACTTACCAATTTAGTAAACTTTTCTATTCCAAATATGTTTGTGTTTTGTATGTTTTAATTTGTTTCTGTCTAATCATGTTTTTTTTTTACTATAGAAGAATATTAACAAGAGTACAAAATACGTGTCTGTATGAAAATTCCCCCAGGATAAATTTCGAATACTGTTGGAAAGTGTTACATATATTGGTGGTATGCTATTTTATTTTAAACATAGTAAACTAGATTACAGAATCATTCAACCAAAGTACATTGAAAATTTTCTATTTTGTTTTATTTTCGACCAATTACTTATTCAAATATTATTTCCGGTATTTTGGTTCAAATTCCATAAAATAAAAAATAAAATAAATTAGTACCCGGTGAACATAAGCATATTTAAGCATGGATAATTAAAATTTTTAAAAACTTATGGTGGTGAATATGGGTGAGTTATGATTACTGTGACACTTATTTTTTCCACAAAAATTCTAAAATTTTTCTTTTTCAGATTTCGTAAAATTTTTGATTGCCCACATGCTTGATTTGACAGACATCCGTATTTTTGACTTTGTTTTGAAAGATCATTAACAAACAAATGCAAAATCCATTTTATCCAACATGTGATACAACAGAACGTCGTTTGTTTGACTACATCAAAACTGTTATTTTTCACGATTTTCAGGTCATAGAACCTAGAAACATCTGGTTTTTTCACAAAATCGTAATATTAATTGAATGCATATCCTTCCATAATAACAATGCCAGTCACTTTAAAGCTTGTTTAAAACAAAAAATTTTAATGGCTCTGAAAAAATCGGCATATTTTTTAAAAATGTTGTCGAAAATAAGTCTTAGAATTCTTTAGAAATACACGTACGTATTAAATAGTTTAATTTGTATTTTGATATTGTATTTTTTGATAACATATTTAATAATTCTGTCTCGATCGACTTTGAGACGAATGTTTGATTCAAATAGCTAATAATTTTTTTAATGTTGACTTTGCAATCGAGATCTAAAAATATTAATTGAATAAGTAATAAATACCTTTTTGTAAAAATAATTATAAAATGTAGTTTTGGAAAGAACTATAATATTATTAAAGTGCAGATGGTTTTAATAAAAACGAGCTGTTCATAGGTATGGTAAATTAAACGAAATTTAAACGGTTATTTTAAACGATAATCTTTATATTATTTAAATAACAAAACTATTCAATATAAATCAGTAGCATTTATTATTGTCATAAATATTTGAATATAATCTGTTATGTACATTTTATAATAAAAAACTGATAAAATTAATTATTTGAAATATTATTAAACTTCCCGTATTAAAGTTAACATTTCAACATTTTTGACACAAAAAAATGTTTAAAAGATTTTAAATAAACGATTTTAATGGGAACTTCAAAAGGCTCATTTGAAGAATGTTAAAGTTGGAGTGTTTCACTCCTTTGTCATTTTCACTTCTAATTTACTTATCTAATGGCTTTTTCTAATTAACCCATTGACGGATTCCTGTAATAAAAAACTCGTGAACGTCCAAGTTTCTTTTTAAATCATATTTATATAATACGTCAGAGGCGGTATATTGGTTTTAGCCATAAAGTTTGTGATGCTATAAAATAATACACGCATTAAAAAATATAGGTATAAGTGTTCACAGAATAACTTAATTAGTCCAGTTTCCTTTTACTTGTTGTTATCAAGACAGCTAGAAAACCGAAAGAGATAGAGAGCTTAAATCGTGGTGTATTTTTGAGCTAGAAAGTTAGTTCAGTGAATGAGCAATATCAAAAAAGATATTAGACACATTCAAAGGCTAAAAATGATTGTTCAAACTAATGAACTTACAAAATAGAAATATTTTTTTTATAAGTTTTGATAAGCCATTATTTTTTATTAAATTTAGCTAATATAACATAATTATAATCCTTGTTATTATTCTGTATGTATTTATAATTTGGTGGAATAAATATTGCGTGTATTTTATTCATACTAATGATTGAAAATAGTTCAAATTTCAATTCTGAACAACATGTCGAGTATCCTTACGATTTACAGCGGTAGTTGTTATTGTAATAGACTTTATTTGGTTTTTTTTTGATACTCAGGCTTGATGTGCTTAATATTGTAATTATTATTTGGTCAGATAAATATACTGTGATTTAGAAACTGAGACTGAGATGAATACATGCATAGTTAAATTACAACTAGAATTCGAATATAAACTTTAAAGGTTCCCCGAAGAAAAAATAAAACGAAGAACGTTTTCGAAATGATTTATTTTATAAGTTTAGTGAGTGGCATTTCAATTATGTATGCAAAACAAGATTGTTTTGTTTCTTAAAAAAGGTATTCATTCAATGCTTATGGTAATTATTGACCATGAAAAAGAGAAAATATATTTACTTGAAGATCAGAAGAGTTTTCTATGAAATTTAATTTTATCAGGGTGTATAAAACATAAGAACACATAATTTGGTATATAAAAAGGAATTTTAGGTTTTTTTAATCCAAAGACATAAGAATAATCTCATACAGAGTGTTATAATATTTGTTGGACGATTGATGGATAGGCATCACTAGGATTTGCTAACGCTCAAAAACCAAAATGATTTGGTTTTTGAACGTTATCAAATCATAATGAAGCAAATCAAAATGAAGTTGATTTGTCGAGTAGCAAGCAGTTTGTATAAAAATGGAATTCTAAATTACAAAATATTATACTATTTCACTATATTTCACATCAAAATTAGACTCAATACCAACCCAAAAATTCAAAAATTAAATTAAAATCGATTCAAAAACATATAAATTAAGCTACCAAATAATATATTTTCATTTCCTTAATTTTTATTTGTGCGTTTTGGTGAATGCCGTTTTGAGAAAAAAATAATTTTTGAATTTAATCATCGTAAAGTTGAATTTTTAAATAACTGTTTCAAAACTATTCGAAAGAATTAAATTAACAGTACATAAACTTTTTAATTATCAGTTTTAATTATTTCTCATAAAACATTTATAATTAACACTCGTTATTATTTGTAATATGTGTAATGATTTGTTAATTTAAAGTTTTAGGCTTCCACAAGCTTTAAAATCACAAATAAATGAAATACGATTTAATAACTTCTACAAAAAATTGTTATTTAGTATCGTAAATTGTAAAATTAAATAACACTCTTATTTTTATTTTTTTAAATTTCTTTTGATTGTTTGAATAAACACTTGTGTGGAAAAATGAATATACACTTGGGTGGATAAAATGGTGAAAAAATTTAAATTTATTTTTTAATTTAATTGAATTGTTTGCCAAAAACTAATATGACATATACATTAGGTTGTCATGCACACTTTTAAAATAAAAAACGGTTTGGCGATGCAATTTCATAAAATGGCTATAAAGCTGAAAGTAGCTAAAAGCTAGAAATTAAAAAAAAAAAAAAAAAAAATTAAATTAAAAAAAAAAAAAAAATTCATGAAAAACCTTTCCACAAAAAATTTAATAAAAAATTTAAATTTTGTTTAGATTTTGTACTAAAATAGCATTTCTTTGTGAGATTGTGGATATCAAATACCATTTCATTGGATAATTATTTTTAGCGTAATTGACCATAATTTAATTTAACGGTGGCAAATGCTCGCCCCATGTTACAAGAATATACTTTCTAAGTGATTCAATAATATTAGATTTTCGATTCCAGTTAGATAGAAATTCAGCTTTTGTTTTTGTATAAAGTTTCGGTAATATTTCATACTGAATAATATGATTATTGTTACACATTGTAAAATATTATTTCGCCTCCTTTGTAAATAATTCGTCAAACATACAAATAAAAACGCTGTAGCTACCTTGTCAACGAAGGACATCTGACACCAAGATGGTTTTCTTTTTATGCTACTTATATACTTCAATATATTTACCCTAATGATAAAAAATATTAAATTTTCGAAGCTTCTTTTTTTTTTATCATATCATCATCATATCATCAAAACAAAAGTAGCTTCTGGAGTAGCAGTATCAAATTGAATACATAGAGTATGTTTCAAACCGGTATGAAAAGAGGAAATCTAGTATAAACATTCATAAAGCCTCTATATGTAGGCAGGGGTTATTGTGAGAAAATATTTGAATTTTTATTAATAGGAAAAATATTAATAGTAAAGGTAAAAGTTATTAAAAAAATTCAGGCAATAAAAAATAGAATAACATCGTTTAATTTAAGGGAAGTTTAGTAGGATTATCAAACGGGAACGATTTACTTTCGAAACTAAATAAACGGCAACATCAAGAAATATGATTTCTTTTAAATTTATGAAATGTTCGTAGTTAAAGGTTGGCAATTATAGCAAAATCATATTTGTAAAAAATATTGTGTTCGTTTTAAAATTATGCGTTTATTGTGTCCAATTTATCGATCGGTCAAAAACAGGATGGATTCTAACCCAACCACAGACCCTCTTATCAACGTCTCCACTCAGGCAGTGTTTTAGGTCCTTCCTCTTTTGTATGTGGCAAAGATCTTCGAGTTTAACATTTTATTGGCATTTGTTTTCCCAGCTTTTGACATACATTTAACATGAGCAAAATAGAATAATTCCTAATGTTTTTAGCATCTCATATTTTCCTAAGTTGTTTTATGCCTCTATTCTTATAACGTTTTGATTTTTCACAGGTGAGATGTATAGAATAGACTATTATATTTAATTTTGTGTATTTCAGTCAGTTTTTTGGATTTGGTATTTCTTTAAATTAGATACATATTCAAGCATAGTGAAAATAATAAATAATGTATACTTCGAGTTATTCTGAATTATTAACAAACTTTATAAGAAAATTAAATAACACCTTTTCAACTTTTTAATGAAGATTTTTAAAGAAACAACAATGACAACATTACAGCGATAATATATTTCGTTCATAAAGCGTGAATTGTTTATTTAACGCTTATCTATGTGTATGTACTACGCGTTTACTTTCGTGCGTCCGAATAAGCCGAACTTTTTTTTTAGAATGATATCTGAAAATTGGTATATGGCAACAACGCTTGGAAAATGTTGATATTTATTTTCAATATCTTTGTTATATCCGTCACATCTATAAACCACTTCGTAAAATTTATGGTTATATAATACTCCATCAGAGCTATTCTTCGTCATGAATGGCTACTTAAATGCCATAAAATTATCTTTTAAATAATATACAACGTTTCTGTTCACAATAAAACTAGTTGGGTTACACGATTGTGGACTAAAGCTGTATATAGAGGTAAAAGAAATACAGAAAGAAAAAGGAAATCAAGATTTGCTATCATCTAATTTTTGGTAATATGTATGTATGTTTTTTTATGTTATTATTACATTTTGTTTTTCTTTTATATTATACACACGGAAAAATAAACAACAAAAAATGTTTATTTTTGCTACCATATAAGTGAGTTTACAGAAGCTAGTTACAAACTCTACACTTTTTTCTTAAGATTGTAACAATGGTTGATCGTTACATCAATGCAGTATTTTTAACGAAAATATTTATCTTATATGATTATTACCTTAGCCGCAATTACCGCATTTAGACATCACAGTAAAAAATGTTCAGCAGGAGCGATAAACCAAACACGTTAAACGAATTATGGAACGAGAGCGTGCTGATTTAAAATCCTATGAATCAAATACTTGTACAATACTTCTGGTTGGTGTTTCGCCATCTTACTTTATAAAAAACATGAACCTAATTTATATCAAAAGAAAGATTTTGGTGGAATAAATGTTTCAATCGGCGATCACCATTAGCTGTCCGCTATCATATGTTGTACTCTATTTAAGAACAAGTGAAGATGACAACAGAGTAAATTTTTTAGATTCTTGACATATGATTAAATTTCATTTTTTAGAATTATATATGAATACAAGTTTAATGATAATGTCTATGTATTTTTATTACCTATATGCATTTATTAACCAAGTTTGAGCTAAAATTGTAGAAAACTAAAACATTTTACGAATAAATGATTCAAACAAAAGTTATTTGTTTACAAAAATATACATTTTTTGTATTTAAACTTTTCTTTTATGCTTTGTGATGACGGATTGACGGAAGTACCACGCACCCACTAAAAATTGTTAATGTAGCTTATCCAAAAGACTTTTAATATGCGGACTCACCTATATGTGTGTTAAGATTTGCATGTGTGCTGTTAAAGTATGGTCATAATAGGTAAATCAATGAAAATCATAATATGTAAATCACATTTTTTCAGAATAAAGGTTAACGATTTCATATGTAGAATGTTTCTCCATTGGCCCTCATTTATCCTAGGGTAGGCTGTGCTATAGAAACGGAATGGAAGACTTTTCTGTAGGAACTGAAAATTTGGGTTTAATACTTTGTTTCGAAGTAATATATCAAAATGTTAATCATAATTTTCAATGAATAATATGCTTAGAAATTCCGCCTTTCATTGAGGATTTCAGCAATTTTATTAATATCAACCATTACTGTTAATCACTTAACTTTTAACCATTGTCTCAATAAGTTCTATATTACCAATATTTTTTATGAATATTAAGAATAAATGGCATTGCTTCGTCAGGTAAAATAAAAACGATGTACGTGGATAAAAAAAAAGCGACCGAAATGAAATATGAATTTTAAACTTAATTGAAATCTTTGAAAATAGTAGAGATGGAACTTCGAAATACAAATTAAAACATTTACAATGAGCTCACATTTTATTTTTCTACTTTAACAAGTTTGATCATTTTAGTCCAATAATAATAAATTCGTGTACAGATTCTAACATTCTTACGTACTTGATATATGAATAATAGTGGTGGGCGTATTGGGTGCAGAATGTGTGTATCCCATTCGATTATGATTCTTGTATTCTTTATCATTCATTCTTTGCTATGATATAGGATGATTTTAACGTTTATTAATTGTACTTAGTGAATTGCAATTTATTTTTTAACAATCAGATTTATAATTAGTTAAATGGAATTATATTAATTTTTCTTTGTAGTGTAAGTAATATTCCTGAAAACAGTAAGTATAAAGCAATTATTAAGTAAGTATATAAGCAATAATTTTTTGTATTATTTGAAATATTTGAAATAAAAAATTATAAGAGTAGACGCAGTTCCTAGGGTTTTATCATTCCATTAAGCATAATACAAACTGAAACATTATATGTTATTGGCGTAAAGACTATTTTTTATGATTTAAATTAATGAATCACATAATGGAAGAACTCGAAATGCGATAAATGATTTTAGAAGTCTCTTGTTTGTTAGTTTTTTATTGTAATCACACGGTTTCACTATGAACAGAATCCAAAATGATGTAGTTATTTTCTATTGTTATTTAAATTATGTATTTTATATTGTTAAACAAATATTAAAAAAAAAAAAAACTTGTAACACATACGTGAATATTACTATTACAAAATATATAGAGGATTAGTGAACATTTAAGTTCTCTATCCAATTTAATTACAAAATTGAACTACTTTTATAACAATTCAGTTTACCAATAGAAATAATTTTTTAACTTCCAGCCTGAAGTTAATATTGGATGCCAATTTTGTCAATTCCAAATTTTGACATTTGTTGCCTAGAGCTAAATTCTACAGTTTTAAGTGGATACTTGTACATGTGCGGGTATGTATGTAAGTACAAGTTACTCAAAAATGAATAACAATACTGGCGTGCTACAATTTCATTAAACATACGACGGTCTGGCAATAAGTCCATCAAAGACATAAAAGGACTCAAAGCATCGCTAATGGTCTGTTTTTAGTTAGCATCATTCCTCACGTGAGGAAATTTTGTTTATTTAAAAATATGGAAATGCTTCTGAACTACCCCTGCATTTGCAACAGTTTGGATAAATGGATTTACGCTCGGCCGTACATAAACAGAAGCCGTACATAATTAAGAATGCCTCGTAGGTTTGTACCGTAGAAATTATCTATAAACTCCACAATATTTATAAACCGATTAACAAAAATGCTGAAAATAATTAAGGCCTCAAGGATTTCAAAACATACCATCGTTTCCATGATAAAGTGGGTATGATAATAGTCTCTAAGGCTCTTTTTAGCGCATGCGTCGCAATCTGAATGTGTATCTGTGTATATAACTAACTGCAGATGAAACATTTATACACTATCTGGATACGTAGGAACAATCAAAACAGTGGATTGTTAAGGGGTTAGGTGGGTTTGAAAATTTCAAAAAATCGATTTTTTTTTCTTATCTTATTAAATAGTACAATATGTTCAAAATATTCTCGTAAGATTTCAAATCGATCCGAGTAAAATTCTAAGAGATAGACCCAAAAAATTTGACAAAAAAATGTATTTTTTTGTTCAAAGTCTGTCAAAAAAACTCATTGGAATCTCCATGTGCGGAGAAATTTTTTATGTATATAGGATAAAAAGAATATGTGAGTTTTTATTTTAAAATTAATAAAAGATGATGAATATCGATGAATATTAATTACAAATTTTGATAATTACAATGATTAAAAGCTATTATTAACAATAAAAAATTATTTAAATTTGACTTATTTAATCTCGATACCAAAAACAAGTCTCTGCGCAATAGTATACAAGTGAATATTAGTTAAGTCGGAATATTATTAAAAATAATCATATTACTCTCTTCGGGTTTATTAAAGAGTATCTTTTCTGAAATTTTAAATACAATCAATAAATTCTTGCACAATTCTTGGAACTTATTGCAATAAAAGAATCGACAAGTTTTTACTATTTTGAACAAAACTTATATACCGATTTTACTTTTACGTACGTCATTTTTTAAACTATTTAAATATCTCTGTAAGTTTTTTCTCTTAAAAGCTTACTTAATTTAGCAGATAATTTGAAAGATTGAAAAAAAAAAAAAACATTTTTTCACATCTTAAACTGACCGCTGTTTTGCTATTTCCGAAAAACAAGCCGTGGCTTTTTTTGGCTATACCACATTTTTGTATCCATTCATAATTAGTATTGTCATGAAAATCTTCAATTTGCTTGGTGTATTAAACATTATTGAATTATTGAGCCTTGGTTTAGACGATATAACAGTATTGGATTGTAATAATTATATATAATACAACATTTAAATCAACTGATTAATTATTTAATTAATAAACACATATTATACATATATAATATAAATAAATGTTATATGTATTTTATTATACAAATCTATCTAGACTTTATATAATACTATTGTACGTATCCGTATGGTTCATATTAATCGCTTTTCAAATTTATATAGCATTTAACTTAAATAGATAGCGTTGTTATAATACATGTTAATATATTATTATAAACGATTCTACGATATACATGTGATACAATAAATATTTCATATGGTACCTGAATGTGTGAGATGATCTATTACAGTTAAAAATATGGTATGGAAATACTTAATGTGTGGAGTTTTCGAACACTTAAATTACATGTCTAAACGATTGAAAAATTTATCGCCCACTATTCTTAGAAGAGGATTGGTATATACTCACAGATAATGGTTTGTTTACAATATATAGAATTGGCCAGTAAGCTCGTAGGTAAGGAAACCAGAAAACGAAATTAAGATAAAATGCAAACAAAAATTATGTCAACCCCAGGCTTATTATAGAAAGTGAAACGACAAAATGAAGTTTCAATATCCTGTAAAGTAGTATTTTTTTATGATAAGAGCATCTTTGAATTTAGGAACAAAATAATTGAAAGCTCGTGAGTCTCTTCAATAAACTATGAAACGGTCTTTAATCATAATAGTTACAAGACTAGCATGAAAACCGGATTATACTTATTATCAATCACTACTATCAATTTTATCAATACCATAAGCTAATAATGTGACTGTCTGTTTTAAAAATGTAACAGGAAATGGGCTAGATGCATTACAAGGCGAATCGATGGATGGATTATGTGCTTATGTTCATGGTACGCCTGAGTACAATGAAAATAAGCACGTAAAACATTGGATTACCAATTCGATGCTGATATTAAATAATTAATATATAATTTTATATAATAAAACTGGAGAAACACAGTCCAAATTGTCCAATATGTTGGCTGTTATTGTAAAAGGAACAGCATAAACTTCATTCAATGGTGTATATTTGATTTATTTTTTTATATTCGCGTTGAAATAAAATATTTGAAACTACTCGGCACACACAAAAATAATACAATAGTTAACTCAATCATTTATTGATCTGATCCTAAAATGTCCAGTTTATCACGTATTTTTATCGCTTAAGTATATATTCAACGATTTCATAGTAAAGTCGTTGCTTTTGCTGATAATGAGATAAAGTATAATATTAGAGAAATCATCATGGCTTTAGTATAGCCTTAGTTGTAGTCTATAAAAAAGAGGTTTTAAACAAGGTGAGGTGTGTCGAACGAACTTATCAAACTATAGACTATACTAATGTTGCTTCAATCTGCCTTGATCATAGATATTGTTGTTAAGAATTTATACCACTTGTAATACATCATTTTCTCTGAAACTATTTATATATGAGAAAAGCAGATGAGACTATTAAGTCAGAATTGTACAATAATATTATTTGGTTTATTTTAGCAAGTAAGTACACATTTAATATAATATACTGTAATTTATAACTCTAAACAAGAACGATAAAGCCTAGCCTAACTAGATGTCATATAATGTATGTGTATGCATGCAATTCATATGTGAGTGTATTTTAATATATTCCTCCCAGAAGATTTTTAAATTTTTACCGTAAATCAAAATAAAAAAATAACTTCAAATAATTATGTAATTAAAAATTTGTAAGAAAACTATAAGAAGTATGGTTATATTTTTTTATTTGCATACGTAAAGTACAGCCCTAAAAATTGTAAAATGAAGAAACAAAACAAATTCGTATTATCTTTATTATTTGGTTATATTCTATCTATCTATCAATCTATGTTTGTTCCGTTGTAACTTGTATCAGAAAATTGGCTGTAAAATTTAAGAAAAATTTTCATTGTCTCCTTCAGGAAAAATTAATTAAGTAATTAATTTTTTCACAGAATATTTAATTTATCTAAGATCATGTTTTGATCTAGTACAAATATTGTATCATTGAATATTCAATGTTTCTGCATTGTGTCATTTTGCTGACTGACTTTGTCTATGCTGGAGAGGCAAAAAGAAACGCGTAAAAGTAAAATGGATCGAAAATTTATTTAAGAACAAATTTCTTAAATAGAATGGGAGAAATAGATTATGTTTGATGATAATAACGATGATGCAAAATACAACAAAGGTCTAAAAAACATTATTATATCTCTCAATCAAATTGGTTGATGGTAGATACCAAATTTTACATAAAAAGCTATTATAGAAGACGAGGAAAGCTAGAAAGAATAGTTTTTAATTTAATTTATTAATTTTAAAATTCACCTACAATTTGTCAGAAAATTATCGGTCAGACTTCCAAACGTTATACATTTTCGGCTTGTTTTATTTAGTTCGAGTATACGTACATAATTTAGGATAATATTAGAAATTACCAATGTTTGAATTAGATTTAAATTGGCTATAGACAAATTTATAATGATAAACTATTGTATTAAAGGAATTATATAGATATTTATATTTCAATCTTTCTAAATGGAAGATAATATAGTAAACAAATTTTCCAAATATAATTTATAATCCTTTTTGTCTAATAAACAGCTAAATTTGATCAGAGAAAAATTATTTATAATTAGAAGGAAATAATAATTGGAAAAAATGTTTCTTTATTTGTTATATTTATATTTGTTAGATATTAGAAAATCGTTACAATTTTAATGGTAATTTATGATCAGTTTTGTGTTCGTGCTAGCGTGGCCCCCGACCAGAGACCACGAGAATACACTTAATAGATCGTAATGGTCTATCTAAAGAGGTTTAAAAAAAGTGTAGGGTTCTTTGATTATGTATTTCAAAGAATCAGATTGTCAGTTATTTTATTAAAAAATAATAATACTGATCATTTGATTGGCAGTATTTTATAAAAATTTTCGGGCTAATTTTAGTAACAATATTATAATAAATTTTATTATTTTCTGACTATAAATTTGAAAAACAATTTTGCGATGTGTCATATGAATATTCTTTTTACACCACTCTTAAATAGTACTATTTGGTAAATTGGTAAATAGTTTCAACTGAATATTTGGGAAAAACTATTTTGCGGTATCAAAATCAATGTGTTACTAAATATTGCCGAAGTATTATCAAAATACATATTTTGATTTAGAACTTATGGGGTGTAAAGCTTCAAAGCTTCAGTATTCTAAGTATTAAGTTTACGTGTGTAAGAACAATGTCTAAAAATATATTGAGCGAAGTGTTTTGTGGTGATAAAATAAGTTTCCTAAGCGCAAATGATCCCCAATCTAAGTAAATTTCTCCACATCATTGTTCATCATTAATGTTTTCTTAGAACTTCTTACCGCATTTGGATAGTTTATTGTATATAGGATATGTACTAATACAATTCTTAAATTTTACTGCAGTTTTTTTAATTTTAACCCATCTAAAAAATGGATATTTTTACGCATGTAAATTTGTTATTAAGTGCAACAGTCAGTGGCTTTGAATGTGCTAGAAAATGTGTATTTCGGTACTCCAAATGTTTTGTTTAATATTTTATATTTTATAATTATTATATTTCACCAAAAATATGCAAATAATAATGAAAATTTAAACCATGAATTTGTTTAATAGATGATATTTGAAACTCTACAATTCATTTTAATAAAATCCATCTCGAGTTTTCAAGTATGCACGGAATCATCACAGTACACCAAACATGACAATGCAAATTTTGAATGACAATTTGACAGATACGAAGGCTCATTTTAAAATATAATATTGAATAGTTGTTATTATAATATCTACACTCAATATAGGAATTTATTAATTATAATTTTAGATTTTATGAATGAATGAATATATACAGTGAACGAAATCAAATTGAATTAACTAGTAAGTATTATTTTCTGTTACGTACAATCATTTATAGTTCAAAGAAAACAAAAATCCATCTGTTGTATGATGGCAAGTCGAACTATAAAATAAAAAATAATTTTATCAAAAAATTATATTTAAGGTTATTGAGTGTAAAATTAAAATAATTAATTTAATATTTCTTTGGTAACTATTTATTAAAGCAGGTAACTATTCAAGAAAATCATTCTATTTTTCATTTAAACTGCAGATTAAAATTTATTTGGTTATTATAAATTATTAAGTCTACTAATTTATAATAATTAGTTTTATTTAATTATTTATTATATCGCATTAATTATAAGCATCCATACTTATTTGCTGTTTTTTCAGAAAGGTTTTCGTTTTTTTAAAATTTTTTAAAATTTTAGTTGCTATAAACTATAAGTTAAATTTTCCCACTTACCAATATATCTTTCTGTACATTTCATCGTTCATCGTTCTTTTCCGAACTATATTATTCAATTTTGCAGTTGTGAATTAATGTTTTCAATATGGAATTAAATCACGAAATTTTTAATTTCAAAACAAAAATCTTAAACTAAACTGTATAAATCAAAAAAAAAATTACAATTTAATTAATATAGTTGTATTTCATTAAAAGTAAAAATTTTGACCAATTAATATGAAATTTCATTGGTATAAAAAACTAACCCATAAAAAGTTTTTATAATACTGACTTTCTTTGTAAATTTACAATCATGTAAAAGTTTACAATCATGTTATTAAATAATTGATTAACTGAAAATGAAACATGTCTAGAAACATACCTGTGTTGAAATTTGAACTGTTTAAGGTTATTTTTAAATCGTATCCGTTATTCGTTTCTCAGAACATTTGTACGGTTGGCAATTAAAAAAAAAATAAATATATAATTTTCGAAAAATCCAAAATTTATATAAATTTTTCACAATCGAAATTTTTTTCATCGCCTGAAAATTTTCAGCTGGATTGATCGTGGAAAAATCGTTTAAATTTGATATAGAGTTTTTTCGGGAGACATAATGGTGTATTTTAATATTGATTTATCCTATTTCCCTATACAAGGTGAATGAAAAAAGGATATGCTATTAACTGATAAATAAATATTGTACTTAAAAGTAAAAAATTATTTGAATTCCATAACTAATTTTACTGTGAGCGATTACTATTTTTAGTCAGCGACAGCAAATCAAGGTTTTAGATATGATTGGTACCGTCTTCGAAAGATATTCGGTCACAAGGAAATTATTTGTAAAAGTTTTGAATTAAAAATTGTTATTCATTTTTTAGTTAATTTTTTTTGTAAGGTGGATCTTTAATCTTGAAAATTTTTACTTCTGAGTGTTTCATGGTAACACGAAACATTTTTTATTTGGATTTTAAATTTTGTTTTTGCCCCTTCTTTCCCCTAGGGCTGAAAATTTTTTGAAATTAGGATGGAACCAGCTAAAAGATAAACAGGCAAATTAATAACCCCTTTTTTAAGTCGGTTTAAACTAATAGATGTGAGACGTTGCCACAACTTGGGTTTCACCTAAAAATAAAAATATGATTTAGTTAATTATATGTTGATAACATTTTTTTATTAGTTTGGTGATTTGACTTAAAATGAAATAAAATAAGATTATTATTGACTTACGCTTAAAAAAATTGTGTTTGTGTTGGGCGAAAGTTCATATCTGCGGTTAAATAATTAAATTAGTTTAAAAGTGTGGGACGCCATACTTCTCTTTGGCGCTAAAAACGTTTTACAAAAAACACCACGTACGAGATGAAATTTAAACAAATTTAAAAACATCCACTCTTCTTAAGATAGCCACACAACAGTCAACTTCAACGGATCACATATAAACCACACAACAAATGCAATTAAAGGAATCGATTGATATATGCAAATTTTCTTCGAATCGGACCATGAGTTGTTTAGCCTCGTTTTATTTACATAAACGGGCTATTCAGGTACGAAGTGAATAATTAATAAAAAAATGGTGAAGAATTCAACACATTGTAAATTAATTGGCGCTTGGTTAAAATCAAACTTTTCAAGTGAAAGGCAACAGCCCACCATTCGATATTTCCGGAGCGATCAGCTGGTTCCTGAAGGCATTTCGGTTGATCAACTCGACATTTTCAAATTTAGTACAGTCTACAGGTGAAGTCTACAGGTGGTTAAATCCGTTGGACAGTAGTGTTAAAGAAATTTTTGGTTAAGTTTAGATTAGCGAATTTTATTTTAGAGTACTTAATTCAAGGAAGAACTAGATTAAGTTATGAGGAGAAAATTAAATTTTAGATTATTTAAAACAAAACAATTAAGCTTACTTCAGGGTATGCGTTAATGTGGACGCTTATCTTTTTCTTTTTTCTCTCTTCATGGACGTTTTTCACGCAACACGTGGTAAAAGATTAAATACATTAATCAAAGTTTCTTGGAAAACAAATAATTGTTCACAGAAAAAAAAAAAAATTGAATATCACATAAAATTTAGTAAATACTTGCATAGCATTTGCAATTTGGCGAGAAATATCTTTATAATTCTATCATCGTATTTATTTCCACTGCGCGAAATTCACCAGCTCCCACACAATGCGAATCGTTTTAGATGTATATTTAGCACATTATTTTACCTTCGGAATCTTGTATTTAAATTTAAAATTAGTCTATATAAATTTACCAAACCACATTGCTCTAATATAAAACTTATCTTAGAAAGTTATTGATTTAGTTATGATTATAATATTAGTGAAAGGATCATAGTATTTGTTAAACTAAAGTGTATTATTAAACTTCAAAATAAGTATAATGTTATAAATTTATATGCTTAAGTATAAGATTAGAACTGAAATATGATTGACAGTAATAAATAATCTATAGGTTACCATAATATTGTTTATGTTATGCGATATTATATGTATGAAGAAGTACGAGAGCTGAAGCTGAAGATAATATTTCTTAGTGTGAATGATGAAAGAATATATATTATCTGACAAGAAATGTCAGTATGTGTGTATTTATTTGATTGAATTTTAAGCCCCTAATATAACTTACAATGATAGTAGAGACAAGTTAAATTTTCAAAACAGCCTTTTCGTCGACAATCATCTAATAATACACTTTAAACTGATAAAATGGAAATTAAACTTTTTTTTTCGTCAGTATATAGTCTAGTCAACATGTCCCTTTCAGGTTAAACTTTTTTCTTCGGTTCCAAAATATGAGCAAGGTGTCATTTGATTCGGGATGGAAATTTGAAACTTATGGGAAAAATTAGACTCCATTGTAAAAGGTATAAAAATTAAGTAAGGAAAACCTAAAGAATTTTCGCAGATATCTCAAGAACCATTACAGATATTTGAATTCAAGAAAAAGCATTCTTAAAGTACATACAATTTCCATTTACTGTACTAAAACTCCAGCACTTGTATTTTCAATTTGAATTAAGATGAATACGGTCAGTTATGTAACAAAAAAATGATACTTAAAAGTACAATATTTCGTAAGGAAAAAATTTATTTTTCAATTTTATTAATAAAGCAATTTTTCTAAGTTTGAAAACATACATTAACACCACGATAATTCTAAAACAAAAAATCTGAAATTTCCTCCACATCTTGGATCTAATCATTGAAGGCTTCAAATATTATTTCAGTTGGAAAATTTTTAAAATTGCAGATTCCATTTTTTTATAAATAATATAAGTGACTGAAAAATTTAGAATACATAAAGTCACATCAAAATATTTTTTTTTTTCAGTTTTGTAATTTCAATTAATTAAATAATTGTTGTAAAGAAACTACCTTATTATTTTTTATGAGATTATTAAAATCCCGTTGGAAAAATTTAGTAATTTTGATTTGCAAAGTTTTATAGACTGTTTAAGGGATTCAAAAATGAAAAGTCGAAAATGTACCGAGATAACCGATAATTTTTGCAACTTTTTTTCGTATTGTCTGAAATTATAAAAAAGTTTTTATATATTTTTAAGGCCAAAAAAAAGGTAACGGTTAAAATAATTTGATTTTTTATAGATTTTATAATTTTGTTTTTGCGAAAGTCGATATTTTTCGAAATGTTTCCAAATGCCATTCTAAATGAAATGACTCCATAATCATATTTTTTGGAGGTGGGGATAGAAATTTGACCTGAAAAATTATTGAGTAGACTAATACATGACTACTTATTCTACAAATTCTTGCATCCATATTAAATCCGCTAGCTTGGAAATGAAACACTCTAATAATGGGAACAAAACTTCCTCGTGATTCCTCAGATTAGTTCTTACTAAAAGTAACTGACAGGCATAGTATGACACAAAGCAGATAGTTTTAAGGATGCGGCTCGTAAAATAACAATTGTTTTATATTTTTATATTTTTTAATTTTTTATTTTACATACACACCTTCGATTTTCACATCACGAGTTGATTATTCAAAAAAAAGTTATTTTATGAATACGCAATATTTTGGCCCATATATTCATGTAAACAAAGTGTGTTTATACTCATAATTAGTAAAAAATCAATTAAATTATGAATTGATTTGTGTCTATCATAATGTATATTATATTATTATTATATACATATTGTGTGTGTACCCAGTTAAGATACATATCTTTGTAAATAGATAGATATATCAAATGTGTAGCCATGTTCTATGAAATTCAATTCCATTATGCAAATATGACGAGATTTTCAAATAATGTAAACTTCATATATAGGTAGGTATACACCCGCTATATCTACATATTATAGTCCAGCCATTGTAGAATTCAATTTCTTTATTTGTATTTGCCCTGTTCTGTATTCTTCAAGCGAGTATTGCAGCTTGGGTTTTATTTAGTACCGAGATTAGGTGGATGGTTCACTCCTCTGTGTAAAGGTTCACTCCACTGTACGATTTCAATTACCCAAATGTCAATACACAACCAAATACGTATGTATAACGTACAATATTGGAAATAGCAACAAACTAACGTGTAAAATATGATTTGCACACTCCAACTTTACGAACTTTAATAAAACATTAAAAAAAAAAGACGTGTGGCACTCGGGGGCTGCCGCGGTAAAGCTATTGCATAGCATTTTGTATCAACTTATGCCATTATAATTTTTTTTTTAATTTATTTATTTTATTCATGCAGTATTGCTTTTTCTTATACCTATACACCTATATACTTTCTCATAAACAGCTGCTTATGTATTCGTCCGATATCGGAGCAGCTCGTCTCGATTCGTCAAGCCACACCTCCATGCCCGTCGGAGTGGGGAGCGTGACATTTTTCGTTACGGAATTTCTGGATTCGGTCCCCGCGCTCAAGGCCCGCGATAGAAGCTATGCAATGATTCCGGTAATAAACTTGAACAATGCGATATGCACACTTTATATAGTTGACAGTTCGTCATACTGCTAGTGAGAAGAGATAAAGCAGTTTTATTTTGAATAGATAAAGAAGTTTTATTTTGAATTTTAAAATTAGATTTTGGTTTCTATGGAAATGATTATTTGTAACATATCATTTTTTTCGTTACGGAATTTCTGGATTCGGTCTCCGCGCTAAAGGCCCGCGATAGAATCTACGCAATAGCTTAAAAACTGATGCATTTTGTGCTACTCACATGAATATTTATAAATTCGCTAATTCTTCTTTTCAATTGAACAAAACCAAACTTAATAAAAAGAAGAATTCGGAAATTTATAAATTGTGATGTGAGTATACTAACGTATTTTGGCCAAACACGAAATAATTTCGAAACAAGAGAACGAAAGCATTTTAGAGTATATAGAAATAAAAAGGACTATTCTTCAAAAGCTTGAAAAAAAATCGTAATACATTACTTCATGTTATTACAAGTTATACATCAAAGAAGCAACTAAAATATTTGTGTTGCAAGTGTATAAAATTGCCACAAAGTTTATTTACTTAAATCTGATATCTATTTCATACAATTTTAATTGTGTTAGAAGGATAATAGACAAGGTGTGCGGGTTAGAAAACTTTGTTGGGCTATTGGCAGGGGAATACTTCTACTACATAATATTATAATCTTGTATACATGTAGCACAAAGCAGCATATATTGTGCAACACAAGCAATTAATTAATATTATGAATTCCAAAGCATTTTATCTGCGTCTAAAATGATTGGCCTAATACTATCCAATTGATAGACAGACAAGCAAAAATACACTAAAGGCATGATGATAATGCTTATAGTGTTATTCTGTTGATGACGATAATACGTAGAAATTGTATCTACAATTCAAACAACTCACTCCTAGCACACAAGAATGTATAGGTATTTATAAAATATACAGGTTGATTGAACGGAAATAGATTTGTGCATCTGACTTGCTGTTAAATTAAACAATATATAATGGGTTCTTGCTATGGGGCCGATTTAAGTGAATCCTATATTTATATATATATATATATATATATATATATATATATATATATATATATATATATATATATATATATATATATATATATATATATATATATATATATATATATATATTTATATATATATATATATATATATATATATATAGATATAGATATTTTTCCACGTTTCCAGATCCCTAGAAATTGAATGAAACAGTTTTTAATTTAATATAGGTGTATAATGAATATAATTCTTCTAAAGGGTCAATTGGGTATGGGTGGCTATCCGTTAGGTGATATTATTCATTTTGACTTATCGATTTAGTACTGAAAAAACTATTGTGTGTAGACGAAAAATAATGAATCGTTCAAGTATAAGTTTGTTTTATACAACTTTCAAACGAAATATTTTCATTGTATTGTTGCTTGCGTAGTGAGAGAATGTTAACATTTATTTATTCATTGAAACAACGTCTCAATGTTATTTGTCTCAATCTGCCATCGTAATCTATTAGCTGACATGATGTCGGAGATTTTGCACACATAAGTTTTAAAGCAATAGGCCTGAATAGTTAGTTATTAAATGAGATAGCGTATGACAGGATGTACAGATCTGGAATCAATATCAAGAATATTAATGTGAATTTTCCGGTTATTGTTATAAATAAATGTCTATTCGGTTTAACACTATAAGTATATTATCGTCAGAAATGTATATATTAAAACACTAACCAAATTCATAAACAATTTTAATTTTTATTATAAATAATAGTAAATAGAAATTTCTCTAAAACGCAACATTCAGTAAACATAAAAATTAAATAAAGACTGATCGAATATGATATACACAATAGTGTGCTATGTTTATTTAGAGAAATTTGAATTTACTATTATTTATAATAAAAATTAAAATTATTTATTAATTTGCTACAAAAACTTGATACACTGTGTCCTGTAAGACGTTTGTACTCTTTGAATTCAGTTAAAAGTTTATTCAATAGTTTTTATAGGATTCTGTTCAATATTCAATACTTACTATTTGCAATACATAATTGAAATGAAACCAAAGAATTAATAAATAAGTTCTTTTTCGTAAAATCTAACTGTAATCTGAAATTTTAGTAAAATTACTTAATTAGTTTTGTTTTTCAATAACATATTTCATAGAATGAAAGCCAGATTTAATATAGTTCGAAAAATAACTTTAGTGAACTTGTGGACTAAGCGTATTTCCTTAATATTATTCTAATTACATATAACGATAAATACAATGTAAATGCTGCTCCATATTATGTATTGTGAGTTTCGTTAAAGACTATAGAAATAATAGAGTATATTTAGGTGGTTTTTTTATTATATCAAAAATAGTTTGAGGTATGGTATTTACGATAGTTGAGGAACGCATTATTTATGTCAAATAGAATTATTAGACTCTACTATAATAAGTTACATTGTTTATTTTGTCAGTATTATGTTTTTGTATATATTTTTGCCATAAATAAGAATTTCAGTTATATGAAAGGTTGTGTGTTATGAAAAAACCTATTTTTTGTATAGCATTTTTATTTGACGGATATTTTGATATAGTGAGGTTGATTTTTGTTCTCCCTTTTGTGTTTCTGTAAGTTATGAAATCATATTTTGTAAAAACAAAAATATTAATTCGAATACCACATTTTAACTTTCATAACATGATGGGATTTTCTACGAATAACTCAGTTATTTTTAATTATTTAATTATTTAACTAATTATGTTTTTTGTAAATTGGTAGTAATTTTTTGCAGAAAATTAATTTCATTAGGAATTTTATAGTTTATATATTTAACTTTATCCATTCGCTAACTTTAATTTATTTGAAAACATACAATCTTATTTATAGACAGTCATCTACAAGAGATTAGATCACAACGGTTTTTTTACAACAGAGACACTCCCGAAGGCGACTGTTTTGTTTTTGAAGTAGGTATCTATATTCCTACTATACAACTGTATATAACTATATTCCTGTTATTTGGTTTAATTTTAACAATTCACGCTGAGCAGTTTTATTTTTTGGTATTTAGCTCGCAACTTAAATTAAATTATTAAGCAATAATACACTTACTACAATACATAAAAATACATAATTACAATAAATTTTTAGAAAAAAAAAAAAGGTGTAAATTCATTCAAAGGTATATTAAGGGAAATGTCAAGGCATGTTGTGTAGAGCACTTTAGTAATACATTCAAATCACAATCTTTCACGTACTTCAATATGTGTTTCACTGCTTTGGTATTAGGATTAGAAAACAATGGTTTAATACCAATGGAAGATAGATTTCATCTTTTGTCAAGCAGTTGAGCAAGTTTAATCTATAGGTTTCAAATAAGGGTCACTGTCGCATCACATGATTCAATGTTTGCGCCAGATATCCACAGTTACAATATTGGCCTTTAACCATTTTCACTTTATGAAGTGAACTGTTCAGTTTATATTGCCCGGCGGAACATCTATTGAGTATGACGATTTGCTTTCTTTTATATTTACTATCGTCAAGCTAGGAAATAGATTATTGATTATGGTATAGCTGAAAGTAGTTTTTTCTTCTATCTTCGCCTTTCTTTATTGTTTTAATAACATGGTTCGCCTTAATTTTAATTTTACGAAAACACTTTAAGTCGGTAAATTGAATTAAATATTATTATTAATTGAGTTATTTTCGGATGTTCTTTTGGCGTTGGTATTGGCACCCTCATTACCCTAGATATTCTTGATTTTTATTCTTGTTTCTTAAAATGTAGAGATGAGATTAGGTTGTTTTTGTAATTGTTCCTAGTTATAATAACTACGGCATCATTTATTGCTATGTATTCAGCTATATATATTTATATATATATATATAAATATATATATATATATATATATATATATATATATATATATATATATATATATACTAGTTGGGTTATATATATATATATATATATATATATATATATATATATATATATATATACTTACCCGGCAAACGTCGTTTGGCATATATTTCTAATCAACATCAACATTTTCTAAGCATACAACATATTCTTCACACTATTTATAACTAATACAAGCTGAGGCAAATCAGAATAATTAATGATATTAATTTATATTTTAAAGCAGACCCGCCCGGTTCATTGGTTGCTGTGTTAATTTTCCCATTTTATTAAATGGTTTTATTACATCCATTACATACGAATGCAATTCTACCCTTAGGGGTAGAATTTCAGAAAATCCTTTTTTATCGAAATCCCGGTATTTAGTGTGCACCCGATATGAACCTGGTATTTGGTGGGGTACATCCGGTACCGCGTTCACCCGATAATTTATGCTGTGGTGGTACTCATACACTTGATGAAAGATATATGGAACTCCTGAACCACGAATGATTCCGGTAGTACTCGAACAATATGATATACACACTTTATATAGTTGACAGTTCAACATACTGCTAGTGAGAAGAGATAAAGAAGTTTTATTTTGAATATCAAATTAAGATTTTGGTTTCTATGGAAATGATGCTAATATGATTTGTAAGATGTGAGAAAAAAAAAGACAAAAGATGTTTCACAGCTAGGAACATTTTGTATTCGAAAATTAAATTGTCGTTTATAGTATTTTCCGATACTTATTATTTATGTTTCTGACCTTTTAAACCATCCTTGATATTCCACAAATATTTCAAGATCAAAATTAGCAAAATTGGTCCAGCCATTCTCGAGTTTTAGCGAGACTAACGAACAGCAATTGATATATAAATTTAGAAAAATTAAGTTTTCTTAATTTTATTCAGTTTTAGCTCTGGGCATACATTAGGTATTCCTGTTCAATTTTTATCAGCATTTGCTGCCATTCATATAAATATGGATAGTTTTTCTGATACTTTTAAACATTTTTTCGAAAACTTGAAAAGGATTTAGAGTGCATAGAATTTGTATCCCGGAGATGAGATCTATTTCAACACGTTGAGAAATTGTTTTAATTATAAAATGGATACGTATGATCTGGTTTTATACGTTTTTGCAAATTCATTGCAATTTTTCCACAATCTTTCATGAAGTTCGTTTATTTTTTACGATAAAGTTTTTATATAAAAATTTGAGTATAACAATGTGGCTCTATATTCTATCGGGAGATTGGTTGTCTTTGAAAGAACAACGTCGATCGGTATGGTACGTCTAAGATCGAATGCTAATTTGAGGGCTGTGTTTTGTATTCGTTCCAATTTGAATTTATTTCTTCTATCGTTGGATATTAGATGAAAACGACGTAATCCATTACAACACAAACAAAAGACTTGTAAAAGGAACTAAACGTATTGGGGTAAAATCTCCACCAAGTACTCCTCAAAAATCTTACAATGTTCAATATCCTGTTGCATTTTCCTATCGCATAATTCAGATTATTTTTAAAATTTTCCTATCGCATAATTCAGATTATTTTTAAAATACATTTTAAATCAAAAAATATTCCTAGAAATTTAGCAGAATGAAATTATTTGATTTCATGGTGTCTAGCCACCCTTGTAATTTGCCCTGGTTCTACACCCTGCATATTAAAATGCATATATTTTGTTTTACCAACAGATATTGATAGACCCAAATCGGACAGATTTTATGTATGACTTCAATTGAGTGCTGGTGTAGTCCTTTTCCATTGACTGGACTGAGACAAATAAAGCAATAGCAGCATATATTGTAAGCTTCTGTTTCTGGAGATAGATTCTTAACGATATCACGAACATTAATTACAAGAGTGATTGGTACAAGAGTGGGACCAGAACTCTACCCTAAGGAATCTCATTATATCAAAACATATTATTCCGAACAAATACCTGTGTTTTTTTCCCACTTTTTATACACACGTAATTTGTATCGTTGATAATTTTAAAATAATTCATGTGAGAATTAATTGCTTGTTATTTGTTGGGAATAAAAGTTGTTTTAGTGAAAGAAGATTACGTTTTAATCATTTTCAGTTTTTAATTGTGTAGTTTTGAAGTTATTAGGTTTAGTATCATAAACAATAATTTGTTAAGTAATGTTTGTGTACTACTCACCAGTACGGTGAGTAGATAATGTATAGTTGTGATTATGTATTATTTGTAAACACTTCACTTTGATTGAAAAAATATATATATTTATTTTTTCAATACAAATTATTATACAACTTGATTGTTACGTGAATTCATTAAATAACAATACCAGTACCATACCATACGAAAATGTCAATATTGTTTTGTCTGGATTTTCATCTAAATAAATAGGTGCTTTTAATGCCAGTGTATTTATGATAAACAATATTGTAATAATAAATAACCGTGTTATACAAATCTGTTTTACATCAGGGCTTCTCCCGTTAAAACTATGTCTCTAGGAGAACTAGCAAAATAAAACGTTTCATGGATAAAACAATACACTACACCAAACCACTCCAAAACGAATTTCTACCGACCAAAGAACAAGCTAATATCGTATACGCAATTGATAAATTTCAAGGATAGTTAACAATAGAGAATATGTATATGTAGCAATTAATAATTTATAAGATATTTTTATCGACACTCATAAAACTGTCACAATCAACGAGGAATCAATTGTAAATCAACCCTTAGTTTCTCGAAAGTAGACGCTCATCCTATGTCCCTCCGATAACTCTCACCGAAATAATAGAATATAAGCTCTTCGATGGTGATTTCAATAGTCACATCTCTATTTTGGCCTCAACAATGGAACAAATACACACGTAATTAACAGCAACATCACTAGTGTGTCTCAAGAAGTAGCCATGTTCTTCGACTGGATAGAAGAGCTCTACAACAGCAATCACTTTCCTATTATCATCACCGACTCTAGATATTATAATAATAAATTCCAACAAAACCAATCTCCTAAATGGCTACCCGATGATGCTAACTGGGAAGAAGTTCACTTACAAATTACAAGGCGCAAGGAATTGGCTGATAAAGCAGCTAACCTCAACAATGACCCACAATCAAGCAAAGATAATAAATTCATCATATAATAACCAAACATTGGAATAAACTAAAGAAAAAAGAAAACTTTCACCTACAAAGCTCCACCAGATACGCAGTAACATTCATTATTCAAAAATAACCATGAAGAGTATAGCACAGTCATTAAGCTTCAAAATGGACATACAAATATGAACCATATCCATCTAATTAAGAAAAAGAAACCCAAACCAATGACCAGATTGGGGACAATATCTTCTGATTGGCACGTTCTCTCAGAATGCCAAGGTTATGAAGAAGATAGAATGAAAAACGGACTATCAAATAATATTCGTGAAACACTAAATAAACCCGAGGATCATCCATGACTATTTTCATTTATTTAAAACAATAAAATGATTATTTAATAAACAAATTCTCAATGTAAAAATTTCCGTGGTCGCTATAACCAAGTAGTTAAAAAGTGACCTAAAATTAAATAAATAAAAAATACCAGTGTACACTGTTATTATCAAATCTGGATTGATTCTTACAGTTTAACAGTCCGTGAATCGACTGTGTTAGTTTTAAACAACATTATGCATATACATACAAAATTTCATTGAATGACTGATTCAGGAGATATCAATTTTCAATTAAATTAATACAGATCACTGGCGAGTTATATTTTTCCTAGTTGGTGAGATTTTAGTAAAATAGGATGACATTTTAATAGACAAGCAGTCTGGCCAATAGGCAGGTGGGCTCGCAGCGAAAGGATACTTATGTATAGGAACATACGTCTGATATCATTAGATATTATTCGGATTTAATAAATATCTTTTATTACAAATATATCATAAATGAATAATCACAAATATTACTTATGATTATCTAAAAATACATACACTTATAATAGTGTATTTAAAATATTCAAATTTAAGTAACATACTAGAAAGACAAGAATTGCGTCCAATCAATTTTTTTTTAATCTTTTAGTTATGTATCTAAATATGATAGAATCTCAAAGCGTCTTTATTTTGAGTTTGTCAGATCCAATAGAAAATACCCTCTTTCAGTTTTTTTTCAAAATAATCCGTAAGCAAGAAACAATTTTAAATTTTAACAGGATAAATAGATAAAGAGATAAACTTATTGTTGAATGGTAGAATAATTTATAAATTCAAAAATCGCATAATATTCGGGAACACATACTAATAACAATAGTTTAGTGCGTAAGTTGTTGAAACCTTCAATTTATTGTTCGGGGCACTCCATGAATTTGAAGATATTTCTTTTCTATTCACATAATTGCTATCGGTTACCAGCTACTTTCAAAAATTGAACACTTTGTAATTTAAACAAGTGCGAAACTGACATATTAACTCGTAAAATCACTTGAACGCAATTGTTCCTTTATAAAAACCATATTAAATAGAACGCTTGACTTATTGTTTAATGCCTTCTCGTTAATTATTGTATTGTATGACCTCCCTGAATATGAGCTAAATACAGTTAATTCTTTTGAATACGTCAAACAAAATAAAATTTCTAATAAACCCTGTATAATAACTTTAATATAATCAGTTTAAATACATAATATAATGACGTATATTATATGTTATTATTATTAATATTAATAACACAGCAATGTTATTTGACAAACATGCTAATTCATTGTATGATTGAGTAGTATCTTATTTGACAGTTGTATATATTTTATAGTTAAGTTTGTAAATAATTTATTATATATATATACAATTACATAAAATTATATATACTGGAATGACGATGGAGATTACTTAGTATACCAATATATTATTTACCAGTAGATACTTCTCAAGAAAAGTAGACGAAAACTTTCTGAAACTGTTTATGAAACCATAACTAGTTTCCAAACATTACTAAAATAAATGTGCAAGCTCAATTACGGATTATTTTATATGACAAAACCTAGGATGATAAAATTGAATCGTTCTCATTTATCTGGGTAGAAACCAATAAAATCTATAATCATAGTCAACGCTGAAAGTGTCGGGTACTGTAATGTATTCTTGTTGTCAGGTATAGTCGTAAACCTACTTTTTTGAAACAATAATCTTTGGAATTTTTCAATAAATATTCGCTAAGTAATCGATACTTAAATGTGGAATAAAACATGACACTCTTTGCATATTACAGAAAATGTTTTGTTAAGTTCACTATGAAAATATTGAAAAATTATAAAAGTGATACTTTTTGTTTTTGGTGACTTTCATAATAAAGAAAGCTGATGATTTGGTAGATGGCAGTTTATACCTTTACACAGTTAAATTTTAAAAAGGATTATAAGTGGTCACTACTTATAATTTATTATGGAAAATGTTTTTGCTCTTTTCATATCGGAAAAACCAGATGATTTGCTACGTGGTTCTCCACTAAGCAAAACAAGTTTATATTTATTACACAAATATTGTTCAAAAGTTGTTTTTTTTCAATATATAAAGAACCACTTTTCAATATATAAAGAACCATCTTTTTTCCCTGGGTTAATAAATGGTCAATAATCGGAAAATTATGGGTCTATTCACAATTGTATATTAAAAAGTTGTTTGTCGAAGTTGACATAAACACAAAAATTGTCACGATAGCCTGGTTTTTTAAAATATTCTATCTTGTATAAGATTTGTATGGATCAAGTGTATTCAGGCTAATGAATTATACGAAGAACAAAAATAATCAGCGGCACATTTGCCGGATCGGTGAATTAGCTTTTTAAGACCTACTTGTTAGGAATTAAACTCTACATAACATTGTAACTTAAATCTGCATAATTAATACGTATACATATACAGGTTTTTGTTTTTAATAACGCCCACGGTGTTCACTGAAGGAATTTATCTAGTAATCGATATGATAAGTCTCTATTTGCTTTTATAAATGCTAATTTTTAATATGATCATATATGCGCAAATAAATTAAACAATATTCCGAAATCAGATTTTTCAAACTTTTTAACAATTCTTATCTTTAGAAATTATAATTCTTGTGATTAAACTTGTTATTTAATAAAATTAATTTAAAACTAAAAATTGTGAGAAATATAGACATTGAAAAAAAAAATTTGGTTGCGGTGTCGGTTAAAAATTTGAAAAATAAGTATACAGACCTTTAACATAATTTCGTATCTTAAGTAATATTAAGATTTTTGTTCTTATATATCAAGCTTATATAAGTTTGTTTGTTGCAATAAACAATTTCTCTCATATTTCCAATTGAAACAAAATTGTTTTAAATGCTACAAACAAATTTTATTATTTTGAAAATACCTTCGTGAAGATGATCACTTGCATACCGAAATGGTTGTCCTTTTTATTTACTGAAATTTCCACTTAATTCTTTCTGTGGCATTTCTAAAATTCAAATTTTTATGGAAGGTTTGTCTAACGTGTATTCAATTGAATAAAACGTTCATAAGAACTACTGATTCAAACTATGATTTTTAAAATTACGGATCAATCTTATTATTTGTATAACAATTGTTATTCAAAATATAATCGAAAAAAACAAAATGTATAATCCTAACATTCTACAAACGGCAGAATATTTTTAACTAAACAATGACAAATATGTTGCAGTAATAAATAAATTCATGGTTTATGTATAATTCACAACATTCATGGTATTTATTTTATATGTAGAGCTGGTAATTAGAGATACTAAACTTCGGTTTGTTGTTCTACGTGTTATACAAGTGGTCCAACAAATTTTATTTTGTTTATTTTTATGTACCGAACATTAAAAAAATTTTCAAGAATCATTGATTGGTGTGAATTGATGTTATATTAAAATATTTAATATTTTGTAAGGGTTTATATTTTTTGAGTTCTTTATTTATATTATTTTACTTTTTATATTATAAATGTACAAATTTATACAAAAACAGCGTAAAAATTTTGATATGGATTCAATAAAGTAAGTTTATAAACATTTTGATAGTTTTTCATATGGAATCTTTTGTTGGGTGGATGTTGTGAATTTCTGTTAAATAAAATTACATAAATTCAAATAATATATGTGTGTTTGTAGTACATCTGGCTTTAGATAAGTACGTTAGAAGTACCTTAAACATGGTACAAATAGAGTAGATAGGCCAAAAAAATATCTACTAGCTCAAAGGGCTAGCCAGAAAATAATGATACCACATAACCGTTCTCTTAGCTTCTTCTTCTTTTATGCCATTAAGCAGCGTCGAATGCCTCAGCCCAAAGCTGTATTTAGTACGTTTCTTAGCCTCACGCAATAAAAGCATTTTTATGTTTTAAGGAAAATTTATTTTTATTTTAATTATAAATGTTTGTTTACGATGTAACGAATACCTACATACATCGTAAACAAACATTTATTCACTAAAAATTTAGCAGAAAATACTTTTAACATACGGAGATCCACGATTCATGACTGTATAATATTTTAGATCAAACTAAAATAAAAATTCAAGTCTGCATTCAGTTTAAAATCTATAACTGTTATTGGCAAACATCAGTAAAGGCTTATGCGTTTGTGTTATGAAAAACATGTTTTTCTTAATGCGAAATAAATATATACATTAAGGTTTGAAATTTATCGGTTCGCATACAAAATTGAAAATTTTATATAATTAATCTTCAAAAATGTTGAATACATACTGAAACATTTCTCAATGTAGATTATAAATGTTGTTTATTTCGATTTTTGCATTGTATTTTAAATTTTACAATATACGTAACTTGTAGTTGCCCACTATGTATGCTTGCCAATAATGTACCCGTGCCTATGAAGAAATGTAGGTATATAAATTTAGTTGACTCTGAAACAAAAGTATGTAAATATATTTATTGCAATGTTAGTAGTGGTATAAAAATTTTAGTACTGACCACACAAAAATTTATAAAATTTATACTACTAGTACTGACCGCAAAATATATATACATTTATTTATTTGTGTAAAGAATTCAAATAAACAATCATAAACGCACATTGTTTAATGGGAATCAGTATCAGAGTTCTATCAAATTGTAAGAATTAATCACTGAAGAATAACGAAATGCATACAACATTCGAATTCTGTGATTGTATATGTTTCTTGGTGTACCAGGAATAATATTTACTCTTCTAATGTTTAGACATATTTTTTACCGCAGAAACGGATATAAAAATCGACGTGCGTTTCAGCTTTCATTGGGTTAAATGGAGCCTTTTTATTAAGACTAGAGTTAATTTCAAAGCGCGTTGAAATGAGCCGACGTCAAACAAATGTTCTACCTTAAATTTGATAGTAGCATAGGGAAGATAGAAAGTATAAAGGTTTCTCATCGCTACCATGATATTTCTCTTACATTATGTCATATTATGGTAATCTTCAATTATGATCTATATTTATAATTCCACGTCTAACACAAGTCTACCACAGATATAATGCAATGCAATTGACTTAAAATATTTTGAACCTTAGTGTTCATTGATCAACAAGCTCATAAAAATTTGTTTTTTGGAAATATCTTAAAAACAAAGTTCAAATATTATTCATTTTTGGAGAATAATGTATGCAGGTTTTGTAAGCAACGCCTTGTTGAGCACATAATTTACTAAATGAAAAAAATACCAAAAAATAGGGCTGGTTTGAAAGTGGACCTAATATTCTTATAAAGTGAAACGATAAACGCATCCAAAAATCGAATTGTGATATACCCGAGATAATCTTAATACTTCCTCATGAATTTTGCAAAATTAAGAGACATTATAAACATTAAAAAATTTTCTCATTAAAATAAAACAAATTAGAACAAAATTGACTTGAATAATTTTTCCTCGAAAATGGTTTTCACGCGATAGATTGAGAAAGGAAAACGTTTTTTGAACAATTCACCAGTTTTGAAATTTTGGTAAGGATAAACTAAAATAGAGGTTTTAAATTATTCTGGTTTTGTAATGGTTTTGATACAGGCGTTTATAATAGAGACGAAGAAACAAGTTATATTGTATTTTTTTTATTATCCCTCGCAATTAACTGACACAATGATTATTCAAATGTTATAAAATTTGGTTTTTAGAAAGGTGTTTCACGGATAAAAATCAAAAATAAATTCAAATTCATAAATCATCTATATATACAAAAATCAATTGCTGTTCGTTAGTCTCGCTAAAACTCGAGAATGGGTAGATCGATTTGGCTAATTTTGGTCTTGAAATATTCGTGAAAGTTCAGGGAAGGTTTCAAAACGGTGAGAAACATAAATAATAAGTAAAGGAAAATACTATAAACGACAATTTAATTTTCGAATACAAAATGTTCCTAGCTGTGAAACATATTTTGTCTTTTTTTTTTCTCACATGTTACAAATCATCATTTCCATAGAAACCAAAATCTAATTTTGAAATTCAAAATAAAACTTCTTTATCTCTTCACATTAGCAGTATGACGAACTGTCAACTATATAAAGTGTGCATATCGCATTGTTCAAGTATTACCGGAATCATTCTTGGTTCAGGAGGTACATATACCTTTCATCAAGTGTATGTGTACCACAGCAAAAATGATCGGGTAACGCGGTCCCGGGTGTACCCCAGCAAATACCAGGTAAATACCGGGTGTATATAATGTACTGGGTGCACACTTAATACCGGGAATCCGATAAGAAAGGATTTGAAATTTTTCCCTAAGGGTAGAATTGCATCCGCATGTAAACGATGTAATATCATTTATAGACAGTTGAGAATATGTTATTATATTTAGGAGATATTGATTGATTGATGTTGATTAGAAATAATTTATATAACAAAACAATGTTTACCCGGGTCAGCTATTCAAAATAGAATTTGTTTATCTCGTCTTTTCTATATTAGTGGTTCTGGACTTCCTTTTACTATTTTAATCAAGTATATGAGAACCACAGCACAATATACACGAATCGTGGGTAAACGAGGTACCGGGTGTCACACATCAAACACGAGTGTATATATAAATATTTCGTGTCACGGGTATCCCACACCAAATAGTGGGTTACACATCCAATACCGGGCATCCCATAAGAATAGATTTTCTGAAATTCTACCCCTAATGGGATGAAAAGCAGAGGCAAAGTTTGTATGGGACAACGGAATTCCTTCGTCCAATCTGCTTCAAATTTTGCATGCAATCGGGTATGCTTTAAAATATATATTAATATCATTATTTATTCTAATTTGCCTTAGTTATTAAGAAATAGAGGAAAGTTATTAAGAATATGTTATTATACTTCGACCTTCCCTCCGTTTTCATGTCATGATTACACTAAATGTAAACATTTTTTTTTTTTTTTTTTTTTAGTTATTTGTGCGCAAAAATTGTAAAAAGTACAATGAATATAACATTAAAAATTGACTTTATTAAACATCCTAAAAAGTTCTCTATCAAAAACACAACTACAATGAAAATTCACCAGAATAATTATCCAAATTCAGTTTTAATTCGAAGGCATGGATTTTTCAATATTAATAGTAAACTGTCAATCAACATCCATTATTAGAAATCGAAATGACAAAACCGAAATTGATATAAATATTGAAAGTACAATACAACTGGGACTAGTTTTTATTCAAACAAATAACGTATGTTGTTATACAAATTTAGATAATATTTTAAACAAAACTATAAATAATGAATAACAACTACACACCTTCTGATAATAACAATGAATGCATAATTCATATAGTGTTGTGAATATTACAATACACACGTTTGTTCTTGAAGCATTTTACATATTACCATGTACACACTACACATAGAGAATGCATATATGTGCATTTGCTTACAGGTATTGTGTGTCCTAAGGATTACAATGATCAAACGTGTTATTTCAGTATCATAAATAAAACTTTGATTTTTCATAATAAATGAAATATATTAGTAATGAAAAAAATAATCGATGAATTCTTTAATGCTTATTTATTATTCAAACTTATACTTGGTCATGTCGTTTGGAATAAGGGTTCCAATAACTACGCTAAAAAATAAAATCCAATAACTACGCTAAAAAATAATCATTAGAATTATATTTGGAATTAAAAAAACTCACAGTTGCAGAAATATATTCAGAGATTGACGAATTTTGACATTTTAAGGTGTTTTCGTACTTGAAATTGAAAAATTTTTTTCTAAGAATAAAACTTCTTTTATTGGTTATTTGCACACCTGTTGCAGTTACAAATGTGTAGATCTTGGACCTCATAATCAGGCAATTCGCCTGTATAATCAATTATAATAATACATAATAATACATTTGCAAATTGTAAAACAATAAGTTTTATAAAAGAGAGGATTATATCAAACTTTGTGACTGCAGTAATAAAGCATTTATTAAATATTTGTTCATACTCATTTGAAGAAGTATTTCTATAAGCATTGGACACGATTTTCCATTTCTTGAAAATTAATTATAGGCAAGCACTCTAAGTGACGTAAAATGTGCTTCACACAATTGTACATAAAATAGATTTATGTATACTTATTTATATTTATTCTGTAAGGATATTTCTCCCTACAAATTTGACTTCTCAGTTAAATCGATATAAATTTTAATTATAATTATGTTGATTTCATTTTGTTTGATAATTGAACTTTTCTTTGGTTTTAAATCTTGCATCAATCCAACTGGGTTACTTAAGTTTTTGAGTTCTGCAATTTCACAGCGTTTATTTAATTCTTTTATGTGCTTCATTTAAGTATCAAGTTTATTCTACATTCTGAACCAAATCACTTCCTCAGTGATATTCAGAAGGCATTTGATCATTAGTATCGGGTGCCGATTTTCTATGGTTTTCCATTTCGTATGCATAAATGTAATTACTCTGTGGTAACAATAATAAATAATTAAATTTAAAAATTTGATAGAAATTCAGTTAATGAGTCTTCTTCTCTATTCTTTTTTGGATTTTTGATTCAGCTCAAAAAATAGAACAATCGATTTTATTAAGAACTTACTTAGTTTTGCACATACGTACATATATATATATATTTATATATATATATATATATATATATATATATATATATATATATATATATAAATATATATATATATATATATATCCACTTTAAATGACAATGATCACTGAATATAATGAATATATATATATATATATATATATATATAATTATACAAATATAACCACTATTAACAATGTTCTAATTGGTAATTACATTTCACCTCAGATATATATCTATATATATAGGTATACTTTTTAACTATCATTCGGGTAAGATAGGTATTATGAATATAGAATTTAAAATTGCGACAAAGAAGGAAAGCCAGTCACAAGTATTAAAAAATTATTAAAAAACGGTTTTAATCTCTTTTTTATCGGTTCTGATGTTCTTTCATTTTTCTCTATGACCAAAGTATGTCTTGCTCTTCAAAATAACGTTCAAATAGATCTGAGGTAGAGTTTACACGTAAAAAATATTTTTCTATTACATTTTATTTTCTAACACAACTCTATTTTTGCCAGAAATATTCAAATTAAAAAAAAAAAAGTTTTTGTTTTTCTCAATCATATTAACGTAATCTTCTTCTCTTTACAGACATTCAAAAAAGTATTGTCACGCTTCACTCAGATTTGCTAAGCTATAAGATTAAAAGAAAAATAAAAGAATCAAAAAACGTAATATGATTTTTAAAGTTCAATGGTCATATTTATTTTGACATTGGCAAAGACCTTCCAAGCTATTCCAGGGTCTACTTTATTTTTTCAAACAGTAACACATTTCTAAAAATTCAAAACTGAATCTTCGAGTCCATAAACTTCAAATTTTTAAAAACAAAATTCGAACCAACCGATATGTCTTTAACTATGTATTCTAGTGACCTTGAATGGCATATATATGCCATGATTCGCCATTCACAAAATCAGCCGCGTTATAAGAACTTTTCATTGTGAAGTTATTAACAAATAAATAATACAATATATATTTGTATTTTAATGGCTTACTGCATAATTACAGACGTATTTCCTTAATTTTTTGAAACAGTTTGTAAGCGATTTATTTGTATATATATATATATATATATATATATTAATATGTAATTATTTACACTATTAATTTATATCATTTACGTTTCAAACAATTTCTTTTCAAACAACTTTTATGGTTCAAAAGTTGGGTTTGACATATTAGACCCAATGGCCCGATTTCGCTTCATTCACGAATTTCAAATCAATATTTACGTCTTAAATACACCAAAATTTAAATTCTCTATAATCTCTGTTCATTTGTGAGTTATCTTGATACTGTGCAGCTGGATAGACAGCGTACGGAATGCCGGAAATCAACTAATTCGGTGATTCTATGGAAACCTTCAACAATTTTGTTTGAGTAGTCAATATTTTCTAGGTTTACAAACCTTAGGCTACAAATAATATACTCTGATATATTATGTATATGTCGAGTGAACAAATGTGTATTCAGCTTTACCTTGCTTTTATATTGTTGAAGTATATCTCTACTTTAATAATTATGTCCCATTTGTGTAGTTTCTAGAGTATATACTAATTACTTTATTTACTCGAATCATTCGACGCAAATAGTAATGATCAATTGATTGGTCTAGCATTCTAATTTCAAATATATAAATACTATAATGCATGATAGATAGTTAGTTTGGTTGGCTAAAATTACATGGGCTCTGAATAAAGCCATATAATATGCATATAGTATCCGTACACATTCATTTTGGCAAATAAACATATTTCTTATTATAAAACTTCAAAGGCAGGAAAAGGGAAACAACGTCTATCTGAAAAATAGTTGGCCTCTGTTTTAAAGTAATTCCCCTTTAACAACTTACTTATTTAACAACTAGGCACAGTCATTGCAAAGCTCATGGCCCATCGTAGTAGAACATCGGAAAAAAGTCTTAGATTATCGTTTTTTCTCTTTGATTCTATTTGACAAAATTGAAGTGATAATTATTTTTTTACACGATGTGCTACTGTCCGAGTTATAAAAATTATACAAAGATTAAGTTTTATTTGAAATAGCATTTAGCATCGAATAAGGTAATCATACGTCATTAAGATGCACTGATTTTTAAAGGTGCAAATTTGATAAATCATCATAATTAAACAGTGAAAAGGTGGTTGAATAGTTAATATAGGGTTTCGTACTTCGAATTAAACCATATTTATTAATGCTTTGTTCGAAAATTATTAGCTACTTTTCATAAGCATTCATAAAATACTATAAATATGCAGTCTATAGGGTTATATATTTATACATGTATAATAATATCTATTGTTATTACCTATATGTGTTTATTACCCAAATTTTGAGCTCTAATTTTAAGGATTTTACGAGAAAATGTTCCAAAAAAATTTTATTTGTTTCAAAAAAATAAACATTTTTAGTACTTTTTTTGGACTCAGTAGGACGATTTTACTTCTTCACTAATTTAAACTCTCTTTTTATGTTTAGAATTCGTCACAAAAATTTCACTTGGCTATCTCTTTTTGTTTTTGAGTTTTCGAGATGACGCATGGACGGGCGGAAATGGACTAAATACTAATTTTGTTTGTGCGATCAATATTAGGTAGTGGTTCAAACTTTAGACTAAAATTGATATACTCTGGCATATTATGTATGTCGAGTATAAAAATAAGAAAGTCTATAAAGCTCTTGCAAATCAACTAAAATATTCAGTCTTGATTAAATGAAAATTTATTTTGAATTACAGATCTAACTAACTTTTATTTTTTACTGAATTACAAAAGTTAAAATACTAATAAATCATTTTGTTGAAAAAAAAAACTACATTTCTAACTCTAAATCAGAAGTAGCCATATAAAAAATTAATTTTTCTAACTATATATCATAGTTTTTTACTAATAATAAAAGTTTCAGTGTTGATTAATGATTATACAGTGAATAAATTATTAATCACAATTAGGCACAATTCATTGCAATGGTCAAGGCCCAGTATAGTAGAACGTCGAAGATTAAAAAAAAAACATATCAATAGATATCCAAATTTTTAAACTTCTTACAAATCAACTATAAAATTTTTTTTGATAAATGCCATACGGTTATTTCGAAATCAAAAGAACGTTGTTTTTTTTTATGTATCATATAAGTCTTATCTATCATTAAACTTAAACAAAATTACATTTTTAATGCAAAGTCCAAATTTGGTATTGCTGTTGCACGTAATGTTAGAACATCGAAAGTAACACAATGGATCATCATACGTCAGTTGGACGTGCGTTGACACAGCCATTTCATGTAAGATCAACCTTGCGAAAGAGCATACTTTGACTGACACTGCGCTGCAATGCGAAATAAAAAGTAGAGAGTAAAGTTAACGTTTTTCTTACGTCTTAAAGACGTAGATTATCATTCTAGGGTTAAAAAACAACTTCTGTTGCGTTTAAAAATTAATTTTAGGATTTGTAAATCATTCATCTAAAAAATTAGTTGGCAGACCTGATTATCGTTTTATTCAATCTTCAACAGGCGAACGGCAGTGGCTTTAGTTAATATAAAATGCAATTAGTAAATAAAATATTATCAAAGATGAAAATTATTAATTCGTTCATAAAATATTACAAAGGATAATTTGTGTATACTATAACTGTGTACTGTAAGCTTGAAAATCTATAAACAAATAAAACACAAAAAGGTATTCGTATAAGGTATACTGTTGGTCATACATATCCCTTCAGTAGATACAAATCCCTGCTTAGTATTCTAATATCGATATGAAAAATATTACAATTTGTTAACCTTTTTCTTGCACTGTTATTTTAAAGACGTGCAGACGCATTTATAACTATTGTGATTTTTTATTGAATTTTGACGAAGCTACTTTGTTTCTTCTTTGATGAAAAGCAGTCGCTTAGTTCAATTTTAATGAAATATTTTCCAAATTCGCTAAGCTTAATCTTAAGCTAGATGTATGATACATAATAACATTTGATAAATAGATCTATTCAAATTTTCAAATAAACTCTTTTTAATGTTACAATTTTTCTCTGTGATACAAATGGGATCTTTTGGATGTTAGATTGTACGTACCAGAAATAGCTGAATTATTTTGTTCGCCGGCTTATTAAACGGAAAGCTTGTTCTATGACTTTTCTTCATTCCCAAATATGGGATAGAATGACATATTCTTGCATATTCAACGTATTAACTAATGCATTTATTTTCGATGAAGAGATCAAATTCTAAATAAATGCTAATATACATCTTTTTAGTACTGCTTATTGAATTTCAATGTCAGTTGTTTATTGATCGATCACAGTATCAAAATACGTTTATATATTGTATATAGAAGTGGAAATATTCAACAATCCTGTATAAATATTTGAATTAAATATCTAGGTAAATATGTTAAAAATGAAATATTAAAATCATTCGTGTGGACGATTATATACTTAAAGTGAATTTTCTCGTTAAGGTTAATTAGCAATTCGGTTTGTATGCATGATGAAGATCAGAAAACATTTCGTAAGGCTAGTTTTTTTTTTTTTTTTAAATAGATTTATAGATTAATTTCTTCATTAAAATTTATATGCATTTCCAAAAATGAAAATCGTATTTAATGTCCAATAAAGTCAAACAGGCAAATATAAATTTACATAAACAACTTTCCAAAACGAAACTTTTAGTGCTTGATTAAAATGGGATCATCATAAGAGTTAATGAATATCTGTCGAAATTATTCACTTTCTGAAAAAATATCCGTCTTTTAGTCTGATTTAGTCTGACTTTATATCTCCTAATTCAAATATTAGCAACGACATACAGTAGTCCTTATTCTAATTAAATGAAAAATACTTCTAGTTTCATTTGAAATGTTTTGAAAACTTTTTTTACTGGATACTATTTACAGAAAATTACAGGATGGAAATTAAAAATATCTTACTACATATTTTTGTTTATGAATATTAATAAATTTATTTTTAAGAATTCATTTGCTGACAAATATTGTAGATACGAAAGCACCAAAAAAATCTTTTTTATCATTTTAAGCCTTTTTAACAAAAGTATATGATCTAATACCAAAATATGCTTGAATTTGATAAATACGAACCTACTAATAATATTATAGTGTTTTTTAAGTCATTTTTCAACTACTAAGGTCCTGTAGTAACTATAGTGGGTATATTCTATAAGACAACACACAACTTTCCTAGGTGGTCACTCGTTTAGGTGCAGTTGTGCCTGATGTATCAAAAATATGTGTACCTAACTTTGTAAATTCTAAATTTATTCACAAACAATTCAATTGTTTTATTTATTTTAAAACCTATTACTATTTATCCTGAAATATTATTAACAATCGTTTAGCCTACGCAGCTCCTGTATCATGATTAATTTTTTTGAAAGTTATTTTCATTCATTATTATCCTAAACTAACAACTCCTATATATTTTAATGTTTACTTATATTTAAGAAAGAATATTTGTCATATATTTTTAAGAATTCATTCTCTGTCAAATATTGTATAATATATAATAATACATTAGGTATAGGTAGATATGCAACGACCGAACAACGTGTTTTTTTATACATATAATACATTCATTATATTAATAAAATTTGACTACGGTTCAATATACAAGTAATATTTAAAATTCGGGAAAACATTTTTTATTATTCAAATTTTTTATAAATCTTTTACAATTTATATCGTATTAAAAACTTTACGATAAAAAAATTTTTGAGAAAAGAAAATGCAAAAAACAAACATATTTTCAAGGTATTTTGAAATATAAATACCGTTTAATTTCATTCAGCAGAAAAGTAATAAGCCAAATAATTTTATCGAGATCTTAAGTTTCCTAAAACTAATTTTTTTAGTTAATAAAAATAAAAATTTGATTCAAATATTAGGTCAGATGATACTTGTTAATTATTTAATTTTGCCTTTATACTTAAGTGTTAGAGAATAATTACCACCACTCTTCAGCCAGATGTTCTTGGTTATGTTCGAGAATGTAATTTATATTTAATTAGATTGTAGAGTTCTGCCATTGCCACAAAAATTAGTTATTGCAACGGGCTAGTGTAAAATATAAAGGTGTGAAAAAAGCTAGACAAATATTTCACCTATACATTATTACCGCTTTAGTTTTGCTATTTCATTAGAAAACAAAACATTTATGACAGCGATAAAGATGATTTACACACAATGATAAGCAAAAAAGCAATTTTTGTAATGATTTTCCTGTAAACAGTTTACTTTTGAAATTTCTGCCAACCATTTGATTATTGTTTTTTGTTGTTCATTTAATTACAATTGCGTTTATGTTTTGTAAGTATTGTAAAATTAGAAAGTTTTCTTAAATGCTAATACTGTAAATAATTGGAAATTTAGTTTTGAAACCTTTCGTTTATGACAGTTGCGAACGAACAAAATATTGTCAACTGTTTAAGAGATATTTTTTTTTTTAATTTCTGGTTTCAGCTACTTTCAGCTATATAGCCTTTAATCAAAGAGGATTATTATTATTATTATTTATACAACAACAGTACAGCTAGGTGGTTACCCATCCAAATACAGATTGTGACTGCTGTTGCTTAACTTTATTGATTGGTCTAAGCCAGCCATTACGTTACGTCAGTCTGGGGTCTTAAGAGATATTAAACATAAATTCCGCTGTTGGTCATGGCGGGTGTTTTCGATTTCGAGTCCGAACACAAATATAGGTCATACAATTATTTAGAACTGGTTCTTAATTCAATTACAATTTATCGACACCAAGTTTAATCAATTTTCACAGACACGTTCATTGTACACCTAACTCTTAAAAAAAAAAATTTTAATCAACCAAAATTTGTTTGTTTCTACAAAGTTGATGATTTTGTATTATCTTAACATTCTTATCTGCATGTTAGCTTGCATAAGCTACCTGATATAAATTACGAAAACCTTCAAATAAAAAATTTGTTGCTTCATTTTGTTTAATACAATGAAGCGACAATTGTTTTGAAAAACTTTGAGAAGCTAACAATTAATATAAGCTAACTATAATATAAGCTAACTAATAGGAAGCTAACTATTATATTATAGGAATTTTTGTAAAATGATAATTATAATTGGGACTAGATTCATAGAATATTTTTTTTTTGCCTAAAATAAAATAAACTTTTGAATATATATTATAAAATTACAACAGATGTTTTCACAACATTTTCAACTTTATAACTAGGTTTGACATGAATTTTAAAACCACAAACGTGACAATGATGCATTTATATAATCATATATCTATGTCCTTATTATAAATACAACAATAATAAATAAATAACTCGTAGTGATTTAACTTTTGACGTGAATGTGGTGTTGTAACACACTTGGTGTTTAAATGAAACATAAAACATATTCATCAACTTATATGTACTAAATTAATAAAAAATATTTATTCATATTTTTACGTTAAAATATCCATTTTGCTTAAGATATTTCTTCGGGAACACAACAATAAGAATAATTGTTACTCATCTTCTTGACTTTTATCTTAATTTGCTTTATTGGTCAAATACAGTTGATACCTATGATATGTAAAAATCCTTTCCCGACTATTTTAAGTTAGTCCGAATAATAACACTCAATATATCTTACATTTATAAAAGGACTTACTGTAATGTCGGTTACATAAATGCAAGTTATTACATGTTAATTTAAAATTTGAATGCAACCAGTCTAAATTGGCGCCAACGAACCAATTTTTTAACTAAGAATATGTTTGGCACCGACTACAAAATGCAATTGGTCACCAAGCAATTATTTACAGTAGTTTTTAATTTAAAATTATTTTTATTTATTCGTTAATTATTTGAAGACGATTCTTCTTTCTTCGACAATTTTTATTTTTTACTTTTGAGTGTTCTATAAAATGACGAAAAGTTTTAAATTGGTTCAAATTTAATCACATAAAAAATGAATGATGTAATACTTGGAATAAGAAACTTATATAGGACTTTATTCAATATCATAATCCAATTATATAATTCCAATATGGCGGTTTTCTAAAGCTTGAAACTGATTTTGGAAGCAGATATCTACAACTATAACTAAATGTTATGAAACGCTATATAGCACACAATTTATCCAACGATAAATTTTAGTGAAAGGCTATTTAGTGAAAGAAAGTTTTGTAACGAATCATCTCAGATATTTTGGTATTGAATATTCAAATAAATTGATGTCGGTAATTGGTTTGTTGAATTTTCTATAAATAATGTTTGCAAAACTATAAAAAACAATTAAAAATTTTACTTTCTAGAAATGAAAAACGTTAAAACATAGAAAAAAAGTTAACAATTTATAATAAGTAATAAAGCAACATCGAATGCAGTAAAATTATAACAATCGTATACATTCAGCTTATAGCTCTTTATTTAATTTAAAAGAGCTATATGTTTGTTCATAGTCTTCATTTGTAACATAAAATTTTCGTAATAAATTGTAATTAAAATAAATTTTACTTTAGTTAGTAAATAGTTTTTTTTCCGTGCATATTTTCTTTTTTTTTTTATGAAAACTAATTAAAATACAAAGTGAATGCTTGAAAAATACTCGAGTTTAACAATATTAGTGTACATTTCGAGTGGCACAATAGAAATATTCAAATGGATGATATTTGGTAGCACGTTTTCGAGCGTGACTTCTATTCAAGTGGTCGAGTACATTGAGTTGAGAGCGAGATGGAGTTAAATAGTTAAAATATTACAATAGACGGTACTTGAATGATATGAATGTATGTATGCATGCTTTAAGTATCCCGTATTTCAAAATTTTGTGCATTCGTTAAGTACTTCCGTTTTACTTTCAGCAAAGATTTAAAACAAATAAAGAATTGGAAACAATACAAGTACTTTTTGGAGGAAATCAATTTTATAGCTATTTGAAATAGATGTGATGCTTTTTAGGGCATGTAAATCTCCCATACTCCTTCGCTTCTTTTTATGAAAATGAGTGAAAAAATTCAACGGAAAAATCGCAGGAGCGCGTAAAACCTCCACGTTCAAGTAGTTTTTATTGTTTTTAACGGAACAAATTTTACGGTTGCTAAATGTTTGATTAATACAAACTGTGAATGTTTCAGCTCACATACTATAAATTTCTTGTGCAAATTAGTTATGTCCAATTGATGCACATTATGCTCACCTTTATATTGCAATTCAAATATTTATAAAATAAAAAGGCTATATATTCGAAATATGATCAGAATCAATGTTTGATTTATTTTTAATAATCAAATTTCTTAAAATTTACTAAATAAAGTCAATAATTCCATAATTTTAAGTTTTAAAAGTTGGTAATATAATATGTTATGTTTATTGCTTGCATTTCGGCTGATAAGGTGGCGAAACTTTGTAACTCTAGCTTATATTGAAGGTAAAAATGTGGGTGGTTAAGATTTTCATCAAGATACTTAAAAAAACGAAAAGCGTTAGCGAACTAAAATTTTGACGGCGTATTTTGAACCAAACACGTAATTTTAAGTTTTTGAATGAATTAAATCAGTCCATTGTGTCCAACTGATCCATGAGCTTTCAACAATAAGAGATACAAGAATTGGTAGTTTATATCGAAACAAACAATTTCGTAAACTGTGTAAATTCACTAAAAATCTAGTTAAAGTTGAGCTAATAAACGCAAATATAATTATAATACATATTATTGTAGTACTCTTATAAATATATGAACTGTATAAATCGAGTATCTTAACAATTAACATTGCTATTTATCATATTTTGTTATTTTTAGATCTATTTTAGTACGATACTTTTGTGACACATTGTTTTAACTTCACAAACCGTTCACATAAAGCGCGCGAAGAGTGATGATTTTAAATCGGTATTTTTACCGACTGCTTTGACAGGTATTTTGTAAGTTGTCTTTTATAAAGAGCTAAAAATAAACTATTCATAGAATATGAATCTCAAATAAAAACATTTTGAAAGATTCTGTAGGAAAATAATGAAAATAATGTGTAGCATATATTTGTGAGTTTGAATTTACGGTAGATTTCAAAATGTCTGTAAAAATTTAAATGCATACAACATTATTAAATATATTAAACACAATATACAGGTTAGTACATTTTTGTATGGCATTTTAACTGAATTGATAAGAAATTTACATTATTTCGTGTTTTCGTATTAAACATTATTGTTTAATAATGAAGATATCAAAATTTGAAT
Source organism: Chrysopa pallens (assembly GCA_020423425.1). Classification (NCBI taxonomy): domain Eukaryota; kingdom Metazoa; phylum Arthropoda; class Insecta; order Neuroptera; family Chrysopidae; genus Chrysopa; species Chrysopa pallens. Next base: position 65,139,310 of record CM035592.1, read on the forward strand.
TGTATAATTATTAAATTATTTACTTACACAAAATAATATTTATTTTTGAGATAATCGAGATGAATTAACTGAATTAATATAGAAAACATACACACATCACCCGGATTCTGCCCCAAAATAGAACTTCTCATTGGGAAATTAAAAATACGAATGTTCCGGTAAATTTCTCTACAAAACCGTGAGTTATTTTGAAGTACAAAAGTGTAGGTCATTTTAAAAGTAGTATTTTCTTATTATTATTTTTTTTTAATAGGGAATGTACTAAAGCATAAATAAACAAATGTATTTAATGTGAAATATTAAAAAGCGTAATCAAATAAATTTTACAAGAAGGTTTTCAACATTATATTTAACGATATTTAATCAAAAACCAATGTTTTAAAATTTCTGCGAGAAGCAAAAAATTTCACCAATATATAAGGAGTTTCAGATCAGACTAACAATAGGTAATGGGTAATAATTCATATAATATTAGCCATGTTTTGTTCTTCCGTAATATAAAATTGAACATATTTATCCACGTTGACATCAGATCATTAATAGTGACTGAAAAAGGACTTTTCAAACGCGATGTTTGACTTGGAAAAATTTTATCCCCATTTTAGAAAATTTACAAATATTCAAATTTTTTCCATAAAACCTTGAAAAATTTTATCCCCATTTTAGAAAATCTACAAAATAGCCAATTTCTTTCCATAAATACTTGAAAGATGCGGTTTTTTTCCATTTAATAGTCCTAAAATATAACTATTTTTTTTTTTTTGAAACTCTGTCGAGAAATTTTTTTATAATTTACTTGAAGAGTTACGGTTTTGCGTAAATGTTGCATGTGGGAATAGCATCAAAAGTCAGCTTAATTAATATGCAAAGCTCGTAAAAACACATGAGAGTAGCTAACTGATAGAGTGCATTTATCATTTTATTGAAATATTTTAACGTAAAATTATGAAATGGTAACAGTGCGAAGCTCGAGTAAGGGGGTTATTTATATTTTATACAATAATGCGTTTTTGAGATTATTATAACAATAAACATAAATATTATACTATAAGTTATAGCATAAGTGCTCGTCATGGCAACGTGGTGCACAGTATAAGATTTTCCCAGTTATTGGTACGTATACTTTATTTGGATATACAATGATCCAAGATGATTGATCAAAAACTTTTTAATTTTAAAATTTTAAGAAGAAAAAAAAGAATGTAACTAGTTTTTGAAATTAAAATTATTTTGCTATCTTAATTCGATAATCAATCATTTTAATTATTGTGAAAGGAGAAATTTTAAATGAGAAAATCTTGAATGTAAACTAGAAGAAATTTATTAGTCAAAAACAGAATCAAAATTCAAAATTATTTCATACCATCATGTTTGCATAAAATTTTATAATTTATACACTACCTATACCTAACAAAAATGAAATTTAAAAATATTCAGGTAATTAAAATTTTCGGTATCTATATTTAATCTATATTTTTTGGCTAGAGTGAATCTTTCGCTATGCCATGAAAGATGAATTACAAGAAATAATATTTTCCATTCTTTAGAACTAAAAAGCTATTAATTAATTGTTTTTTTATTATAATATTTTTTTCTTTAAATGTTTATTTGTAATAATACATTTTTTTCAACACTTGCAGGTGTGAAATATTATTTGTAAATGAACTTAATAAATTTAATACGGGCATATCTATTCAATTTAAGCATATTTTATTGTACATATTAAACTGTTTGAAATTGGAGGTTCAAACTGACAAAAGTCACGATAAAAGTTATAATAGAAAGTGGTCATTTTTCTTTATGTCATTATTTGTATTAAAAATTTAAAAAAATGCAGACATGTTTAATTAAGAGGTCTGAGAGATCTGTTTATATTATAATTTATAACACCAGAAGCCTACATCTTTATAAACATATGGGAGCTTAACGAAGTGACAAAAATGATTAAAATGAATAAATCCGTTCGATTTGAGAACCGAAAATTTTCGAGTTTACATTACCTTTTGAAATTTATATAATTGAGTGAAAATCAGATTTTCTAAAATAATTTTCCTAACATACAATATTTTCTGTATATTCATTTTAGTGTGTCCTGTGAATATTATTATACTCAAGTAAAATATTATGTGGAGATAATTATTTTATTTCAATTGCATATACTTGGTTTAGTTTATCATGCATATTTTATGTTACAAATACATAAAATTATTCTATTCACCTACAATTAGTTTAGCCAAGGACATAAATATGCAATTCTTAATACCTAGTAATTTGGGTCTTTTTGTTTCATACATTACGTGATTCAACATGTTTTCAAAATATGTTCATAATGACTGGAAATTTAATAAAACCTGGAAAAGAGACATTTATTAAGATGTCAGTTCTTGTATTCATTTCAAAAATATGGCTCTACAAGTACTTTTACTCGACTATAGATTATTCAAAAAGTTCATTTTCAAAATTAGCTTTGCGTTAACACCAAAACTTACAAACATTGTTTTAAGAAAATTATTATATTCCAACTTGTTTCAATTAAACTATATTTTAATGTAATTTCAAGAAATCGAGTAGTGGGCGAACAAATCAGGATTGAACCTTATAAAAACGCAATAAATGATCTGCACAAGGTAAACAACTAACAAAACGGCAACATTACAATTAGATGAGCAAGAAATTAAAAATCTCAAGAAAATAGGAATGCTATTTGATCGCAACTTATCATAAAACAAACTAAAATAACTTCCGGCAAAAGACTCAATATATTAAAAGTACTATAAGGCAAACGTTAGGCTCGTTATTATATGAAAAGCTTCTTAAATGTTGCTATAATCACAGCCACCATCCAAAACTCCTCTCTCAGATTTTGTGTTTGAGTATTTAGAACCAGCCCAATTAGTAATATCCCGGCTGGAACTGGAGAACAACCACTAACTTAAAGAAGAAACGAACTAGGTTTTAGATACCTTACAAAAGCCTCTATATATTGTAACAATCCAGCAACAAATACTTAAAACACCCTCAATAGATTAAAAATAAGAAATAAAGATGTTTTTACCAGAGCCACTTAGAAGTCTGATCATCAAATACCTAACTATCACTTTCGTCACAACTCAGTCCATACACGTGAAGCAACAGTCATTTTTAAATCGCTTGAACTGATCGATAGCTCCCAAAACAACAACAAATCAATTATATTTTCTGATTCCCTATCGACTATAAAGACAGTGAAAAGTAATAACAAAAATATATGCATATTTTGAAGATCCCTGGTCACCAAGATATTAAAGGTAACAAGAAGGTGGACTTAGAAGCAATGAATGCAACCCTCAAAGGAACACCAGACACCCAGTTTTCACTCGCGCCAGAAGACTATAAATAACTCATGACGGATTTAATGTTCAATAATTCAAAGGGACGAACAAAATAATACCAAAGTTCATAAGATACGAGGCACGTTGCAAGAAAATATTCTTTGACTTTTATATACGTAGCACTTTAAATTCCTTATACGTAGCACTAGAAATTCATTATAAAAATTAATTATTAATTATGGGCATTAAGAAGATCGCGGGTTTATAGACAATCGAAAGATCGAAAATCGTTAATGTTACAATGAAAAAAATTTGGAAAACGGTTGACTCTAAAGGCCATCCCTGCAACTTCCTGCTAATTTTATACCTAAGTACTTAAAATTTAACATATTACAGCTTTAATGTTAAAAAAACACTGGTTGGCGGTAATTGACGTGTTGTTACAAGGTCAAGAGCTGATTAGAATTTGAAATCGATTAGTTAAGCCGTTTAAAAGTTATTTCCAAAAAACCACTTTTGAAAAAAATTTCTTCGTAGTTTTTTAAAAATTTCTAGAAATCTACCTGTCCGAATCGGTCCAAACTCACAGAAAATCTAAGTTTGGTAAAACTCATCAGAATGTCGTTTGGTGAGCTCCATTCGGTCAAGCCGTTTCAAAGTTATAAGCGATTCACATACTTACACACACACATACACACACACACGGGGTGAAACCGATAACTTCCGATTTTAGAAAATTTTCAATTTTCTAGCGGGACGTTAAAAAGGAATTATCTGGATAAAAATTAACCCATACTTTAAGTAGGTATAAGTCAAATAAGAAAATTTTTGTTAAGATTGAATCAATAGTGTCGGAGTTAATTGAGAACAAAAAACATATTTACTTTATATATTTAATTAACGTGACGCCTTTTTTATAATTAAGGATGTATATTTTGCAATTCTTTTTTAATTTCCTGTATTTTTATATCCTACTTTTTTGATTTGGATAATTTTTTTTGAATAATATGTAAATATTTTGCTTCGAAACTAAGCCATTTTGTTTTTTGTAATCAATCAAAAATGAACTAATCTGTGAATACTTGGGGTTATAAAACGAATATAACAATACCAAAATTGTTAAAATCCATACAGCCGTTTGGAAGATACGAGGCAATAAAGATATATATATATATATATATATATATATATATATATATATATATATATATATATATATATATATATATATATATGTTTGTCATTTCTTTATTAATATTACTCGAAGTCAATGAGTGTTTGCAACACAATTTATAAAAAAAAAACGAGCAAAAAAATACTCGGTCATCCAGATATTATATATATATATATATATATATATATATATATATATATATATATATATATATATATATATATATATATATATATATATATATATATATATATATATATATATATATATACAGGCAAAACACATATACCTATTTGGTAGTTGATTAAAGGAATATGTTTTTAAATGAAGTATTTTCAAATGAAAATTAATGCTTCGAATCTTGAACTATATAAGTGCAAATACATTATTATATTAATTATTTTATTCGTACCTGTAATATTTAATTCAACAAAAACGGTTCTGTGAGAAACAATTAAAGAGAGCTTATATTAGTGTAGATGTTCAATTTAATAAATAGAAACTTCGATTTAATTATTTTCAATTGCATTGAGTGAAATAAATTAAATAAGATGAGTTAGTAATCAAACAAAATCACATCTTAGTTAACGAAAATGTGATATGAAGCGATCATCCCCATTTAAGAAATGTAGAAATAAAATTATCTTCATAAAATTATTGTATTTACTATTTAGATATTGAAAGCTGATGCCTTATTCAATATTATGCGCAGATTTAAATGTAGTTTCGATTTCCGATTGTTGAAAATTAAATAACTCAATTTGTTTAAAAAAAATGTGTGTGTGTGTGTACATTATATAATTTATAACGCGTATTGTACTTACACGCATTATAAATTATATTTCTTTGGCGTTTTAAAAAAATTATTTCAAGAAACAAAAGTACAGTAAAGATTGAAGAAAAATATTAAAATTAATTAAACGAGTTATTATTTTAGTAAAAATAGATATACAGTCAAAATGAACAATCATTAATTGTAAAATGTTTCATCTCATTAATTGTAAAATTTATTTACTGAAATATTGAACGTCATTATCTACTGTGTCACTGTGTGTATGTATGTACATACATGTATTTTCATTTAGGTTAACTTAATCATTTAAAGAAATATATATTATTAATTCTATTCTGTAGCCAACTTAATCATGTCGTTTTTATGGGATCGTGCGCGCGCAGCTCACAAATTCACTCTCATCCAAACGCGCCAAAAGAATTATGACTTCAAAAATACAAATATCTACAAAAAATATTTTCTTTCTCCAAAACAGAGGTTTTTTTATGTAATACGTACATATACAAGTTGAATTTTGAAATGTTACTAATTTTAACATAGGCCCATTATAAAAATAAGATTTAATGGTAGGAATATAGAAGAGCTCCGATTAGAATCTCACCGGAGTCTGTGATTTTCTTAAAAAGCATAAAATTAAATATTTTATCTTTAACATATGTTAAATGGAAAAAAATTTTAATAAATGGATCTATGTACGTTGAAATAAGCATCTAGATGAATCTACATAATTAATTTGAAAACAACAAAAATAAATCGATTTTTCTTTGAATAAAATTATAAAATAAAATTTATAGTAAACAAAAAACAAAATGGTAAAATCTAGAAAAGAAGCCCGCTGAATACATAAGCGAGCAAAAATCCTTTTTAAAATAATTTATAAGTTTTAAAAAATTTATTTGTTTGTGATAATATCCTAAGTTGTATAACAATTGATCAGTGGAGTTATATAAGACAATAGTAATTAGTTCAAGTGTATTTTTTAACGATTATTTATTGGTTTTTTTAAAAAGTAATTTTAAATTAAAATCTTATATATAAATAATTTCCTTATGACCTTTCAAAATCGAATATGACCAATTACCAACGAATCAATTTTTGAACTATGATTGGACCGAATTCGAAGTTTTTATTTCAAATTAATTTTATATTTTATATTAATTTTTTTGGAAGCAGTTCTATCTTTTTAAATTTTTTATTGTAAATTTTTAGTTCTATTGAAAATTTTTCATTTGGATGAAATTTAATCAATAAAATATTTTTCGCTCCATCTCTTCTCCCCTTATAGCTGGGTTTATTTCAACGCAAAATAAAAAATTTATAAAATCGGTCCTTAATACCAATGTATAAAAGCAGACCAATCATTTTTTGGATTCGGATAAAAATACCCATAAAACAAGAAATAAAAACTAATTAATGAATACAGATAATTTACAAAATATTTATCACCATTTAACAAATTCAGAAATTAATCGTAATAATTTACTTGCAATCGTAAACTATTATAATATTAATTGAAATGTAGTTAGATAATAAACCAGTTTTCTAAGCAAATTTGTACTACATGATAATTTTATAATAGGATGCATCACATATTATAATGACTTTAGTTCATAGTTTAATTGCCATGTATTATATAAAGTAAATGGTTGAAAATAGTACCAACTAAAGAGCTTTAAACCATTTATATCACAATAATATCTTAATATTATAGTCGAGTACTACTATAGATACTAATAATACACAGTAAACTAAGGGAAAGTCTGGTAATTTTAATCATTTCTTTAACGAAACACATTTTACGAAACATTTATATGTTTATTTTTTTGAATTATGTTTTGCATGCAATAAAACGGCAATTATTTAGCTTACATAAGAATTACATACAATACATAAGAAATTGCAATATTGGGAAAAAAATGTAATTCTTGGAAACAAAATTAGTATTTAATTTTACATGGAAAAAAATTATTTATAGACCAAGTTATAAGCCTTTAAAAATGGTAAAAGTGTAAAGAAATTTAGGTAGGGTGAAATCCATTGGAAACCCTTTGGAAGGAATAATAATTTACGCACAATCTGAGGTCCGGAAGTGAAATAATACAAAAGTTGTAGAACTTTTTATTAATTAAAACTTTGCCATTTAACTTTTTCCATACGAACTGTAGTTTTGCCCGAAATCGAGACAAACCGTGTTTTACCCTTACAAACTCACCCCTCCCACTTCCTGACTTCAGATCGCCCGTAAATTAGTTTTCTTTTCATTTTTCTTATATTCTCTTCCGTTTCCAATGGGTTTCATCCTACTATAATTGTTTTGGTTTCAAAATTGATTGACCCTGGCCTATGAAAATTTAAATCGAAATCGAAAAGTCCTTCTCATAAAATAATCAAGGAAAATCACCATTCAAAAATAAAGTTTCAAAAACCAAAAGACGAGTTCAAGACATCTTACTAATATTAGTATTTGTAGTTGCACAATAATAAGCTACCATCCCAATTCATAAACTGAATATTGAGTAACACACATATCGTTAATATCCAAATATAAATAATATAAAATAATACAAATATAAAATAATATCCAAATAATCTCTTTCTTATGTTTATATTCGATTGCTTTTGTCAATACCGGTTAATAGTTACATTCATTTATTTTGCAGTTAAAACTTCTGTAGCCATATTTTGAAACCGTTACAATGTGGAGCTTATTTGTAAAAATTCTTATTCGTTTTCGTTAGTTTAAGAATTATTGTTTACGAAATAAGTGTACGGATGATCTAGCTCATGTCATAACTATTTAGACCTCATTTTGCGAAAAAACTCTCAGAAGAGGCTTCTTTTTTTTTCTCTAAGTATTTTCTGCATTATTTGAAATCCACATTCACCTCTATTCCAAATTTCCACATGTCTTGCACCACTTTCCAAAATGTCCTAAAAGTGACCTATAGAAACCTTCATTTATTTAGGATAATTTATTCCTATAATTCTTCATGCCAGAATTTTAAAATTCAAGTATTGTAAAATTGGACAAATACATTGAACTGTATTCGGTCCGCTTTTAAAGTGACTTATTTTGTATAGTTGTGATTACGAACTCGATGAAACAAAAAAGCAACAGCAAAAAGAGACAACCACATACAGCGATAGGATTTTACGTACTAGAAAATGAGATTGAATTCTATAAGATTTGACTTGCGGGACAATGAGATAGAAGGCATTATACTGTGTTTATTACAGAGAAGCGTGCGTCTCCGTGAGGGCATCATAAAATGTTTGATATTCATTGTTTATATAAATATTTCATTATTTTACAGAATAAATATTTACAGAAAATTGGAGTTTTGAACTTGGTATCAATATCATCAAAGAAAGAAACCCTACAATTATCGTACTCCTGAAATTCTATATTTGTGTCCTTGTCTGGAAGTTTCATTTCTATCACGTGCAAACTACTCATATGTTCATCCAGTATTTTTTTTCAAATACTGAATGCTTTCCCTGAATTGACTATATACTCACTTAATTTCGATAACATTTGGTAACGGTATTAAAAGGTTATTAAAAGTAACAAAAATACATTTTTATAAACAATTTGTAAATTTTTTGACACAAATAAAACATACATATTAAAATATGAGGATGATCCAATTTAGCTGCCGGTTAAATATACCCAACATTCCCCTATGTGTTCAACATTGAAACTTACTAAATACTTGGAAATTGGAGCTTTAACTTAGGTAAATTATTATTTAAGACATAGATGAATTTTGTAGTATGTTGCTACAAGCATATATAATCGTTGCTTATTAAGCACAAATAATATAATATGATAAACTGTGTAAATATTTTTGAAACTAATTGAAATCTATCTAGTTGTGTCAATGGACGAAATCAATTTGAATGATTGTGAATTAGAAACATATAAAGATAACCACAAACTGTGTTAATTGTTTAGATAATTGACATATGGCATGAGTATCAATCACAATTTAAATTATTTTAAATCATTAATATTGATAAAATATCTATATCCGTATGCATATATACCCAATGTCTTCTATATATGTTAGTTATAAATATCTATATCATAATAACCGGCATTATAATAAGATTAGACATTATTAAAATATTCCAGGCAAAAGTTGTGTATTATGGTTTAAACTTAGGATCATTGATCCATTAAACCGAATAGACCAATTTCGCATATTCACGAGTTTAATCTTACTTTTTAGGTTTAGAATACACTATCAAAATTTCCGGTCGCTATTTTTTTTTTTTTTGGCTGTTGGTATATCTTGATAAAGTCTATACCGAAATGGACCAATACGGCAATTCTTTGAATACGCTTATCAAAATTTTGTTCCTACCAAATTTTGTATTTGCTAGCTTTGTAAACTTTAGACTTAAATTAATATTATCTGACAAAGGTCGATTTTAAAAACGCAGAGAAGTACTCATGTGAAATACCGAAGTTATAAAATATACGATTTTTATGGTGTTTTAAGTTTCAGATTTACCTATATTTCTTTATTTTTTGTTAATTGTTGAAAAACAATTTTGTTCTTATAATTTGTAGTACCCAGGAAAAATTTTGTATAATAGATTTAAGAAAGCGTCTAAGCAAGCTCCTTCTGGTATTGATCTGAGTGTCATTGGTTTATTACATTTTAACCGATTAAAAATCTACCTAATATAATTTTCCTGGAATACCATCTACAAATTAGAACATTAATGTAAGAGGATTTTATAAGGTTTGGTTATAAGACATACTTGTACGAAAAGTAGTAAATTTTTATAAGAATCTTATATTAAGAAGAATCTTAAGTAACCCATTATTTGGCCAATTTTTTTTGTTCTATTGAACTGAATTTTGAATATTTATGCAATTCAAAGAACAATACACTATAATAGGTTTTGGTTAAATCTCTATAATATATAATAAAATCGCTGAGAAATGTTATTTTTGAAAAATTTGAATGAAGAAGTGTAAGAAACATATTAAGATTGAAAAATCATTTAATTTTCAAAAAAATAAAAATAAATATAAAAATAAGTTAATTGAAAATCAAATATCTTATCTTTGCTTATCTGCTTGGTAGGAACATAAAATTTCACTCAACAATTATTTTTTGATATTTGTTATATATAATTTAATGATGTGTATAATTATTGTCTCAAAATGCAATTTTTAATTCAAGTGTTAATATAACATATTTAAATATTTAAATTCTTCATGAATTTACTATAAGAAGTGATAATTACACAATTGCATACTATAGAACTATAGGGCAAACTCTTGGCACTTAAAAATTAGATTTTACTTTTTAGTTCCCAAATATCTAAATGAATCAAGCAATGTACTGAAAGGTAAGCAAACCAAATCTTTTGATTCATTTAAAGGCTTAAAATATTGATAATAGTCTTTGAATTCTTTGACTCGTGTGTCCAATTGGTAAATTTATTTACGTTAGACTATCTTTTGTATGTTTTATGGAACGGTGTTGTACAATAATAATAAATTAGAATTTAACAATATAAATCATAATATTCTAGGAAGTGACAATTATGAAAATTATTTATGAAAGGTATGGGAAATAAAATAATAGGTACAGCAAACGAAATTATAAAGTTTAGTAATGAATTATTGGATGTCAAAGTAAAGTTAATGACAGTTAATAAAATACGTTTTAAGTAGTTTATGTTACTTTATATATATTCAAAATGTACTGCTTAAATTGTACAAAATAGTTTTCTAAGAAATCGGAAAGTTTGGCTTTTAATCGTTAAAACTATTAAAAAATGGTTTGTGTGTGATAAGGATCAAATGATATTGACTATAGAATTTCATCAAGAGCCGTTTCGTCCATTTTACTTTATACTTTCAACAAATTCATTTTTGTTATAAATACTAATTGTAAAATGAATGGTCGACAAATTTTAATAGTATCATTGCTATGTTATAACGTTTAAACACATAATAATAATAAATTAATTATAAATATTTTAGAATGAACTTGTTTATCCGTATTTATTATATACAGGAGCTATTTCAAGGTATATACAAAATTTTTATGCCCGAAAATTAAATTTTACTGGGTTGTTAATGCTAATATTGATAATATATATTTTTGTACAAAATTACATTCACAACAAGTTTTTAGGAAAGTATTATTCATTTATATCAAATATTTATATCAGTTTTTAATATAGTGTTAATAATGAAGGAATGTAATAATGGTACAGGATACAGACTTTTCATATAAATTTCTATAGGACTATGGGTTTGCAGACTTTTGCCATAAATCTGTACAGACATCCTATAGAAATTTGTATGGAAAATCTGAAGTCTTATTAAAAAGTCTGCACCATAATGGTGTATTTACACGATAATAAGCAGATGATTTAAAAACAATGAGCTGTTTGCAGTCTTATAATTTCTTTCTCCCAATTCAAAAAATTCATAAATTCAATTTCAAACTTTATAGTAGTATCTCTTTGATATACAGCCCAATACATGAAACTTGCGAAGTCTGTTATAACAATATTCAATAGACTGCATTGACTACGATAATTTTATAACCGTTACACATAGAGATTGTATGTACTTTTTTTTACTACCGATACAAAATTTACTTGGTATTAACAACGAATTAAATTGTAAGGTATTCTAAGAATGTACGTTATTTAAAATAAAATGTCAAAAAATATAAGGATAAGATATATTTATCATTACTATTGACACAATAATTCCTTAAAATAAGTTTAATATAATAAATAATTTGTGTTACTGAAGATGGAAACGGAACAGTTGATCGTTGTAGCGGTCTATTTCACTAAGAGATTTTTTCGATATAAAATTTCGAAACAGATACGAATGTGGTTATTGGAATAATAATACTATACCAATTTTGTATATGGTTGAGGATATGAAATTATTTCGGATGTTCCGCTAGTTTCGAAAAATTTCGATTACGACTTTTATGAAATTAAATACAAATAGGTAATGATTTGTCTGTATTTCTGGTTTATAATTTGGCGGTATATTCAGAAATATTAGTCATTAATAATCGAGCTAATTTATTATTTTGGAACTAATTTATTATTTTTTATATTAAGTTTTGGCTTATATTTAAAAATGCAAAAACAACTGGTAGAACATGTCTTGTTTAAACTTTAGATTGTGCCCCTCTCCAAAATCATCCGCAAATTTTTTTTCAGATTCAGATTTATTGTTTTCATTTCAGATATGCAGCTCCTTCCCTAATGTCAACTATAGTCACTTTAGTCTTTCAATAAAGTTTGTCACTTTATCTGGTGTTCATATAACCGTTTTGTCAACATAAACAAATATTTTAAAAGGAAATATTTGTATGTATCTGTACTACTGAACCGATATGATAATTCTTTGGAAGCTACACTGGTGACATTGGTTACTTTTTATTCCTGTATTCACACGGGAACGGGAATTCAGCAATTGAAACCGAGTTTTTCTTATAGTGTGTTTATATAGAGATTCGGTAGGAATCTTGAACATTGGCCGTTATAACCTGTGACTAATAATTAATATCTGTAGATAATATCAATTAGATTTTTTCTTGTTTTGAAATAAACATTCAATATTCAAAAATGAACATAAACATTAAGTAACTTGCCGAGATCAAACACACAAAACTATGCGAATTTGTTAAAAAATATTTGTTAGTTTGATCTCAATTGGAAAACAAATGTATAAACCCTGTATATACGATTAAGTTTCCAACATTACAAAATGAAATTATGATAATAATTTATAATTTCAACCCTGGTTACATTATTAAAATTGTTTATAAATGCATAATTCATTTTCCATATTCGTATGTTGTTTATATGAATACTGCATTGAATTTTATTTTAATACACATGGAGTGTATGTGTCTACACTATCATTCATATATGCACACACACACAAACACGCACATATGTATATAGCCTGTACCCAGAAGGATTCATAAATTATTTTGTATAATATTGTCTGTAAAAGAGCAAGCACATTTATATAATTGTTTAAATATTTTAAAATACCAATGGTGAAATAACATCACACTACACTCTCATGGTTGGCTCATGGCACTAATACTGTACTAGTATACTTGTTTCAAAAATTAAAACTTCCTTTTACATACAGATAATATACAAATACACATTATATTGTACACAATGTAATAGAAAAGCTGATTCTACAACTTTTGTTGGTTATCGTATTTTCTATTTTTTGTTTTTCTTAGTCACATTATTAAAAAGTACCTGGATGACCGATCTTTGCTCGGTATTTTTATTTTTTTTTTATAAATTGTGTTTTTTGGAAATTATATTACGTCGAGGCGGAAGACGAGTCCAGCACGCTAACACTTAGCCACTCCAATGACTTAAAATATTAAACAAATATATCATTATATTATAAAAAATTATCCATAAAACACGAATAGAATGACATTTTCTAAAAATGATTCCTAGCTAGATCGATTTATCGCCCCCGAAACCCCCTATATACTGAATTTTATGAAAATCGTTGGAGCCGATTCCGAGATTCCAATTATATATATATATATATATATATATATATATATATATATATATATATATATATAATATCTGGATGACCGATTTTTTTTCATTTAAATATATAAGATATATGTATATATATATATATATATATATATATATATATATATATATATATATATATATATATATATATATATATGACGAATTTTTAAACAATAAACACCATAATTGGTATCTGCACTAATCTTATATCTTTAATTCTTGTATATATATATATATATATATATATATATATATATATATATATATATATATATATATATATATATATATATATATATATATATATATATATATATATACAAGAATTAAAGATATAAGATTAGTGCAGATACCAATTATGGGGTTTATTGTTTAAAAATTCGTATTTATTAATTAGTCTTTAATTCTTGTATATATATATATATATATATATATATATATATATATATATATATATATATATATATATATATATATATATATATATATATATATATATATATATATATATACAAGAATTAAAGATATAAGATTAGTGCAGATACCAATTATGGTGTTTATTGTTTAAAAATTCGTCATATACTATATTCAAATACTACTATAAACGCGATGTTATGAGTATATATGGATGTAGGTTACTCATTCACGCAAAGACTACAAAATGGATTTTAATGAAATTTTACAGTAATGTAGCTTATACATCAGATTATATTTTTTTAACTTTATTTAAAGTCTGTTTTTGTTTGCATACTTATTTCTTAACAAATTTTAGCAATCATATTTCAAATGTTAATTAATGATACGAAAAATGTATAATTAAAAAAGTATATTTTTTGATTTTTTATTTAAGCATTTATGTTAAAGTACGAGATCTAATTTGATATTACAATTTGATAATAATGATGAACAATGAAGATTTGATACAGTTCAAAAATCGTTATCAGTGATGGTCACAACCTTAAATTTTTTATATCCCACAAAACTTTTCCCGTCAGAGCTAAACGTGCTTACAGAAGTTTTCATTTCAAAAATTTAATTCTTTTCAACCGTTTAAATGCTCATATTTATCTAACTATCATGTTTAGCTATTCTTTTAGTTTTTATATTTCAAAAAGAAATTGGGAAATTTGGTCGTTTATAATTTAATCCACATCAATATATATCAACTTGTGTTTTGTATTCGCATCACAGTTATTTCTAGAACACTGTGTTATTATCGTTATAATAGTTATTTAGTTTATTATTAAAATAAAATTTATGAATTCATCTGGTAATTATTCAAAATGATATACAATATCTATATTCTAAATATAGTTAGTACAGTAATTGTATGAAAATGGACTTTTTAGATGCTATCCCGAAACCAAAAATCGAGTCGTGTAGACGTTTAGGAATATCCTTAAGCACGCAGTGTGGTTTGTATCTCTGTAGCTACTGCCCAACGTAACATTCCTACAGAAAAAAGTTTAATTAAAAAGTTGCAGATAGTAAAAGAATCTTTCGAATGAGATTTGTAGGATGGATTCATTGTATATTTTCTGTGAAAGTCGTCAAATACCGTCAAATCAAAAATAATGGTGTAGTATTATTAACGTATTTCTTTAAATTATTTAGGAAATTACTTCATATTCGGTGAAAAGGTACCCATTGTTTAGTAGATAAAAGAGTTTTTGAAAAATTAGAAAAATTAAAAATTATTCGATTTTTAGTGAAATTACGAAAAAATGGCCTTTTCGTGACCTGCAATATTTTTGAAAATCTCATTTGAAATCAGATCATCGCAGGTATATGACTACTAAGATGGCATTTTATATTTTCCTTCCTCACTCTGTAACAACGACGTTCTCCATTCTTTAACAAATTTGCATTTGCCAGCAAACTCTCATTGCATATTGCTTATATAATCTTTACAATACAGAAAAATTAAAATTAAATCGAATAATTGTATAAGTTTACTCTTTTCCTGCTTGTTAAAACACGATACAATGTCGCAATCGATCGCAGCATGACAAATGTTTTTTGATCTTGAAATAAATAAAGTAGTTGCTATAGTACCATTTTTGCGGAACCTCTACCTTGCTTTAATAAAAATAGTTGCATTTTTCTGAAAACTGGATGTATTTTTTTTGATTTCTTCGAGGTTAAAACTTAAAAACAAATGTTTCTCGCGTTTATTGTATTACAGTACTATGTCTTAAAATTAAAAAACGAAATGGATCCAATAGACAATAGATCCAAGCTAGGCAATAGCCAAAAAGGCTTTTTTTCGTAATTTCACCATAAATCGAATAATTTGTTTCTTATTTTTCAAAAATACTTGTTTTCAACTCCTACAAAGACTACCTTATCACCAAATAGAAAGTCATTTGCTTGAAAGAAATACGTTATAATTGCTTCTGATTTTTAAATACAAAAAATTGTATTTTCAACTTCAATGATTTTTTAGGTTATGTTGTACAATATCTATGCAAACGACACTGCGTTTTTATGAATGTTCTAACGGCCCTATTTTTATTTCTGGGTAGTACGATTTCGATTTTATCATTGAATCGGTTGTAGAATAACTAGACCAAGTTGATATTTTCAATTTTGTTGTTTTATTATTGTAAATACTGCCTTCATATTTCAATTACTATCCACTGATTATCGGATGCTATTATGATAAACGGCTTCTATAAGAAATGTATATGATGCAACATAGAAACTATTGTTTATCCTTTTTAATTGCGTTCATAGTTTATTTTAATACGGATCTCAAATTCATTTTCAGGTAGTTTATTACAAATGCAGGCACTGATAATGTAATAAAAGTCTCCACTATAAGTGGTTGTCTACCATTAATGTATGAAAGATTAAAATGGCCATTGCAAAGTATGATGAATGTTTTGAACGACATAAAATGAATTTTACAGATTATTTTTCTACTTCTATCTTAATCAAAATTTTTCTGTTTATTTGTCTAACTAAATAAATATATTTCTACCTTTCAAGAATTTTACTTTCAAAGAAATCTACTTTCTAACTATCTGAATATCTATTTGTTTTTATTTATTTACACTGTAAAACAATTTTAATTTTAAAAATATTTTTAATTATTTTATTTATTTTTTTTTCATTTAATTCTCATTTAATTTTTTTTAATAGGTTATATAAAGGGAGTCAAAAAAAGTGCCCCTGACTGTAGAGAGTGTAGATGTAATAATGTCTTTGTATTTTACGACTCTTGAATAAGGTGTTCAATACGCCACCAGCATTGCTAGTTTATCTGACCTCGTGCTTCTGTTTGCCTGATATATTATGTGAAATTTTTGCAACAGTTTTAACAAGAAAGTGAGTCAGTGTCGCCAGTCAGTCGTTCTATTGTTGTAAGAACTGACTATTAAGACTTTATATATATATATATATATATATATATATATATATATATATATATATATATATATATATATATATATATATATATATATATATATATATATATATATATATATATATATATATATATATAAAGGGTTATTTATTTAAAATATACACAAAATAAATACGATAAATTATTTAATTTAATTATAATAATTTAAATATAAAAACAATTATCATCAATAAAAAATTTCTTGTTAATTGTTCCAGGCGAAGAACGCTCTTCCAACATCCGTATAAGATATACCATCTGCGAACAAAGCTATCTACCACGTGAGTACATGCAAATGTAATAACCTACCTATTAGATTATTTAAATTTTTAATGTAACCATTAGCATAAGTAATCAGTTTGAATAAAATGCAAATCATTGAATATTATTTGTACCAAATGTTCTTAGAAAAAGGATATTATTATTAATTCTTAGTTTTTTAAAAGATAATATTAAGCATTTTTAATATAATATTATACTGGGTAACATTTTGATAAGAAAATAAATATATATTTAATATTTTCAGCAATTTTTGTAAAGGTTTGAATATTCATTTTTAAATAAGTTTAATGGCCAAGGCATAAAAATTTATAATAATGAGACACCTATTGTTGTTTCATTGTGTTTATGTTTAGTAATGAACGAATTTTATATATTATAGAAATTAAAGTTTATGAAATAATTTTTCAAATTAAAAAAAAAAACAAATCTATAACAAAATAAACTGGAATTTAATTGAAATTTTGCTCATCTATGAGGCTGAATTTTGATTGAAGAGCGAAGAAAACTCAGATTTAAGACTGGTGCAATAATTAGGCCAAAATTTTTTAAGATGTCATTCGCTAACTAGACTTCTCAAGGATAAAGTACATGTAGAACAATATTTAGCTATGATTTTTATTTGATCAATTATTGAATGTAGAAACAAAACAACTCTGGTTTCAGCAAATCGATGCAAGGTGTCACACAATAATATAAATTAATTACAGAAGCATTTTGACTTTCATAAAATTTGAACATGAATATTTTTTTAATTTTTTATTTGTGAACAAAATCTGGCTTGACATGAAATATTTTCTCATCTAATATTTTGCGCAAATTAAACAAATATTGTCGCAAACCTTTCATTGACAAATTTTTCTAGAATCAGAATAACTTAATCTTTAAAGTATACTTTGTAAAATTACTTTCTTGTTAAAATTACCCTAAGTAAAATTTTAATAAGTCGAATTTAAATGTACTCATGTATGTACTTATTCATTGGTTTATATACATCTTGGCCGTTTGAAAAGCAAGGTTCACGGTGACAAGACCAAAATACTCGCAAACGTTGCCATACTTTATCATTTCATTTATTTTAATTAAATTGAATGGCTATTCAAAAATTTGAAAAATAATTCAAATAAAATAACACAATTAACTTTGACGTAAAAATGTTTTTTACTTAATAGAGATTAAATTTGTCATATTTTGTAATTGGACTTTCTACAGGGTATATTTGTCACGAGAAACAGAAACACACTATACATATGAAGAGATACCAGATTTGGTGCATTCGGTAATTGTTACCTGATTTTATAGGTTATAAAAGGTAATAATCAACAATAAAATAGATGGTTAAAAGAATATTGGTTTGAAAGTACGATAAAATAAAAAGACATGAAAGACATTTTAGTTATTGTACGTACAAACTCTTAATTTGATCGAACAAAGGTATCAGGTAATTACTGAGTGCTTTTTGGAAATGATTGAACTGACAGTTATATAGGTACATCAATTTCCAAAGTCACTTGTGTAATGAATTATTTTATTTTTTGACTTCTTGTTTTTCATTTGACTATCCCAACAACTACGATACAATGATTTTATAAGACATTGAAAGATAGTAAAACATATCTTTAATACTTTATCGAAAAATATGCGCAATGGATGTATTCAATTGGAAAACAAATATTGGCCTATGTTCAGAAAATTATTTCGCAACGCCCAGTGACAAACATTGATACCAGTGTATATTATTAATTAAGAAATCTTTAGTGCTTTGGGCTGATCCTGAATTATTATATAATTTGTTCAGATACTATAAAAAAAATAATCGAATGGAAAATAATTTTTAAAAATTTATTCCAAATTTATTTTTTAGAAAAAAAAAAGATTTTGAAATAAAATTCAAAATTTTATATAATATTCGAGCGTTTTGAAGGCAGTGAAAATCCAATTGTATAGGATGTTTTCTCTTCATCTTCCTTACCCGCTTCGGAAGAACATAAGAAAGAAATGGTAATACATAGACATACTTCCCAACGCTAGACTCTTTCGTCTATTCTATTGTGTAGAGACATAAAAGAAACGGTTACCCGTTATAGAGAAAAACTTTGAGCGTCGGTATTTCTACAATAAACGTCTTATAAGTTTAAAAGTATAGAAAGAAAAAATGTTAAAAAAAAGTTGTAGAGAATAAAGTGATCTTTAAAAATGTATATTTCATTGATTAATCCAATATTGTAAGAGTTTTATGGCCGAAATAGAAAAACCGATTTATTAAATGGGCCATAAATCGTAAACTGTACGTTTTACAAACAAATTTTAAAGAAAATAAAAGTAGCGAAATTTTATTCTCCACAGTAGATATATTTAAAACAATCTGGAGAATTATTCTTATCATACTGAATAATAAAATTTGCTGTGCAGGGAGGGCCATGAAAATTTGGAAACTACAGTCAAATCTTTGAAAATCACTTTACGTAAATAATTAATTGATATTTTGATAAAAACTAAATATGACTGTATTATTTAACTGTAACAAAATCAATGATACGATACTTGTTAATAAACAAGTTTTTATTCGTATTATTTATTAGTTTTATTCGTATTATTTATAATTTTGACCACAAAACATACTCTTTGCGGATTTTACTTAAATAATCTAAATGTTACTTATTATTTATTATGAAAGCCGTATGTATATTTGCTAGCATTTGTTACGAATAGGAAAGCAATAAATAGAAGGGGGAAATGTATTTTGAAACGTGTGAAAACTGATGTATAGAAATGTCCTAAATTGTATGAAACATTACAGATTATATCTTACATGTTCTGGTGCCATTGTTTTTTAACGGGTTTCATCTATTAAATAATAGTTAAGTATATTTCTATTTAGTTGTTAAATTCTATCTATGTATTGAATATGAAGTGAACGCCAAAGAACAGCATAGTAGCACAGTATCATAGTAGTACGTAGCATAGTAAAAGCAACAGAAGCAGCACTTGATTTTGTAATATATTGTTGACAAACAAACAATAAAATAAATGAAAACGACTTCTAATATTTTTGTTCTACGATTGAATAAAACGAATGTGTTTTATGTACATCATGATTTATATTTTTATTTCATTACATGATGTGATCTTAATGGGGTCTAGAATCCCGGTGGTATAGAATCTTTGAAAAATCGATTTAAAAAAAAAAAATTATATTTTGAAAGTATAGTATTTTAGAAATATACTGTTAAAATTTGGTGACGAAATTCCGAGTATTTCTGTATTTATAATTCATTACAAGGTTAAGGTAAGTATATTATCATATACTTACTTGAAACTTTAAACGCGGTTATCTCTACTTTTCTTCTTCGAATGAAGCCAATATAAAAAAAACTACTCTACCGATTTGTCTGAAATTACAAATAGGTCATTTTAAACAGTACTGGCTCTGGCTGGACCTAAAAAAAAATAGTTTCTGTAAAGTATTTTATTTTTTTTTTTTTTGTATTAAGAAAACTTTGAAATCGTACTTTACGCTCCATTTTGTCAATTTTTTTTCTAGTCCCCGCTATAACTATACTTATACTAATTAAGAATCTGTCTTATTTATTTATTTCAAATCAGGGGGAGAGATAATAAAAGCTTTATCAGTCAGGTCCATTTCTTTGGAGAGGGGAACTTCAGCGCCATTTTATTGATATCATAAATAATTAAAAAAAAAAATAAATTGAAAGATGATGATGCTGCTATTGCTGTTGCAGTAACAATAATTTTTATATCTTGTTGTAAATTAATTCAAATGAATAATTATTAAATATATATTCAAAAAAGCACCAATAACTGATTTATTTACTTTGAAATAATTTTAATTAAATAATTTAAAATATAGGTTATAAAAATATATAAATTATTATTATAAATAAATATGAATTGATTTAAAAACAGAAGGACATATAGGTTTTAAATACAGAAATATAGCAAATACAAACAGTGGAACGTTCGACAGACCGTTTACCAGAGTACCAAACGTTTGTATCATCTGCCAAATGAAGTGTCAGTATCAAAAAACAAAGTTAGTGTTACGAAAATCGTCTGCTGTTGTTTTGAAACAAAAAGTTTAAATACCGGTGATATCTTAAATTTCAAGCGATTTTTCTTCGTTAAGCCACTAGACACTATTCAATACACATAGCCATGTAACACAATTAATTAATTATTTTTTTAACGAGAATTTAATTTCTGCTTATCTTCGGTTTAATTATTTTTGTGTTGTTTACAGATTTCAAAGAAATTTGAATTCAGTTGTTTATTAATTACAAATATTTTTTTATACCACCCAGCACTAAGAGCTAAATTTTTTTTAAATTTAATCAATTTTGAAGTATGCTATCTATATCCAATAGAAAAAAATCATACAAATAAAATACAAATAAAGACTGAATTAACGTCAGAATTAAATAATAAATAAAAATAAAAAACTTACAATTGCGTTAATAAAACCAATATTTTCGAAAGTTTTGGAAATTTTCGCAATATTAGAGTAAGGGTGTTAATTAAAGCTAGTTTTAAGGCCGTAAATGGGTAGTTATTTATTTTATCTGAGCTTATACATAAATATATTAAATTTATGAAAATTATATAATAATTTATGTATCAATTAAAATACCTCAATATCTGGTTGATATACATTCTTTTACTAGGTACTCAATTTAATTAAAAGCAATAAAAATAATTATAATTATTTTCACTTGTCTTCTTCTTTATAATCAAATAGAAGGAAAATTCTTAGTTTATTGCACCATTAACTAAGTTTTGTTAAGGAACCAGATTATATGTTTTTCGGAAAGCATTCTGTATAAAACACGTATACACGTGTGTATGTGTGTAACATGACAATACTTGACAGTTTTCTAAGCATCTTTGTTTATTTCAATAGTAATAATAAGTATTGTTGTCATTGTATCAATACAATTTATAGTAATATATGAAGAGAATTTGTGACTTATTATTGTGTCATCTAATAATATCTCTACAAAAGAGTCGTTATGAGTTGTTGTGTTGTGTTCTTGTATTCTTCTTTTTTTTTTTTTTTTGGAGCAATCGACAACAAAAAGAACATTTCTACCTATATCATCTATATTTGTTCTGATTATTAAAAAAATGTTTTGAATGAAATTCATTTAAAATTGTTTTAATAAAAACTACATGTATTCAAACTACATTTATGTTGTTGTATACCTTCATATATAACAACTATAGTTTCATTAAATTTTCTAAGAACATATTTTAACAAAATATTTGTTTATTACGTTTATCGTTCACGTATATTTACTTACTTCGACAATTCTATTCTAATGATAGATATCTCTACAAGCTATTATTTATACAGATCGTTTTTAGTATCTCTTTGCAAACGAAAAACAATATATATTATATTATAAATTGATAAATTTTTTTACAAAATCAATGTACGGCGGAAATTGCTTTAATTCGGAGCATAAAACTTAGCAAATATGGTCTTCTAAAAATTTTTTCGGGCAAAGAATGGGGTATACGGCAAAGTGTTTTCGGTACAGATCGATATCTCGGGATGTACTTATCTTAAAGGCTTCAAAATTACATAACGTTTTTCTTAATAAATCGAAATCTACATAGTCTTGAATCTTAAAATTTAATACATATATACCTCATAAAAATTAAGCCCAACTATATTTTCCAATATTTCGATTTCTCATTTTCTTCAGTATTGTGAGAAGGGATAATTTTTTTCGCAATATTCGACTTTCATTAATATCTAGAGAAAAACATAAGCTCAGACCTTCAAATTACAACCCTCATAAAAGTATATGGGATCTATATTTTTCGATTTTCCAGTTTCCTGAGCATAAGTAGAAACGATTGCATAGATTTGGCTATTTTTTATTTTTATTTTTTTAATAAAACTTCGGCCAAATTTTGTTGCACACATATTATGAAGAAAAAATTAATATTAAATTAATAATAATAAAATCCTTAAAATAACAACGTTTTGAATACTTAAAAGTAATAAATTATTTATATTCATATCACAAACATGAATTTCAAACTGACTTCATTGAAAAGTTGTATATATTAGTGTAATAAATTTCTATGTATGTATAGTAATTATACTATTATATAATTTTAGTTTAATATAATAGTATAATTACTATACATAAATAGAAATTTATTACACTAATATATACAACTTTTCAATGAAGTCAGTTTGAAATTCATGTTTGTGATATGAATATCAATAATTTATTACTTTTTAATATTCAAAACGTTGTTATTTTAAGGATTTTATTATTATTAATTTAATATTAATTTTTTCTTAATAATATGTGTGCAACAAAATTTGGCCGAAGCGTTCAAAAAATAAATATAATTAAGTTTTAAGCGCAATCATAATATTTTATGATATTGTTTAGTAGTTATGTTATATGTTGAATTTTCATTCAAGTCTAAGCTTAGGATGCGTTTAAAATTAACAGTTTCTTATAATTCCATCCTTACAAAAACAGAATGTGGCGATTTAATGAAAAACGGTGTAAAATATTTTCTTATTTTTAGTTATTTTAATTTTTACGTTCTGATGAACCTATGTTTTACCGATTTTCTTTGAAATACGTTGGATTATTTTAATAAGCAATGATTTTGAAAATAAAATCGAGTATGTTTTATTCAAGAGATCAATATTCTAAAGTGGTTAAGATGGATTTCAATAGAATCCGCTACAGTTCTAGTTTGAAAAGTACTTATGTATTATTATAAAATAATTTTCAATAAAGGTTACCTACCAATTTAAATTCGTTTTAGTACGCTTGCTAAAATAGTTATCTAGGTATGAGTACCATTTAAAAACCTCATAAAATAAATACTCATAATATTTTATAATTATCATTCATTATATGAAGAAATGCTTTGGGTGTCGAGGCTTTTAAGATCTCACTAACTAACTATGTTTTATATTTACATTATAACCCTATCTCACTCAATCATTTATGCTGATTAAAATAAATTTTCGTTGAAAATGCAACAAACACAACAAAGATGATGATAATAAAACTGATAATAATAATGATGATAAATAATAAAGATGATGATAATAATAATAATGCTAATAATAATGTTGATGTTGATGACATTATTATGAATGTTTTTGCATATTTTAGCATAAATTTGTTACTATAAGCTTCATTTAATTAACTGTTAATTTTCAAACATTATTTTTTACTATTTACTTTCTTTTCGTATTATTTTATTTTCCAACATTTTAATAATTTTCGTATATGAAAGAAACATGTTAATAAATAAGTGAAGATATACATTTGGTTTTAATAGCAATGATTAAATATGTATCGATTATAAAATTAAATGTATTATAATTATAATAAGTCCATGTATGATAACTATTAAGTTTTTCAATCATACCCTCTCTGCAAATCTTCAATAATATCAATATCATTCTGTTTGTTTTAAGATTATGAGCAGTGAGCTGTGGGTACAATGATGATGTTATGTTATTTTGACATTACCTTACAGGTGTTTTTTTGGTCATTTAGCATATGATTTGGTATAGATAAACGGGCTTATAGCATTGTTTATAAATTTGCAAACGGATTCGCAGATAGAAGTTTTTTAGAAGAAGCAGTAGATAATGTAAACAAAAGGAATAAAAATTTTATTAAACATAACGAAGACAGATCCTATGAAAGTTTTTACCCACATGCCCATTGAATTTACAAGTTTTTAAAATGTTTGAGAAATTTACCTACTTTGTACATATTTGAAAACTTTTAGTCGTTCTCGCTTCGTTATTTTTCATAATAACTAAAAAAGACAAAGAATCTTTTTTTTTATTAAATTTTTATGCTCTACAACTTTTACTTAACTCTTACCGTTTTGACCCGACTCAATTCAATAGATAAAAGCAGTTGACATGTAGGTTAAATTCTTGCCAGAACGATTTTTCTGCATTCGCATACTACGATTCATCACAGAAATAAATTTCACACAAAAAGACCGTTATTAAAATCTTCAACGAGATCTTATTCTATTATTGAGAAACGAAGTCTAAAGACATATCTCGTTTGTAACCAAAGTATTATTAGCTTCAAGGAACTGTTTGCTGTGAAAAAATTATTTTGGTGAAAAATTAAAAATCCTTATTAGTCAAGATAATTTCAAACAGTTTGTTCGACTTAATGACATGTTTATTCAAAATAAAATAATTTTTCGTTTCATTTAGAACCGTTCATCATAGTTGGATAGCCGTACCAAAGTGTATTTTAATCATTTATGACATGCATATTTATAAAACTTAAAAATGACCGTCAATACGCCTTCGCACGACTATCCGACAACCAATCGCCGATTTAACTTTCATTGTAATATATGTAATTTAAAATATCATGTCGATAAAATTGTACTGACATCAAAACATAATTTTTCACCATTTATTCCTGTACACACTTTATACCACCAGGATTTTATATAACATACGTTCTATATTCATTCTCATCCTTAAACATATTGGATCATCATACTTATTACTATAAAAATGTTACTTATTATGCTAGATATAAAAGCCTTGTATTTTTATGATTAGATGCTAATGGTGGTTATTTCTATTTAATACTACTGTAGTAAGGCTACACAAAGCCTTCTTATAAAATATTCCAGTTACCAGCATAAATAAAATAACAACATAAAAATTAATAAATAAATTAAAGCAATATTTTTATGTTATATGTTAATAGGGGGATATCATATTTGCATATATATTTAATCTATTTTTTATATATACATACCTTTACAGCATGTTTCAGTAATGTGCATTGACTGGAATAAAACTATTGGTTTTGATAAACACAATTATCATAAAACTAACAAACCTAATTATTTAACCCAGTAAAATAATACCGTTGTAATGAGGGTTCAAGAAGTTCTTGAACGGATCTGTCAGATATATTTTCTTATAGTTACTTGCTACAAAAACAAAAGAAATACAAACGATACTAAGCTTATACTCCGTAACAAAGAAAATGAGTCGACCTGGATTTTCATATCTATCAAAGATCAGAATATCCACTACTATATGATGTTTTTTATAATGTACTCATTTTATAATGTAAAAACGATTTAAAACGTCACAATTTTTTTGGTGTAAGATTTTAACCTCCAATGATATTACAAATGATTGTATAGGCAAATTCAGCAACGATGATCTCCATTCAATTCATTAGCGATTGATTGGCTGAATGTGCAAAAAATTTCCAATTTTTGTCTTAATTTTTAACGCTTACGTGTCTATTTAATTTTGTCACTTATTTTTTAAACGGATTCATTTGCTTCTATGTCCAAATTGGCTTCTATGTCCAAAGGTTATTTATCAGAAAGCAATTATTTTTCTAGGTATTTAAAATTATTTTTTCTTTTCTGTGTCGAAAACTTTTTATATGTTTTTATAACTTTTGAGGCATATACACAATCACTACGAATTTATTTTACCCCAATTTTTCTTATATCTATTTATAAGAAAATATGTACCATCGAAAAAGGTGTGGACGTAAAAAGTTATGTACGTTACATAATTTTGAGATCCTACAACCAATTTTCATTAAACTTGAACTATTTTCTAATTTAAAAGGTGCATTATTCAACAAAAATTTATTTCAATTTCAGATTTTGTACCTGGGACATTCGTGGGGAAATAAACATTCGCGAATAATTGTTCATAGGTGTTCTGAATTCTTAGACCATTAAGACAGGTACATTTCAATTGTTTACAATAAATTTTAATGACTTTTCTTTATTTTTTTTTTTAGTAAATTTGACAAAAATCCGAGAATTATAATATAATAGACAAAATTGCCACAGTGAAATTAAAATAGTTGGTAATTGGTTACTACGAGTGACAGGGCTTTATTTATATGAATTTATGTTCAATGTTAGAAGTCGAATAGAATAACTTACATTAAATCTAGATGACGAATAGTTTTATTTCTTACTTTCTAAATTTAATACGAAGCATTTCGATCATTGCTAGTTCTGCTTATTCTGATTGACGATGTACAAAACCGACCTAAAATAATAAAATTTTCAACAAATATATTCTTCTTTTAATGTATAAATACATTTACATACAAGGAAAACATATTTGATTATATTCTACTTTGAATAATTGTATTGGCTGGTAACTCAGGGTTACAAATTTTAATTAAATTTTCAAAAAACTCTTTTCATATCAAATCCATATTTTTCCGATTATTTTTCATATTTATATACTGTTATGCATATATTAATTTAAATATTATTAAAATGAATATTGTGTATGCGATTGTAGGTTCTTAGAATTGTATACTTTAAGTGAAGGATATCCATGAGTTAGGACATCTGTATTTAAATAAATTTAATACTTGTTAAAAATTTGTTTAAAAAAAATAACAGTAATTTAGTTTCGTAATATATGCTTAAAAATTCTTATACCGAGTGTATTTTGTAACAGGGCCTAATAAATATCTTTTTAACGATAACGTTTTGATAAAAAGAAAAAATACGTATTTGTAATTTTTCAGTATAGTGTAAATTGGCGAATACAACCTTATACCAGACAATATCTATAACCATTTAAAAATGACCAAATTATGGAACTTAAAAATTAAAAAACTGATCAATTTGTAAGTTTTCATATGAATTCCAATAAATTACTTTATAATATAAATTTACTAACATTTAAAGTGTCTTAAATGACCATAATTTCACTTGATAACTTATAATGAAAAGAGAATTGAAGAGATTTGTCATAAAATTTAGAATTGAAGACAATTATTATGGCATAAGACAAGAATAATGCGATAGCAGCAAACCGTTGGAAAAATTATTTCCTTTTCCCACATTAATTTCACCATATTTTAATCCATAAATTATAATGAATTAACTTAAATTATTAAATTGTTATAGGATAAGTAAAATTTAAGTATATCACTTTTTTAAAATAAACTTAAAGCTACAAAATAATAATAATTTTTATTATGAGTTAACTAAATCTCTGACTATCAGAGCATATAAAGACATTGCCATTTTTAAACTGTCTATAATGGAAGTATTGGTCAATAATTCGTATGGTATTCAGATAGGAAGCGGTTATGTACAGACAAGCCACAGGGATGAAAGTATTTCACATAGCCATACGTGTTAAGCCGCTGAGGAATTTGTGGTTACATTATATTGGTATTCGAGTAATAGGTAAGTAATCATAGGTATATACTATCCCATTCTGTCTATACATGTAATCAATTAGATAATTAAGACATATCACGACATTCTATTTACACCTGAGATACTATTGTCAATTGTTTATTCTTTACAAATTAAAGTTTTTTTTTCAAATTGAAGCACAATAACAGAATAAGAATAGTTCAAACAATATCTAAACAATGAAAATAAATAAAAACCTCTCAGCAAAGGTGGTATGATATTAACTTTAACTTAAATAACTTAAACAAGTGAGGATAACAAATAACAGAGTTAATTGTTTAGAGTTTAGATACTCGATACATGATTGCATTGTTTGGGCTATTTTTAATTAGAATTCATAAAATACTATAAATATCCAGTCTAAATATATATATATATATATATATATATATATATATATATATATATATATATATATATATATATATATATATATATATATATATATATATATATATATTTATATTTATATATTTATATATTTATATGTATTTATATATGTTGTTAATATTATGTGTTTTTTTGCCCGATTTGAGCTGAAATTGTGGAGTACTCAAACATTTAACGAAAAAATTTTGTTTGTTTCCAAAATAAACAGTTTTTGTATTTGAACTTTTCTTTTATCTTTTATAGTTTAAAAGTTAGGTCAAGGATCCATTGGACCCAATGGATTGATTTAGCTCATTCACTAACTTAAACTCACTTTTTATGTTTAAAATACGTCACCAAAATTGCAGCACGTTACCCCTTTTGTGTTTTGGTGCTCGTGATGACGGAGTGAAATAAATATACACTGACATATTATTTGTGTATTTGTGTTGAGTATAAATATACTTATCCAAATGTTATGTAATTTGATAGCACCACATTGACATGAAAACTGAGAGCGTGAAGAACTTTACCCGAAAATATATATATATATATATATATATATATATATATATATATATATATATATATATATATATATATATATATATATATATATATATATATATATATATATATATATATATATATATATATATATATATATATATATATATATATATATATATATATATATATATATATATATATATATATATATATATATATATATATATATATATATAACATATCCGTTTTACAGTAGTAAGAAATAACAGATACCGTCACCCATAGATAGAATGTCTATTACGCTTTTTACTTGAAAGATAGATAACATTGAAAACATAACAATGCCCAGTGCTATCTTGCTTAAAAAAGTATTTGTTGCGGAAAAAACTCGAATAAGGAAGAAGAACGTTTCTGGAATTGGTGTACTTTTTGGAAAGAGGAATCGAAATAATTTTCGCTTACTGTGCTAAAGCTGTTTGTCAGAGGAATTTCTCAAGTTATCAACGTAAGATATTCAGAAAAAATTGGATAAAGCGACACAAGTTGAAGTTCTCGCTTACTTCACTGCTGATCTAACATTGTTTATAAAAAATCTCTCACACATCACAAACATTTCTATTGGTTCTATACATAAAGTGTTGAGAAAGAACAAGTTCTTTTCTGACAAACTAATCAGCAACTCGGTGGAGATGATTACGATTCATTAGTTGAATTTTGTGAATAACTGTCCGAAGAAATCATTGGAAATCCTAGTTTTATCTTTAATTACTGATTCTGTGATGAATGCACTTTTTACTTAACGGGTTAAACAGAAAATACTCGAATAATGAAAGCACACGCCAGTTTTGTGAAGATCTTATTCAGATTCCTAAAAAAATTAAGGTATGTGCGGGTATTCAATCATTGGCTCCATTTTTATAGGAAATTAAGGAAATTAGAATGAAAAATTTTACCGTATGTTGCAAAATGTAACAGATCCATTACTTCACGATATATATTAGTGAAACCAAAGTTCTGGAAATAGTATATTTTAAAGTGGGCGTTTACAGTTTTTTCAAACTTTAAATGATTTTTAATTATAATAATAAGCTCAACAAAATAAACTATTAACTAAGGATTGTTTTTTTATTTGTAAAATATACTAACTCAATTCATATAATTTTTCATACATTCGAAAATGCTGCCAATGACTAAAATTTAAAAGTTACTATCACAAAAAATGCAAGTGTGTCTTATCGAATATATTTAGTTTGTTGTACAAACGTTACTTACTACAAAAATCAGGGTTCATCTTAATAGCTCGACTTTGCAGAAAAGAAAAATAACTATTTCAGTAATAAAATTATTGATTCCAATGTTGAAATGCGTAGAGAACATATTTAAGGGAAAAAAACAGAATAAGAAAACAATATATATTTTGGAACTAACGTCAAATTTTTTCATTAATCATTTTCACAAAAGCAAAATACTTTTGAATAATATAAAACATAGAATTTTACTCTAAATGAATGTTTTAAATGTATGTTAAATGATATGCCATTTTATATAAAAAATACTTTTTGAAAAATGTTGATAGATATGTATATGTTATATCGTCAATTCCAAAAAAATTCACCATAATTTTCATGTTATTTACAATTAAAAAATACACAATTTTTTGGGTGTGTTAAGGTCTTTATCGCTATTTGATTTTTTAAAATTTGTTAAACTTTCATTTTAAAGTGAATAAATTTTAGAATGTATCTATAAATATAATATTTTGATTATTTGCAGAAAAAAATATTTGATTTGAAACGGTAGGCTCAAAGGGGCTTATAATTTCTATTCAACTGCATGATTTTTTCTTTTTAAAATATTTAACTTGCAATGTATTTATACTTGTTCGAATTTGGAAACTCAATTTTGAAGCAGATATCTTCAACCAATTGAGCTGAAATTTTGGATAGACGTTTGTTAGTTTGAATGACACTGCAGAGTTTGCAGTGTTACATCATTCTAAATCCAACATGGCGGCATACCCAAGGACAAGTTATTTTTAATGTATTACTACAATATGGGTAGCAAATGAAACGACTTTCTCGAAAACATAGAGAAAGGATAACTGCAAAATATAGCTACTTCACTGTTAATTTAATATTGTCGCAAGATTGGCATGTGTAAATAAACAAGTAAATTAAATAACTTTATATGCTTAATTTAAACTATGAAAATTTTCAAAATAAGTAAATACGAGTACATAAATCTCGCGAAGAGTTTTTATATATTATAAATTGTGTAATGACGTTATAAGTTGATAGTAAATGCTTATTTGTTTGTTTTTAAGGCATTTAAATAGAAGCTTGTTTTTAAAATGATTTTTACTTTAAATTTATATTTGATTATTTTTAACTGTAAGGAAATTGAATAAATACCAGTACCTAATGACGACATGTTTTATGTTTCGAAGTCATACATATCTACTTTTACAATTATAAATTATGCATTTTAATTAAAGTTTTAATATACTTACTCACAAATATTTAGTCTTCTTTTATTTAAATTATGTAATTATTATAATAAGCTCTTCCATATATTCATTAATTTTAATACTATTGATGTATTATTTTCGGAACGGTAATTTTTTTCATGAGATGTTTCAAAAATGAGACTATACCAAAACTTATACTATCGTTTACCACAAATTTAAAAATATTCGTTCCACAGTTTTGGAAGTATGCGAGTTCGTCTGAATAAGTTAACAAACCAACAAAGAAATAGACGACCACGAAATGAAAATTGCTTAGGAAACAAAAAGATTTCTTTTCACAGTAGAACACTGAGCTTCCGAACCCAAAAGTAAAAAAAAATCAAATGGCATCTTTTTAGAGAACAGAATAAAATAATGAAGTAGTATTTTTATCATAATACATTCAAATGTGGTGTTTGGTGTTTTATATAATTTACGAAACGTTAAATATGCAAATATTTCACATTCGAATATTCCATATATTATTATGTCATGTATTAATATGAATATTCAGTGCAGTGATGATAATAGACGAAAATTTAATTAAAGAAGAACTAAATGCACTCACTTAGAATGTTACGCAAGTTTTTATACCGAAATGAACGTACGTAAGTATTAATAATCATGTACTTTATCTAATTGAATAGGTAATTGATCTACGAACGGCACCGGCAATATTAATAATCAAATATGAATAAATATAAAATAAAGGAACTGAATAATAATGCCAGCGCCAGAAAAATAAATATTTGAATATAATTTCCGACACCGGTTATTTTATTAGTAACAGGTATTTAACAGTTATCTGTAATCTGCGAGTGTTAATTTTGATTGATGTACAACGCTTGTGAATTTTAACCTCACCTCATTTAATTCTTCTTTGATATTATCAACGATAACTACTCATAAAACAATCATTCTTTAACATGAAATAGAAAATAGTAAAAAATTTTACATGTTGAAGAACTACTACAAAAACTGGTGATTTATAAACAAATACTTTTTATCAATATTCGATGACTGCTTTAATTATGTATACAAAATCCATAATCATAATATAAAGAACGTTGAAATGATAAGTTAAAAAAAATTTAAATTCACAGTAGTCATTTTTATTGTTTTCATTATTTATCACTCTTAAATACTCTATCTTGAGTAATAAGTTTCATTTATTTATTTAGTGTTATGTGCTATAAATACAGAGCACTTTATTTTTATGTCACAAATATAATAACTTGATTTTAGCTTAAAATTATTCATATTACTAAAATTATTATAGGGTAAAAAATAAATGTTATGAAACAAAAACATAAAACAAATATGAATATTATGAACATATTATTTGAACTATCGTCATCACACCATTGAAATAACAACGAATATTACCGGCTATTTGATTAGAATTGTAATTCTTCCGGTGCTGGCTCTATTAGTTGAAAATATTCGTTGTCGGCGACGGTTAAAGAGACAATTCCATAACATAAATGCTGGTGTCGACAATGCCATTAATTGCTGGCATCTATAGTTATTCTTTAATCTGTTGATTTCACAAATTTTGTTATATTGAAGCCGATTGTTATTTCTAACCTATATTTATTAGACTTATATGTTTTGTGATATATTCGATGATTACTTGTAAAAAAAAACATTATTTTATTTTCTCATATGAAGTTTTGAATTGAAATATGAATGATTCTTTAAATTTAAATTTATTGTGGAAATTTAAAATAGGGAAGTATTTTATGTTTTGTTTTTGTATTTATTTGCCAGACCAATATACAAATACATGACACACACAAAAAATAACATTAAGAGGTCGTCGCTCATTTACGAGGACTCTTCGGTCACTTTATAATGGTTTCACCAAATTTCACATAATTTGACACATAATTTCAACTATTTACATTATTATAATAAAATAAAATATTGTCTGCTTTAGAAAAACAACATAGCTCTAGCTGTATGCATTTCACAAATATTCAAGTGTTGATAAAAATATAGTTATTATTTTACTGTCCCATACAGTGTGTTCAATGTAAATAAATTATTAATCAAATTATTATTATTATTATTTTTTTTTTTTTTTTATAATTATTATTATTTTTTTTTTTAGAACTGTTGAGGAAATTTTCTTTAAGTCTTTTGTCTGGGGGAATAGTATCCAAATTAAACTTGGGTGCTTGGCGACAATTTTGTAAATTCGTGTAAAATTTTTGGGATAACCTGTTGATAAATTTCCTAAGGAAATTCAATTTTTGCTTCTTCATGAATTTGTTTGTAACGTACGAATCATGGTGCTTTTAAACAATTCTGAGAATTTTGTTTTGTATAATTTGCAGTCTATTTATTTGTGTTTTAGAGATGTTTCTCCACACGGGGTTAGCGTAGGTAAACAAGGGTCGTGTGGGGGACTTAGAAAGAAGAAGATAACATTCATTTCGCAGTCTGGATTTTGTAGCTAGGAGAGGATATAATTTAATGGTACGGATATTTGCTTGTTTAATTTTAGCGTTTATGTGATCGTTCCAATTTAAACGCTTATTGAGCAATATTCCAAGATATTTAACGCTTGCATTGTTCCAATTTATGTTATGGTTATCAATTTTTAAATTTTTTTGAGTTGTTCCACGTTTAAGAGTGAATATTGTAGCATCACACTTTTGTGGATGTAGTTTTATATTCCAGGTCTTAAAATAGTTGTGTAATATGTTCAGTGCTCTATGTTGGTTGTGTATGGCTTTGTATAGATCAAGATTTTGCGTTAAGACAACTGTGTCATCTGCATACATGCCTATATCTGATGAAGGGCTTATATTGGGAATATCATGCACGTAAATGTTGAATAAAGATGGACCTAATATAGATCCTTGTCGTACGCCAGCTTTTATGGGTCTTGAAGTTGACTTCTCATTCATTGATAATGAGAATGTTCTATTTCGAATGAATGATTTTATTATTCGATTTATGTATGATGGAGTTTGAATTTTCAGTAATTTATTTAATAATCCTTGATGCCAAATTTTGTCAAATGCTTGAGTTATGTATAGAAACGTAGCTACGATGTATTGTTTCTTTTCAAAGCCACTTTTTATAGTTTTTACTAAACGCAGTAATTGATGGCATGTTGATGTTTTTACTCTGAACCCAAAAAGTATATGCGGAAGGACGCTTTGACTATCTAAAAATTTTTTTGAGACGATGATGGATGACTTTCTCCAATAGTTTTGACAATCAAGGAAGCATTTTTATATTCATAAACAGCTAGTAGAAAAACGAGAGATTTTTAAAACACAAGCGGCCCGGTACGTGCTTCGCTACGTATAAAGTTAAATAATTAAAAAATTTAATTGGAACGTCAAATTCATTTATTCAAACAAAACAAATTGTTTATTTATTGCTGTCTATTTTAAAACTTCATCCAAAATATTTGGATAAACAATGTTTTTTGTTTTTCCATTTTGACTATTAATAAACAAACAGCTGGGTGTACCGACTCTGGATCAGGCAACATAAAGTTGGCCATATGCAAAACACGATTCCTCCAAATTCACACCACAAACGTGAAGTGTTTGCCCTTGCGCCTTGTTGATGGACACCGAAAATGATAAACGCACAGGATATTGTAATCGATTGAACTCAAATAGCATATCAGTTGGAATCATACGGATACGCGGTATCAAAAAAACTTCTCCTTTTGATTTAGCAGTTTAGATCGTAGTATCAATCTTATTTGGCAATAACTTTTTCACTGCCAATATAGGGCCATTACACTGGGGTTTTGGTTGAATAATATTTCGCGATAATATTATCAAGGAACCAAGATTCAAGCAATGCGGTGGCATACCATCCGGTTCCAATGAATTTAAAAATTCAATTGAATAATTCATTGCCTCATCTTTATTCATAACACTGTCAATTGATTTATATGTCGTGACTACACCTTGCAGTTTCGCTTGAATTTGAAAATTAATGGCATTGATATGAATGTTCTTCGGTGCTAAAATGGCGTGTTCTCACAACCAATCATGATTTTTGTAATTCTAAAGAATATTTGGAAAAACACATTCAATCAATTCATCTATCGATTGCGCAATTGTATAAAAATTGTACAGAACAGCGATCAATCCGTTGGTACTGTATCACCAATTTCTAACAATTGTTTTGAAAACTCAGGGCAGCTGGATATTTTGTAGGTGAATACGCATATTAATGTTCAGTGTCAATTTTTGTACATATCTCCAAAGAACTGATGACTTCAAACAGGGATTTATTTCATCAGCAGAAGTTGATCGAGGAATGACAGGCAATATCCAGTAAGCACCACCAAAAAGCTGTTGATTACCACGTAAATCTTGCATTGTTCGATTAACTACTTCTAGTGATTTTTTATTCACCATTATACACTCATCTTATAAAAAAAGTGTGTGCGTGTAACCTTTACGCGCGATTGAAGTAAAACTTCTTTGGCGTTTACGACATATATCACTGAAATGATTAAATATTAACTTAAATAAATAAATATTATATTATAATTTAATTATATTTATTATTCATGTGCTTTACAAAGATTATTTAAATGTTATATTAATATTATTCATTCGAAACAGGTAATTGAATGTCATCATAATTTCTTAAAATAATTGAGAGTAGCAAATTGAAGGTTAGATCAGCACATGTCAATATAACCTTGTTATTAAATATTATAAAATGTCGCAATTGTCAGAAAATTTATTTTTAATTTACTTATTTTAAAAGTAATAAATAAACAAGTATATTTAGAGATTTTCAAAAAATTTAATTAAGTCAAGAAGCGTGTAGTACATGACATATACTTACAACCAATCAGAATTATTATTTTTAAATGGCGGAAACATACTTACAACCAATCAGAATTATTATTTTTAAATGGCGGAAACATACTTACAACCAATCAGAATTATTATTTTTAAATGGCGGAAACATACTTACAACCAATCAAAATACAACCAAAGCGTTACTTCCGTCAGAAAAAAAATCTGAGTTACTCCCAAGTCGCGCCTAACGAAGTTTCACTTCAAAAATTGACTTTAATTGCAGAACTTTTGCCACAGCAGAATTTCTCGAAATATTGTAAGTTGGAGTTTCAATCACCTGTACATTCAATGGCAATTTTAATGAAGAGTGTGCGGTCCGCTCACCTTCTAAAAATGTAGCAACAATTCCCGAAGATACAAGTGCCAATTCAATTTTAGGTTCCGTTCGAATAGTCACTAAAATCAATGATATAACGAACGTTTTGCCTATACCACCTGGTGCATCCAAGAAATATAATCACCTGTATTATTAGAAACGGCTAGCATGATTATGTCAAATACAAATAAACGCAAATCATTAGAATTTTATTCCTGCTCCCGTTGGAATTCATGATCAAACAAATCATGCATCTCACAATTTGGTGCGGTCATATGCTTTATTTGCAATTGTTAGACACATAACTTCAATTATTATCAAAGCTTCGTTGTACATTTCCAAGGTAAGCAACAAATCTGGATTTCTTGCATACGAATTAAAATATTTTCTGCCATATAATGTTTCTTTCCCCATCTGAAAAAAGTTTCAATTTGACAGTAAGATCTCCATTAACAAAATGATCCGCCATTTATTGAATTCATTTGTTACAAAAAATGTGATAAATGAAGAACCACTTGACCGATGTGCAAACTTCACATAAACCATCTACTAAATAGTCCGAACATAAATAAGCATTTGGTTTGGATAAGTGAACCCGTTCTTGAGTTATTAAATTTACTTATTGCAAAAGTTGGGGACTGTATTTCAGTCATTTTGCCAAATAACATTTAAATATATAAGATGTAAATATTTATGAAATTGGCTTCAAAAACCTTTAATTTTGGAGATACCTCAAAGAATTAGTATGGAAAACAATTGCATCTTTGCGCAAAAAAATTTTCATTTAATATTTTATAATTTTACTAAGCACTGGCGCAATAAAGACAAATTCGACGGCTTGTCATCCATCAAAGTCAGTTCCAAACTGCGCATTAGTTACGAGGGAACATTGAAAACACAAAAATTAACTTACTTGGCTTTGTCGAAATCGGGTAAACCAGCTTTTTTTTAAATTTTACAATATTAGCAAATTTTATTCGTCTGAAGAATGTACAGAAATTAACAAAAATTTATTTACCGACATAAAAAATACAACATGTAAATAGTTATTAATTAAATATTTACCCATATATCCACTAATTTCCACCCATTCCAGCATCATGACTAAATCATTATGACTAATCATGATGGTTGAAATAAAATACAATTTTAAATGTTTCTTGTTCTCTCAGGAAATATTAAAGCAATTGTATTTTTCTAAAGGTCAGAAATTGATTTATAGGTTCTACTGTTTTATTAAAAAAGTATTATCACAATGATTATAGCACCAAGTACTCAGATAACCCAAATTACTACAGAGAATACGATCTGAACTTTCTGAGGAAAAACAACTTGAAGCTAACATGTGCCTTCATGGATAATTAAGTCTAGATTTTTCTTTTATATTCACCGTAAAATTAGCCAGCATACATTAATGTTAGCATGATGCATACATTAATGTTAGCGTAGATTAATGTTAGCATGATGACTCCTAATTTTGTGTTTTGATCGTTCTTCTATTGTAGATAAATTCAAGCAAAATCTGGTGAAATATTCAAAACTCACGCCTATCTGCATTGGTATTCTAGCCATGTAGCATGTAATTTTCATTTTTATAAGTAGTATTTTTTACTTGTTCTATTTTGATAAAATTAAAGATTATTGACCACTGAATACAACAGCAAAGAAAATAAAAAATACTACCAACTTGATAATCTATGTAGTTCTAGATTAATAAAACCACATCGCGAACATTTATTTATTATGCCAATGATAAAGATGAAGTTTTTACTTAAAATCTATACTTTAAAGAAGAATACGTTTTAAATCAGATAAATATTCGAAATCTTTATTTTATAAGTTTTTGACTGAGAACTGTGACTCTGTAGTGACTGTGCTAAGCCTCCACAGAAGCAAATGTAATTGAAGATTCAAGACTAAAAATATATTGTATACTCTCCGGCAGAAAAGAAGCGTACATAAGCAAAGTTCATATACAATAGTAAGCAAGAAACATTCACTTCACTAGACTATTTTTCTCATTTAAAATAGAAGACACGCTATTTTACGTTTTATTTATAAGACAAGAGTAGAAGAATCATCATGCAACTTAATGACGTATATACTTTGATACTACGAGTATATATGGGTAATGTGGGCTGGTGTAGTTGAGTTTGGAGTTATATGAGAAGAAATAAAATAAATGTGGGTGTAGGGTTTTGTTGGTTGCTTGTTAGATGGATTGCTGGATCCTTGTACAAACATACAGGATGTAAATTCTCAAAAATACAATTAAAATTTTGACTTATTTCATGGATTATTTTATATAGATTTACTTAAAAATGGGTTGTGCAATAACATAGTTTAATTATTCATAATTTTTTGGCTCATAAAGTAAAAATCTTTGTGATTAAACTTGTTTGTCTGACTCAGTAAATATTATAACAAACATATATCAAATAAATTCTTCTTTAATCAATTTAAGTTTCAGTCAATTTAATGATAAAAATGAAATTAAACTAGTTATAAAATTTATAAGTTTTAAATTAAGAGTAGTTTCGGTTATTTAGAAAGAGCTGTTGAAAACCTACCTAATAAATAGCCAACCTTTCTTCTTAGCTAATTTCAAGAAAACATATCAAAAGCGTTTTATAATGGAAGAAATTGTTTTTTAAATGAATCCTTTTCTTTTCAATTGTCTGCTTTTTATCCCATTACTTTGTTAATGTATCCAAGTATTTGAAGATCATGTAAAACATCTGCATGTTAATTCATTAAATTCTATTTCGATACTTAACAGCATGATGAAAACCAATCTAGCAAGAATTCTTTCATCTACTGAAAAGCACACTAAAATCATTTTGATTTTGTTTTTTTTTGTTTTTTTTTTTTTTTTTGGAAAAAATGATTTCTTTTTATATAAACTTCTAAAAACGTGATTGAAAATATTATTTGAAAGTATAGCAGCATACAATTCGTAATTAAGACGTTTCTAACTGCAGAAATTGTATGTTTCTTTATAATTATTTTATAGAAAAATCGGAAACAAAAGAAGATATATAAAAAGATTTTTAATAACTTTAATTTACACATATTATAAAAAGTTTTTTTATATTTACCGGAAATAAAAATGATTGAGATAAATATTTGAACGGAATAACAGTACAAAATATTGAAATTTTATACATTTCGAACGTTTGAAAATGTTTAGATTCAATATTAATTAAAAATTTTAGTAACCATGACGAACTACGTATATCATAGCGTACATGTATAGAAAGTATTTCATATTTGAATCATGATGTCATAATCAATATTAGTATTAAATACGAAACTTTTTAAGGCCCATAAATTTATAAGCTATTAGTAGCTTAAAAATGTTTCAGGACTATAATATTAAAGAATTAGATAAGTTCCATCCTGTATGTATGTACCATAGATAATGTTAATGATAATGGGTGTAAAAGAAACAGAAGGGAATAAGGGAATGAATGAATGGTATGTATATACAACGTTAGTTAGTTATAAGTAAAGTAAGTGTATATGGCTGTAGAACACAATTGAGCCGTTAAACATTTCACTGGACTAATTATCTGAGAAACCGTTAAACGTGAGTGAATTGTGAAACCTATGAGCAGATTCGAGGTTAAATACGTTGTACGTTATATACATACATATTATATTTATATAAGTGTATACTATACATTCGTTATATGGGGTGTTTAATTTAAAAGTCAGTAACTTTCATTATCTTTATTTTTCAGAAATGCCGATATTCTACTGTAAATAATGCTTCGTTTCAAAGATACGATACAATATAATATTCATCTTTAACAATTTTTAAATTCGCTTTGAAATTCAATACAAACTCATGTACAAACGTACGTTTAAAATGTATGTTTTTCATTTTTTGTAACATATATACTAATTATGTATTATGCTGTTAACTGGGACGATCCGATAAGAAAGTTTACTTGGATAAAAATCGAAAGTATCTATAATATGAATTTTGTGTCAAAGCTATCTTTATATAATCTAATATGGATAATTTTTGATTAATTTAAAATTGATCACATTTGATAAAAATTATGTATACAGAGTGTATATTTTAAATTGAAATATGGAAATAACTCGAAAAATAACTTAAAAATTGATTTAAACAATAGCTCCACCATTTGAAAGACTCGATGAATCTCAAATATTTACTTTAAGAAAGATGGTGCAATGTTAAATGAGAGTGTCTAAAATAATAATAGATTTTTCAACACAGATTCGGATTTTATAAGGAAAATAAATAAAAATTATAACATATTTTCAACATAATTTTAAGATATATGTTGAAATTTAATACATGACAAACATATGTTTATATTGAAATAATTTAATATTCGAAAATTAAAGATTTTATAAGAATTTTTCAAAATTCTTTTTTTATTTCCCACATAGAACTAAAAAAAGTACTTAATTCTTAAAAGTTCTTTGTCAAAATCTAAGCAATTTATACGTTTTACTTATTGTTTTTAAATATGTGTTCTTTGTAAACAAAATTGTTTATGTATAAAAATGTCTTATAATGTTTGCTCGGAACTACGAATTGTAAATATTTTTTCCATATGTGTAAAATTTTATTCTTAACCATAACCGAATCTGAAAGAAAAGCGATTACATTTAAAAAAAAAACGCAATTGACCCTCATTTAACGTTGAACCCAATGATTACCAAGGGTCCAAACTGCAGTTACCTATAAAATTTGAAAATAATAGGGTCTATGATATTAATAATAAAACAAAAGTTTTTTTTTTTTTTTTTTAAATTATATCTATATCATGAGATGGAAATAAGAAACTGCATCCAAAGTTATGCTATTTTATTGTATATTCACACGTGTGCACAATAGACCTTTTCATTTTAAAATTTGTTTCGTACTGTTGACAATAAGTTTGACAAAGATAGAAAATATTTGCTTCTCATTTTATTACATTAGTTTTTTGACATTCTGTCCGAAACAAAAACGAATCGAAAATTAAAATGAAAAGCCCTATTGACAATGGGTATGATGACTTGGTTTTTTGTATTACTTCATTATAACCTCACTTGATGCGTCGGTATTTCACGAACAGGCTACTAAAGTTGTTGTTTTTAAGCTTAAACAACGATAGTCACACAAAATAGTGGCGACATTGATCAGCATTTCCGTAGAGATTGCATGTAAGCCATCGTTTTCATGAAAGAGATGGAAATAATCATTTTAGTTTCATATTTGATAAGAAGTATACCGATTTCAATGTCAGTATTCTACCCTATCGCTAATGCTGTGCGACTTTTCAATATGCACGTATGTATTTGTTAATGTGGCTTAAATATGAAGTTTTATATGTGACGTTTCATCTTTTGCTTCACAATGTACGCCCGTCTTCGTAATTATGATTTAGTGAATTAATATAATCTGTATGTACATCTTCTTCGACATAGCGCTGCATTTAACTGTATGTAATAGCAACAAAATATAAAGTTATATACAAGGAAAATATTCCTAAATAGTGCATAATCTAAAAGAGTAAAGACAGAACAAATATCATATTTAAAAATGATAAAACCTTATTTAAGTACAAAAAAAAACTTAATTAATTTATACACTTAAAACTATCAAAATTTGGGTGCACACTACCTATTTCGCATAATTAAGATGCATTTTAATCTTATTTTAAAAATTTTATATATTTTAGCTTTGAGATGATTTTTTTATCCTTTTTCATTTCAAATTACATAAAAAAAAAACCAATTGTCAATATTTTTTATTTATGCCGTTAAAGTAGTCTTTTCATTTCAATGGATTTGAGAAAGAGCCTATTAATTTTATATTTTATAATTTTAATATTCTATGATTTCATCCATACATATATAAATACAACCGCTTTAAGCACGATAATTCTCCGGAATGCCCGGCCTGCCCAGGAGTTTCTGAAGATGCGGAGCACGTCTTCTTTGTATGTCCTCGTTTCGATCCACAGCGTGAAGAGTTGGAAAGGATCCTGAACCAGAGAATGCAACCAGATTCACTAGTGGAAGCAATGTTGTCATCAGAGGCTGTCTGGAACGCTACCAACACGTTTGCAACAGAAATCTTCACAGACTTGCGTTCCATCGAAAGAGGAAGATCAAATCACAGAAGATAGAAGGAAGGAAGATAATACCTTAGCCACCAGAAGAAATAGCAATAGGTAGATTCTCCCCTCACGAAGTAATGTCTGATGGTGGATTCCGTTTGGGATAAAAGGGTAGAAGAAAAGGGATTTAAAGTTTAGTGAGTATGGGAGCAAGCGTTGAGTTTTAGATGACGCTGCGTCGAGTCTATTGGCGATATGCCTGGAATCTTTAAATAGGATTCCTCCCTCTTACAAAAAAAAACATACATATATACACACACACACATATATATATTATATATATATATATATTTATATATATATATATATATATATATATATATATATATATATATATATATATATATATATATATATATATATATATATATATATATATATATATATATATATATATATATATATATATATATATATATATATATATATATATATATATATATATAAAGATCAAACACATTTCCTTATTTTTTTAGCTTCGCCGCAGTCGGATAAAAACGACAAATGACGAAATTAAATCTCATTTGCATAGAAGTAATTTCTTTAACTACAACAAACAGTAATAACTTTACAGCCATCATATGTATAAATTGAACAAAATTACACGTTTTATAAATTTAACTGCAGTATATACATATAAAGTTATTGTTTTTAATTTAAACATATAACCACTTATA
Source organism: Chrysopa pallens (assembly GCA_020423425.1). Lineage (NCBI taxonomy): Eukaryota > Metazoa > Arthropoda > Insecta > Neuroptera > Chrysopidae > Chrysopa > Chrysopa pallens. The sequence continues at coordinate 65,183,501 of CM035592.1, forward strand.
CTTTAAAGTCATATGAAATGCCTGTACCTATATATATATAAGTAGATATAACAGCTATATAGATAGCTATACGGACTGTAATACACTCTTGACTTGGTAATAGGCAGATATAGGTAGGAACTTTTTACCGCATCATATTCTTACTAACACATTTTCACAAATTGTTTCAATAATAAAATCATTGGTAAAACTTTTGAATTGGATGGTTGCTTGTTATTCGTTAGTAGGTACCTAAGATACATAGTATGATATGAGCGTATAAAATTAGTATTATTATAATTAAAATATGAACAATGCTCTGAGACTCATCTCATATTTTCATTATACATATTATTTATAATAATGATAATGTTATCATTGATTTGGTAATGCCTTTTACTCCTAAATACAGTGTGTAATATTTTGGATAACCTATACGGATCTTTTAAGTGTTAAAAAAGTGTAAAATACTCGAGTCAATGTAGTACAGCTAATTATCATTCGATTCATCAACACTCCCTTTTAATCCCGGGCTAGGTTTTTTGTAAATATATTTAAAACGGTTTTAGTTAAACAGTTAATGCACTAATATCAAAACTATGATTAAAATTAAGTGATGGTCAGCAGACTCAAGAGATTTTTTTACTCAACATACAAAATATGTCAAATTATATTAGTTTTGGTCGAAAATTTGTAACGCTACGAAACAACGACCGCACAAATAAAATTTTGGTATAGGTATTCTACTGGTATAGCCTAATTAGTCCATTTACCGTTGTTCGTTTGTCAGTCCGTCATCACGATAACTCAAAAACAAAAAAACAAAAACGACCTGAAATTTTGGTGACATATTGTAAACATGAGTGAGTTTAAGTTCGTGAATGATCAAAATCGATCAATTAGGTCTAATGGATTCTTAACCCAACTTTTAATCGATAAAAGACTGAAGAAACGTTCAAATACAAAAAATGTTCATTTTTTAAAACAATCAACTTTTGATTGAAACAATTTACCTTTCAATATTTCAGTTCTCCACAATTTTAGCTCAGATTTTGATAATCACATATTGGCAATTACAATACATATTATACAGTTGTATATAATTGTATAGACTAGGTATTTAAAGTATTTGATGAATGCTAATTTAAAATAGTCGAAAAATTAATATTCAGCCTTTTGTCGAGTATCTAAACAAACAACTATGTTGTTTTTTTCACGTGTTATATTTTATCGCAAGATTAAATAAGGACCAAGCTCATCTTCACATAGACATATTTTGTTGTTTAGAAGACCAAATGTTTTATTATGGAGAGTGTATCAACTTTTTCCTTTACGAAAATTTTAAATTTCACCTAATAGTTTCAAATTCATGGGCATCTGCTTTTTTATGTTATTGGAAGGTAGATTACCTTTAAATTATTAGTTTTAAATTCATGGACATCTGGTTTTCTTATGTTATTGGAAGAAAAATTACGTCATATCAAATACAGAAACCAATTTGATTTTGTTGTGCAAAAATAGGCAGGTAATTTAACACGAATATTTTTTGCATTTTTTATAAAATGATCCTCCTTTTTCGACACCCCAAACTCGTCTCGTCGTCGTCACCCATGACACCAGCGCAAGTAATTTCATGATAAAGAATTAATGCTCTCCCAATATCTCACACTACTATTATTAATGAATGTTTTATGTCAATTTACTTAGTTCCCACGACATTCAGCACAAAATCTATTTCCAAAAGATAATATTTATGTTACTTTTTGTTCCATTCAAATAGCTTCAGAAACAATTACAGTTCCGTTAAAATTACATTATATTGTTAAGAAATAATGGAATTTCAAATTTTCTTCACAAGAAGTAAATTTTATTTTAGTTTAGAAGAGGATAAACCTGAATGAAACGTACTGTATATCCTTGATTTTATAGGCTGTGCAAAAAGCATAGGTATTAAACTTTAAAGTCTATAATTACTTAATTAAAAATAGCTTTACTTTGTAGAATTCCACTATAAGCGGTAACTGAACAAAAGTTCTAAATTTAATTAAAAAAATTCTCCTCTTTTTTTAAAAATTAAATCATTAATAATTTCGTGACATTCTTCGGTTTGTATGAGCATTTTCAAATAAAAATTGTTAGTGAAATTATGGCATAAATTTTGAAGCTTTCTTCAGTTACTATTCTGAAATTACTTTTTAAAAACAAGCAACAAAGTATGTGTTAGATTTTTTCGTATCGATTTGTTGGCGTTGCACAATTAATTTCTTGATTTCAATGCAAATAGGCCCATTTCAATCATTTTCAGTTTAAAACATTTCATGTAATAATTTTCCTTGAAAATCACTCTTATTTAAATGTTAAACAAAATAGATAGAATAAAATTACTTAACATGCAAGTTCACTATTGTCTATTTTAGATGCAATACGTAAATCATTGAATTCAAATTGAAATATGAAAGTTCTTATATGCAATACGTAAATCATTAAATTCAAATAGAAATATGAAAGTTCTAATATATGTATGTATACCATTAGTTGTTTTTATAGCTAAACAGCATGGATTTATTTGCGTTATTTCACAGAATTTTATAAATAAATATGGTTTCGATCTGTAGATACGTTATATATGAAATAATATAAAATATAACTTTTAGAAAGATAATATGCAAATTCGAAAAAATAAATAATTGATTTAACGAACGTAATACTTTTTAGAAAGTTTCTCATAGAAGGTTTTTCATAACACAAGCGATTTGGTGGTGTTTTTCTTTTCATTTACTTTATTATTGATATATTTATTATTCATACGATCGTATTATAATTACTATAATCAAATCACTATTAAATCGCATTACAATTAAAGCTGTTTTTGTACAAAATTTTAAATTTGGTTATTTTATATCAAATTTGACTGAGAAAAAGATTTGAAATTGTAATCGCTTAATTGCATTCATTTATTGTACCTCTTAGTTGTAAACCTTTTCAAGGAAATTACTTTTATATTTTTTTACAATAAAAATATATTTTTAATTATTTTATTATAAATTAATCCATTTAGATACTTGTATCGTATAAATCTTTGTTAGAAAATTAGTAACCAGCTAAATTGTTACACAATTTCTTAAGAAACTTTTGAACGATTCAATAAATAAAGACATTATACAACTTTGTACAAAAATAAAATATTTATTGTAAATACTGTAAATAAATAAAAGATACATACCCTCCCCCTTTGTCAATTCAATATACGGTTTATGGCATCTACGATCGTACAAAACCAATCATTAAGTGCATCGTTTTATCCATTTATTATCAGTACGAATTGACAATCGTATGAAACCATGTGATTCAGGTATTATAATACAAAATTAAGATTTTTAGTATAAAGTTTATCATTATGATTTAAATTTTTTATGCATACAATTTTTTTACAAGTTTATTTTCATTGTATTTAATTGTTTCGAAGAAAGTCATTGATCTAATGAATACATACTAGAGAACAGTTATATAGCGGTCGAAATGCGATCATAATCAGTCAAAAGTGTATGTGGCTGTAGAACACAATCACTTTCTTTAAGCAAAGCAGTATATGAGTGCCTTTAAACAAAACAGTATGTTAAACAAAGAAGTATATATGAATGTATTTAGTAGTGTGTGTAATATAAGCAACACCTGTTATATGTGTGTGCGTCAATGTGTGTGTAGTGTTTTTTTATTGATTTAGTGTATTTTATGCATAATTTTAAAAAAATATTTGCATTCTCCAGCCCTTCTCTCTAGAAACTATAAGTGTGCCAAATTTCATACTCCTCCGTTCCCCCAATTAGCATAAAATAGGGTACAAAGTTTTTGCTTCATGTATTAATATATAGATGATGTAGTTGGATAATTAAAAAATCGAGTGTAAGTAGGTATAGGAGGACGATTACTAAGCCTAACCAATAACAACGAATATTTATCATAAATAGTCCGCTACAAATCTAAAGCAGAATTTTTGTGATAACATTTGTAATATTTTCAATTTTTAAGTAATATAAAGTACGATTTAAATTGATCAAATTATTATAGATAATTTGATCAATTTTTTAAATAACAGAAGGGCTATTCTTATCTGCTTCAATGAGAAGCTGTTTCACTGAATAGCGTAAATAATCAGTGATATCAGTTTCATGGACGTATAAGAAAAAAAAAACGCTTAAGAATGTATAATTTATAAAATAAAGTATGAGGTATCTGTTGAATAAAGATTAAACAAGAAAGAATAACCACTACAAGCTAATGCTTATATTCCCAAAAAATTAATATCAATTTTTGAGAAATTTTGAGATATACATTTGTAATTATGTTTGTGTTAACAAGTAGAATTTCAGCTTGAATTATGGCGAATCCAAACAGTGCATGCAAAAATTTTTCTAACAATGGTGTTTTGTTTTGTCGATAAAACCATATTTTTATTTGTACTTGGAATAAGGGAATCATATAAGACACTACATCTTGATAACACCATCCAAATTACAAAGCGCTATCTGTTTTCATTTTTTTCACGAAATTGAAATTATTAATCAAGTTTTCGAAACATATTCTCATATATTATATACAAACATCGAGTATAAAAATAAGAAGATGATATTGAATATATAATTCAATATAATAACGCACCACAAACCCAAAAATATTAGTTCATGTGGTACAGCCAGCGGAGATAGACGAGAAAGAAGGCCAGTGAAATTATTTTCGGAACTAATAGGTAGTTTGTATTATTTTATGCTTATTTCACTAGCAGTGCGTGCAAAGTGATATTTAAATTAAATTAACAAGTAAGTTAATAGGTTTTCCAAAGGAAAAAGTAAAATTCCTATAAAGCTCAATATTTTAAAGTATTGGTGTAAATTCTGTTGATATTTATTATCAAATTTTCAATTTGGTGCCCAAAGTATACTTGAAAAATCTACTGTTTTCATTGTTGCCAGGAAACATTTCTCAATGTTCATCTCAATTTATTATGATTTTATTGAAATAATGTAAGCTGTATGTGTATAGTATATCTTCAGCTCCATTTAGTAGTACATGGAGCCAGCGATAATCTACAGCGTTATATTGGTGAACATGTGTTCCAAAACAATTTATGCAAAATTTATGAGAAAAATATTTCGTATAAAACTTTATAAGTGATTTTGTAAGAAACATTTTAATTAGTTAGGTTTTTGACCCACCTATAATAGATTTTTCATTGTGAATCCAAATTTGTAGTTTCAATGTTTCTGAAGATGGGATGTCCAAGGATATTTGCTTTCCAACATCAACATTTCTTTTTTAATTTTGATGTTGAAACAATGCCAGCAATTCTCTAAATTACCCAATACTTTATATATTTTTTCGAAATTTAAAATACTATTACTTCGATTAAGCACTAAGAATCCTGTATCATATTGTAGCTGTAGTATTTATTGTTGAATCGCATATAAGAGCCAAGCACATAATAGACTCGAAATGTTTGTAAGATTCTCAATATATTGAGGAAGCTATTTAAATTGGTGCGTCAAAGACAAAAGCTGTTTGAGGGTCCTCCTCAATGAACAGCTTTGATTATGTTTACTCTTTATATCTACTCCATACGTATATTTTCTGTTGGTTTCCGTTGTTTCTCAGATACGTATATGTATAGAAATGACAGGGTTTATCTATTGTTTAAGTAATACACTCTGTACAAGCTGAGTTGGAGAGATGCGTTTGTAATTTAAAACAGGGATGTTATGGAGCTCCGTAGCTAAAACTGTCGAATATCTGAAAATAAAATATATCTGTAAACGTAATCAAATTCGAAAATCAAATTTGGGGTAATGTCAAATCAAAAGTCTAAGTGAGGCATCTATGACAAAACGGTCAGTGCTGTAAATATAACGAGAAATGGTATAACTATTATAACTATTCAAAACTAACATAACCAGAGCCCAACCCACCGATATTTTACCTATCTGGCCTTGTAATGGGTTATAAATACAGAAATACTCGGAATTTCGTCACCAAATTTTAACAGTATGTTTTTAAAATACTATACTTTCAAAATATATAAGAAAAAAATTGATATTTCGAAAATAATGACCACTGGGTCCCCATAAGCCAATATTACGTTTGAATAGAATAATACTGTGAAAAAATTATTTAAAAATATGCCTTCAAAATTTTTATTAATTGAAATCCTATACTTAATTCAAAAAATAACTATTGAGACCAAATCATTTCAAAGAATTGTTGAATTCATTGACTTCAGTGTTTGTTAGTTAAATAATATCAAGTTTAATGTATCTGGGAATATTAAAACAAGTGATTCATGATTCATCTCATGTAAGAACATCATATGTTACATCATATAAAGGTATTTAAATTTAACCGAATATGAGATTTTATAAATTAGTGTTCTGTTGTAAGAAGTATATTTTCTTTTCGTGTAAAAAACATCAAATTTTTTATTATGAATTGTTCTTATTCAATACTAATTATCTTGATTTCAGTGTTTAAGTGAGGCTATAAGAAGTTTCAAAACAAAAGGAAATAACGTTTTTTTTTCGGTGGAATATTTTTATTGTTTTTTTTTTTTTTTAAACTGGCTACTTATAAGTCGAAATTGTTCGAAAAAAATTGTTTCGCTTATTTAACTTTCACCTTACATTTACTCCGTTATGGTTAGAGCGATAAAATTTTTGCCCACAATTTATTTGCGATTAGTTAGCGGCTAATTATGAACATATCTTCAAAAAAGTTGGATTAAAATAAAAATGATGATTGGCAACTTAGCGAATCATCAAGTTTTGCATTATAATTAGAACGAATAATTAATTTTATTTTTAAATTAATTTTTATTTTTAATTTTTAAATAAATTAATTTTTAACTAAGAGCCTATTTCGAATTTAATTGGAAAACCTCATTTTGCTAAGTTGACATACATCTGTATATTGCTGTTTCTTTACATTTTCTTCAATCAATTATGTTCGATATAATTTCACCGAAAGCGCTACATACAATATATCCTGTAATATATCCTTATTTATGATATATCCTTATTGATAAAAATAACTTCTTTTGTTAATTGAAAAGATATATTTATAAAACGAAGTGTAAAAGTGTTATTTAAAACTAAACTCTTCTTGCTAGTATTACATACAAATTTTAAACAATACAAGGCGATTTGGTGACTGAACATTGGATGATTAATAGAACAAAATTGAAGATATTAATTTTGTCAAACTACCTAACCAAGTAAAAAATATAATTTAGCTATCAATATAGGAATTGTGATCTCTAGATCCAGATAAATTTTTTTATTTAGATTATTGAGCTATTGTAATTAATTAGTGAGTACTTATAACGAAAGTTATCTAATGTCGATTTAAATCATAAAAAAGGTTTTGTATACTCTTTCTTATTTCATAAACTTTACATGTTGCGGTCATTGGCACTGAATATCATTTTAACATACACTTTTTGAAGAAAGTCGTGATTCCATTGAAAAAATTTTGTACGCTTTCCATTGATGATCTTTGCGAAAAATTTTGAATCAAGTGATTGTTTAGATTACACCAATTCATGTTAGAGACGATGAATAAAGTGACGGGGCTTTTAGAAAACTCTTATCTACCACAGCATGAAAGAACTCATTTATAAACATCGTGTACTTTGATAATGCGAAATTCAATTTTTACGAAAATTCCTAGTGAGCCATTTAATTATTCATTTCGGATTTTGAACCACATGTTCTTCCAATTTCAGCAAGACTATCATCAGTTATAAAACCATTTTAAACAATGCAAATGTGTTGTTCAATCATGTATTTCGTCATTTGCTCTCGATATTTGTTTTCTTGTTGGATACAGAATCTCCAAGAAAGAAACCAGGCAATTTTGTGTTTGATGCTTCATGATCAATCTCTTAGTAACAAAATTAACAAACGCTAATTTTAACGGAAGCTTTAATTTTTTTTTAAGTGAAATTTTACACATTAACACGCTGTATATTACATGATATGTTTGTGAAAGGGTGAGTTCTCTTCTATCTGTGTAGCATATTTTCGATTCAAGTCAGGTTTTTTTCTGTCTAAAACGACCTTTCAAAGCTAGTTTATTATATTCGTTCTTGTAGTTGTTTTTCTTTTCTTCGCATTGTGTAAGTGCTACAAATTTTATAACAAAAGACCAAAAAGGTAACCATCATCGCACCACCCTTGTCTCGCCTATCTTCTGCTTGGCTGTTATAATATATTTATTTCATTATGTGTTAATATATTTTATATATACCAACAGACGGCCAATGTTACCATCAAGAAAGAAATCATAAACGAAGAGTTATAATATTTACAAAACACGTACAGAATATAACAGGATCTTATTCCTATGATTGATAAAGTTGTATCCTTCGCACTCTCATAATATGACGTAGGAAGGAAAAGGAAAAATTGAAATCAGTTATAATAAAATTGTAATAAGTATTTGTGATCAAATAATACAAACAATTTTTTAAAATAAAATTAAAATTAAGTTTATCTAAAGCTTATTCGACAAATTCTCCAAGTTCGATCATTTAAATTAGCTTCATTTAAACTTAACTTTATTTAAATTTGAATTATCGATTTTATAATAAAAAAAAAAAAAAACTGAGGTAACCCGTTATTCGTCTCTATTGCCTACACTGATGACAATTACATAAATCTGATAATTCAAAATTTGTGCAAACCTTTACTAATTATTCATTTGTAAACAATGGACCTTTGATGACAAAGTAATAAAACATGCAAATACCTTAAATAAAACAAATGAAATGTTATCAGTTATTCGATTAAGTGCGATTCTCAAACCACAAAATATCACAAAGATTACTTTTACAACAACACATTGATAAAAAAATAAAATACTTTTAAATTATTTTTACTTAATAAGATAATGTTGATAGATTGAACTACAAAGATAACTATTAATTTTACTTGAATGAAGTCACATCATGGCAGCCTAAAGTTTTAGGTCACGTGAAAATATCGATCTATAACTCTAAGATAATAAATTAATCATACTATTATGATCAAATTTAGAATATTTAATAATACTTGTACATAAATTTTAATTTTTCCCAATTACATACTTTATTTTTCATTATCGAAAGTACCCTGTTTTTCTAAGTAATTAAAACTAATCTAAACGTTCTCATGAATAACATCTTAAAATTCAAATGAGGTATAAAACGGTTGATTATTATGTGTAAACACTTATATTATTTATAGTAATGACTATTAATACAGATTGTAATTAACATAGCTCACGCCGGCATCCTTTAAAAACTTCAAAAATTATCAATTGATTAACTCACACCGCTTATGATTAATTTTTATAAGTATATTCCAGATATATACCTGGTATATTTCAGATAGATAACAGGTTAAGCAAAATACATGCAAAGATAAGAAATGAATTATGAACGAAGACTTGAAAGCACATATTAAAAAAAGTGGAGTAAGGAAAAGTGGTTCTGAATTGTCAGACAGTTAGTCGTATTTACACAATTTTTTATGTATATTAAATAATTATGAATATACTCGTTAATATAAATGTATTAATTTTGCATGCAATAAATAATTTTGTCTATATTTCCGGACTAGTGGTATAAAATACATTTTATTTTAATAATAAATCAACATAAATGCAGATACTTTTGTTTTAATTAATAGTAAACGAGTTAATTCAATATCAGTAACAATATACGGGCAAATTCTAAAAATCAATTTCAAGGATTAACCTAATCTGACATGAGTATGCGTGATAGAAAAAATATTATGGTAAACTGTAATAAAATTTAAGGTCCACTATTTATAAAATTTCCAATTTTTCTATTATTCGTCGAGAAATTTTTTTAAATAGAAATTACGAGAGCAAGTTCAACGACGAGCTTAGCCTATGAATCTCTAAACAGTTTCGATTTAATATTTCATTTCGATTCTATAAATTATTTTTTTTAAATTTTTCATTGATATTAATAATGTTGAAATTGATATCTGCATACATTTTAAGAATATGAAATATTTTCCTACAGTATGAAATTAATACCTTTTCGTATTATAAAATGCCTCGTAGATAATTTGGACTTAAGAAAATAGCTTACCTGGAGATAACTCATTTACAATAACTTCCTCTTGATGCCCCAAAAACCACCGGAAGCCGCCAAAACCAAGTTGGAAAGTAGAAAATCTTGAACCACATGAGGCTTCACTATAAATGAAAAATTTGTTTACTGTTGATATTTGTATTTGATAGCTGCTAAAATAAGAAAGCAGTTTTGAGACACAAGAAAAATCATTTTTCACCTCAGAAATATCAAGTTTTTTTGTAATTATTAATTTTATTTTTTGACACAAACAAGTCTGGAATAAACATAAAAATAATATGTCGCAGTATTTGTTTTTAAATTCCATAATATTTTTGCAACTTCATAAAAATGGTTGACGTGGTTTAAAATTTAGACTTTTTTTTTAATTTCATTATAATAAATAAATTAACCACATATTATTTTTGTAATACAGTTATTCTATTATACTTCGCGAATAATTTTTGCTTCCTTTTTCCAGAATAAATATGCAATAAAACCAATGTTTTTATAAATTACACCCACACTTATATTTATGATAATATATCTGAAGTATCTATCTTTGCATCATATATCACATTGAATAATAATTTTATGTAATAATTATTAATTATTGTTCATTTCTGTAATATTATTAATTATTAATTATTATTCTAACACATAATATGAGCTAACTGACTAGCAATTGAGAATAGGGGAAAGTACGAAATAATATTAGAGTTGTTTGTTTAAGGGCCTTATGCACTTTTTGCACATTTAAATTGTATATTGTGTAAAATATGAATATGTGATTTTCAACTTTGGGCGAATATAGATAGCGTGCTAGCATTTTACTAGAGTAGTATAATTACAGAGTATAATTGGGTATTTGAATGATATTGAATTTGATATATTTCACATCAAAATATGAAACTAGATGCAAAATCGTAGCAAATTTCGAAAATTAATTTAAAATAAATTAAAAATTTATAAGATGTCCAAAATTAAATTCCATCTGTTACTTGAAACTGGTAGAATTCCTCATGTAATGTTTATGGAGATAGAAGAGGATAACGTCATACGTATCATATTTCACTCTTTGTGTAATCACGATTTTAGGCTAAATTATTATGTTATTTCAATTCGTTATCAAAGAAAAATCAAAGTCTGCTTACTGCTGCAAAGAATGTTTATGTGATAAACATCTAGAAAAAACGTATATATTTATTTTACACGATGTGTAAATTTCAAATGAATCAATCAGGAGGCAAATATTTTTCAGTGGGTAATTTTAATAATGATCATTTTCACGTACATGTTTATGTATCGTGAAGCGCTCATCCGATTTTGATGAAATTTTATATTATAACATTAGGATTATGTTTCAAATTCACATATCACGTTCTGTGTTTATTATTGGCAAAATCAAAAACGAAAAATACGTTTTGAATTGAAAATATTGAATATGAATAAATAATAAACTTTGTAAAAAATATTAAATAGATATCTTCAGAATTTAACTTAGCTTGTTGTTAAAATTTTTATTTTACGAACGTTATTTATGTATCAAAATTAAAAACAAGAATTCAGAAATAAGACATCGGATAAAAAACTAAAAACTTAATGTTTCTAATATTGTATTTAGTTTAGTCTCGCTAGTATTGAATATATTTAAATATATTTATATCTAAACTTCCCTTATTGGATCTCTGTTTTGAATATATTATTAAGTATTCATAATATACATAACATATAAATATTAAATAAAATATATGTACATACATTTTAAATAATTCCCAAGATAGACATCAAATTCTAGTCTATTAATTTATACATTTGTGTAGAGTATTTTAAAATACATAAATAATTATTGTATAATAATTTATTTATTTGATCTTAATTGATAATTGTTTATGAATGTAATTGGAACGTAATCATGACAGAGATGAAGAACAATACAGTATTATTATCTTTATTTATGAAAATTCAGTTTCCAGTCAAATGGGTTCTCAAAACTTGAAAATGACTGAAATGATTTGTCTAATAATTTTATATTTTAATATTAGTTAATAACCGAATATTCGTAATAACCTTGGGAAGGTTTATAGGGAAAGGTATGTTTGGAAAATTAATCGTGACATTTCGTGCTTTTACTATATGATTTATGAATGATCTTAAAACTGAAAATTACGATGGAACTACGGCGTAGCTCATTTCTGGAGTCTTAAATAAGCTTTCATAATCAAATAAATTTTCGCAATAACAAAAAAAGTTTGAAAATCTCAAATATTTTTTCGTTTATTTTTTTATTTATTTATTCCTTAAAAAATTTATTTAATTTGCAATGTATGTTTGTTCGTAAAATTTAAATTAAAAGTTTATTTTTTTTAACGCATTTGAATAAAAGCTTATTTTTGAAGTAAAACTTCTTTACGCTCGCTTGATTTGGGGAATAAGGTAACGCATGGTTGACGAAAAGTGAAAAGTGAATCGGACAAGATAACCGGAATTTGAGAGGGAGATATAAGTAAGTGAAGATAGACAGACAGAGAGAGACCATAAACTATATAAATGAGCTTGTATTTTATAGTTTTAATTTTTTTTTTTAGTTTATTATGTTAATATCGGTAGTATATTGCGAGTTAAGCGAACTCTTCGAATGTTGTGTAAATAGACGGGGTAATGTATTTGGTTAACCCGAAGAAGGCCGTACGTAGACTGCCGTAGACATTTGGCAAATTATTATATGTATCGTAATGTTTTGTATATCCATGTCCTCTGCTTTAATTTATTTAATGATTTTGAAAAAAGATTTAACCATCCCTCCGAATCTGCTTACTGCTAAAAGTTTATGTGAGTTAAACATATGCGTAATTTGATACTGATACAGGTACCAATGTAATGTGTTAAGTTTCTCAATATTTTCCGTGGCTGCTCAGAAAAAGAAACAGAGTAATATTTCGATATTCTTTTCGTATTTTTTGAATATGTATATTACTCATTTCTTAAAATTTCCGGGTTTCCAAATTTATGTCAATGCAAAATGCCGATCTATTAATAAAACATACACATGTGAACTAAACTGAATGCGAAGAATTTATAAATTATATTTAAATATCGTTAAATTGAAAATTTTTACTCTTTCATTACTTGGTTCACACAACGTGTGTAAGATCTAAATACATTAGTGCCAGTCTACTTAATTTTGAATTTACTAGGATCCACCAAATTTACCATCAAATCTTATATTGATGTTTAATAAACAAGGTAAAATCAGGAATATTTTAGTTGGTTAAATCCGCAAATTTAACAAAAATTTAAATCAGCGCGACAAATGTTTTCTATTTAACACTATTTTGGGCCAGTCTCTTCCATCAAACTACGATTAACAGCTTTTCTAAAATTCCACCAGAAAGAAGCCAATGAATTCATAATTTTTTAAAATTTCTTGAAAGAATGTCTCATTCTTGTTTAAATGTTTTTCTTTTATGAATTTTACACTTAGAAAAATAACAAATTCATGATCTTTCAAACTTACAAATCAAATAAAACGTGTACTAAGCACCATAATCAACGAAGAATTTGGTAACAAATTAATCCCATAATCCATACGATTATCATTTCATTTCGTTTTTTTATTATTCTTCATATATTCAATGAATTTTATGAACAAAATAACAAGTCAAAACAAAATTTAAAGAAGTAAAAAATGTAAATATAAATGAATAAAATCCCGTAGTAAAGGAAACCGTTTCAGCTATATTGATTGTAATAATATATATTCGAATTTATTGACTAGTGGAAATAACATTGAATTCGCGTGTAGATTGATTGAATACACTTCATAAATTTTGTTAGTGAATACTTCTATTGGCGTGTTGTACAATACGTATATTGTGTCTTATAGAATTGACATGTCTATAAAAAAATTCTAAAATAAAAATGTTTTCTTTCGAAGAAATTTTTCGAGAAGCAGCATTGTATTCTTGTGATGTTTTTCCATAATTAAATTATGTTTAATCTTGAAATGAGTATTTGATGAGAAAATTTTTTTAATAATAAAACTATTTACATTAAAAATTGTATTGCCTATTTCTGTTTTATTGATCATCAATAAATTGGAGTACACAACAATATTGTGGCACAATAAAATAAAAATATATTAGGGTAGCGTTGTAAAAATAATTTCATTTTACATCTGTACAGTTTTACAAAAACGGATCCCCATTAAAATTTTATTTTCTATTGCTTTATATTACAAAGAGAAGTAAAAACCTTTTTAGGTACAAACTTTATTTTCTTTAGTACGGAAATAGATGAATTTTTGTATCTTAAATTTTTTATTAATAATCATAGATCAACAAGTGTAGTATATAAAACCAAAAATTGAAATGAATACATGTAAAACAATTTTATCACTATCAATATTTTATCAAATATTGTTAAATTATATCATGCGAACAAAACTGAACATTTTTTTTTTTATGAATATTCGAATATATCATGTTTTACTTCAGTCCAAAAGACATTAACTCGATATTACAGATCGAATTTGTGAATCATTTTTTGTGTTCTAAAAATGAATCAAAAATTTAATTTTGGTCTTCTTCAAAAATAAAATTTCTGATTTCAATATATGTTTTGCCTTTGACTTATTGTTACGTCATCTTAATCTTATCCAGTTCTAGTAATATACGAAATGTATACAATATGTTAAAGTATATTAATTTTGGTCTAAAGTTTGTAAGGCTAGAAAATATTAAAGTCCCAAACAAAATTTGGTTATAGGTTTATATAAAATGATATATTTAGCCCGTTTCCGTATGCGCGTCGGTTCGTTTGCCCGTCATCAATATTATTTCAAAAACGATATCATATCAATACAAATTTCAAAATATTTGGATAATAATTTTTGCGTTATTTTGGCGAAAAATTTTAAGATTTTTACATAGGGTACTTAAGTTTTATATTACAATACCCGTCTAGCAATATTATTTTTCGAGTTGAAACAAAATATTCAAAAATATTGTGCAATAATTTACAAGCCTCAAATCATCTATTCTTATAGTTTTTATGCGATAATATAATAAACACTGTATATTGTACAATGTATTGATGCATCCATATCTTTGCGTTATTGTGACCGAAATACGTTTTCTCGATAGTACATTGGTACATGTTTATGATGATATGATATGTATCATCTCATGGTAGTACACCTACACCATACATATATTGGAGTTTATTATCATAATACCCACTATAACTATAAAGAAGGATACTGCTAGTTTCGTTGATACAATACTTATTTACCATGACTACTAGGTAGCTAAATGTGTGTCAAGTTAGCACTACCATACCGAAATATTTCAATTTCGAATAGTGGAATAGTGCCGCTTAATTACGTTAAATTTACCGTGAAATTGGAAAAATTTCCGCTTTTGTATTTAAAAAGAAAAACCATGATAGTATAAACTTATGTGGCATTTTAACAATACCAACCCTGAAAAATGAGAAAATTTCAATTTTGATTAGTGGATTAAATGCCGCTTTACTATTGAAAATTTACCGTGAAATCCAAAAATTGCCAGAATTATTCTTTTTAAAATATTGGTTAATGCTTACTTGAGTGTCAAGTTGGCACTTCCAACCCTGAAAACGGGAAAAATTTCAATTTTGAATAGTGGAATAATTGCCGCTGTAAAATTACCTTGAAATCGAAAAATTACCGTGTTATTAAAAAATAAACACTGTTAATGCTAACTCTAGTGTACTAATTAATATTTAATTAATTAGTACTACCTTACAATTTAAAATTTTTAGCTACTGGCTGTATAGCAAGAATTGTTTAATGAACCTAATTAAATAAAAAAAAAAAAAAAAATGATGTGGTGTCGTGGGACACCAGGTAAAAACGAAGTTCCTTCGGCTAATGTAGAATCGACACAAATTGCAAAAAAAATCGTGCTCAATTTTATGTAGGTTTTCTTGATTTTTCTCTTAAATTTTGCTGATTAATTTTTATTTAAGTACAAGAAAGTATTTAGAAGAAAGATAACCTAGAAAACCTTACTTAACCAATGAACAATATTTTATATTTATAAATATATATTTATAAATATATTTATTAATAAAGAATAAACTAATAATTACGTATTTAATTCTTTTGCACTGAATAATTTCCCACTATTATCACTGTCAATTGCATTCAAGTCACTTGTTGGTTCACTTGACATTGTTACTATAGTTACGTATCATTTAACGGTTTTATTCCACGCATTTTTTCTTACGGTTTTACTATCATATTTTTTTCAGTTCGGTCGCGCAGCAAAATCCTATCCCCTCCAAGCCTGCCGTAAGGAACTTCGTTCCAAAAAGTACCTTATTACCCAATTAAGTGCATGAATTATTTCCTAAGAAAACTAGTTTTAAATACGAAAAAAGTAATTTTTACGATTTCACGGTAAATTTACGGTAATTATGTGACAATTAATCCACTATTCCGTTTTGAACTAATCTCATTTGACTTCACTGTCAAGTTAGCTCTATGATTCTTTTTTTTTAATTTTTTTTTTTTTTTATACAAAAGCGGTATTTTTTTTTTATTTATCTTATTAGATAAATTTACGTTAACTAAACGGCCATTAGTCCACTATTCGAAATTAAATTATTTCGATATGGTGGTCGATATAGTAGTGCTAACTTGAAACACATCAAGCTTGCTTGTACTGTACAAAGATATACGTTATGGTAGTACATTGAATGAATGATAATATACATTTATAATATACACCTGTCCTAGAAATATGTGTATTCCATTAAATATTAAAATATATTCATGTTTAGATGTAGGTAATACACTACTTTTTAAATATATATACTGTACGTGAATTTGGCACTTATTAAATATAAAATCAAGAATAGGATTCTTAGAATGGAAGTCTTTAATATATAAACCGGATTTATTTTAATTATTTAAAATATCAAAAAACGATTGTTGACTAGACTCAATTATTGCAACCTGCATAAAACAATTTTTTTCATATCATTAAGTTAGTTGATTGATTATTCAGCAAGTGAAGGAATGTCAGTAGAAACAGAACAAACTTACACATAATTTGTTGCCATATTGTAACGTGATCCCATAGTCCTTCCATAGACGAAAGCTAGATATCTTCATTGTCACCTATCTAGGCTTTTCGTTCACTTCGATTTGAACGTTTTTATAGTTTGTAGTGTGCTAAGTGTTTCATTATGCCTCGGTGCTCGCAACGTTTTCAAGAAATGTACATAAATAATTGAATCCCAATTTCGACATTAACAAAATTAAAGAGAATATCTACAAGTACATCACAAAAACAATAATATATCCTTATGTAGGTTAGATATGTATTTATAATACATAAAATAAATCAAAATTGAAACTTCTCATCATATAAAGTCCTGAATATACACTTAGTAATGTGTAAATAATCAGAGCTAATAGATAAAATCCCCGAAAGCAAAAAATTCATGAAATTTTTTGCAATTCATATAAAATTTATATTAAAATAAAGTTATATTCAAAATACTTCAAAATGAAATAACTTTTTTTTTATAATGTAGTTTGATTTCGACAGTTGATTTTTCATTGGAACCTGGAAAGATCACATTTTTTATAAAAGTAAAAACTTTAAATCAAATAGAAAAGGGTAACAAAACGCATTTTTAGAACAAACACTAGCAAATCAGCCCAACACAAATTTTTTATGAACACTAAACAGAAAAAAAATAAATTTAAAATACTTCTTTAAATAATTTCCTCGTGACCAATTTCCGTTCAAAGTCAGCGCTAATCATTGTGCTAGTTAAATAAAGATTCGTTGGTGCCAACTTCGAATGGTAATTTTTCTTAAAATTATTTGAATATTTATTAATTTAATTTAAAATTATATTTTATTTTTAAGAAACTATATCTTCCTTTTATTATTGCTTGATAAAAGAAAATAAATAGTACGTGAAATGAAAATAAAAATTTGTATTGAAATTGAGCTTGGTTTTTGAGTTTAAAACAATCAATTTTTCATTAAAATGTATACTTTTGAATGAATTCGGAATATTTGTATTTTTTACGAATACCAGAAAAATGATACGTTTTGCGAAATAATTTCAAGAAAAATCGCTTTATTTCCTTTTTTTTGATGTTTTTATTCTGGAAAATTTTTTATGGACTATTTAAATTCGAAGCAATTCCAGCTCAAATACAACCTGGTAACACAGGTATTAGTATAATACATATCTGTATATAAACATACGTATTGAAATTAATGTAATAAAAGTTATAATTTACGTTATTTTCTACGCAACTTTTTTTGTAAGGAAGTCATCAAAATTTCTTAGGAATCGAAATTTCGCGTCGGACGAAAATGGACAAACCTTATCAAATCAGATTTATTATACATATATTCATGTTTATGTTAGATATAAACATCACAAGAAAATTTTTGATTTAAAAAATACGATGATTTGAATTTGTGATGGAAAAATCTTTTATAAAATATTACAAGTAATTTTGAAATATAAAACAGGTAAACTGATGCATGTAAAAATATGCTTAGTTTACTTGTAGTCTAAAATATTTTCATCTTAGATGTAGATAATAAGCATTTCTTATACGTTTCTCTCTTAGATTTATAATAAACTGAGTTAGTGGTTTGATTCCTAACACATCATAAAATAAGAGATTTCTGAAATTCCTACAGGTAATATCTTTAAGTGGAATGTGCCTTTAATATTATCTAATTATGAATCTATTCAGTTCACATTATAATTTCTAGTTGTATAATTTCGAGACAAAATTTTTAAATCACTTTATTATGCAATATAGTCATAGCAATTATATTATATTTCATTGCCATGGTAAATTTTCCAATTTATATGTCTTATTGCGCTCAATGTAGAGAGATTTTAATATTAGTATAATTAGAAATATATTTAAAGATGTTTATTGGTGTAATAATACAATTTTTTTTATAAAAATTATAGACCCAAAGAAAAAAAACTTTCTCGAAACTCTGAAGTGAATGATCCTTCCCATGCTAAAACTTGTCTTGGATTATAGTTCTCTAGGATAATGTGTCTAGTCAAATTTAGGATTATGTGTCTAGTCTTATTGTACTTGCCTTCAAAAATAAGACCTATGATATATTAAATAAGTTTCAAAGGATAATTTTAATTTGATCTGTCTTCTTCCATTAGTCGAAGCCCTCAAAGTTTGTTTATATTCAAACTTCGTGGGGTTCCCAGGACATCCAATTTTATAATAATTATTAAGACACCGATTTGCACCAAGTATTGTATTTTGTGAAAGACGTATGGTTAAATAACTAAATGGGTTAACTGATTTTTTAACTATACGTTTTATTAGACATTATTTCCTGATTCTAGTATCTGCACGCCACAGCTAATTCTCAAAATACATAAGAAATATAAATGAACACATTTGTAGCCTCCCATTATTTGTGCAATCAGTCTTGGAGTGTCAGTTGCAATCATTGTCAATCGCGTGCTCTGAGGTTTTTTCTATTATTTAGGGATATAAAAAGATTATAATTATTATAAATAAATTTGTTTTGTATTTTGCAATTAACCTTTATAGGAGTAGCTATAAAATGTTATTACATTAATATAACGACTCAGTTATTAATAATAATTCATTTTGAAACTTAGTTTATTTAATTTTAATATATGGGGTACTTGCATTGATCAATAATAATAAATATAGTTTCAATAAGATTATCTGATATCCATCTTAACAAATTAAACGGTTAAATTTAAACCGTATTTCAAAATAGTATAAACTGAATGTTTAAAATTATTACCATTCAAATATAACTAAAATTCCTTAGTTTTTAAAGTTTCTTGAAGCTCCCATTATCCGATAAATAATATTTATTACAACTTTGTAACTTTTAAGTACATCAGTAGTAGACCAGTGAATTCTACCAGTGAACGGAATAAAATTTAATATAGATAAGCCGAACAGGATCGATTTTGTGTTGCGATGTCATGAATCGGATTAATCTACAAATTTCTAATGAACACTTATATTTTAATAATCATTTTTATAACCTTCTATCAGTCTTGAGTTCATTATCATTTATAAAACGGTGCGTCGATCCTATTCAATTTTAGCATAAAGAAATTTTTCCAACGGTTATTTCTTGGGCTGACTTATTTCTGCAACGAATTTTTAGAATTGATATAGATAATCCCTATAGCAAACTTTGTTTTACAATTTTGGTTGCACAAATAACTCATACAATAATTTTCCAAATTTTTTAAAATTTGGTGTGCACTATGTTGACATGGACACGGAGGGTTTGCTGGAAAATTTTACTCAAAAAGTCTCAAAAAAAATTGTTTGTATTTAGAAATATGTATTCGTAAATAAATAAAAAATTTATTCGTCAATAAATTTTTACACGCTCTCCGTTTTCATGTCAAAATTGTGTATACCAAATTTCATAAAATTTGAATACTTACTTTTTTAGTTATTTCTGCGTGAAAATCGAAAAAAATACAATGAATATTATATTAGAGATTGTGTTCACACTACTTTTACCCATTTGTCCCTATATTATTAAGTATAACACTTTAAATAGTTTTTTTTTTTAGATTTAGATTTAGGTTTGTTTGTTTTTTTTCTTTAATAAAATGCAATAAATTCACCAAATAACAGTATTTTTGTCTGGAGCGACTGGAGTCACAACCATTACGCTGTGACTGAACAATGTCGCCCCATCTAAACCGGGATATCTACAGTTATCCCACACTGTTCGGTCTCAGTGATTCAGAGCGGCTGTAGTCATAGTTTCGTTATTTTACGTAGGTAACTAACATAATTTTTACAATTTTACAGGAGGAATTTATTATTTATTGTTGTGAGTTAGTGTGGGATACACAAACCTTTGACGGAAGGATAGTAGCACGAATACTGACTGAACACATGACATTACACATGACATTTGACGGTCATGTGTAAACAGACTGGTTATTTCTGACTGAGACCGGGCGCCGACTGTACTGAACTGAACAGTGACGTGACTGATATGTGAATGGACCTTTAGTTAGCCGTTTCATTTTCCCGGAAGCCTTTTCCTGATAAATTTATTAGTTACAATACAACTTATACAATAACGAATAGTAGTATAATAATTAATATATTTTAGCTGTATTGACTTAGAGTTCTATCTAATCTAAAAATTTTATGCAAACTTGTTTGTTTTATAGCAAAATATTTTTCTTCTTTAAATGTATGATTTAAAAGCCCAAGTGGCACCAATTACTTATTTCTCTCAAAATCTTATGGTCTCGATCCTACATATTCCGCATCACAGTCAAAATTTTAGACATAATAATGCACTTACGTATGTATGTACACTACACACATACACACAGAAATTTTTGTGAAATATTTCCCGGTTTGGTTTTTCACGGCGACTTTCATAACTATTCTTATAAAGAACTTAATCTACTCCACATTTATACCAGTTATACCTTTTTTGGCTACTTGAAAATGTTAATAAATTATTTATAAATATGAATACACTTTGAATTATTTATGAATAAATGTTTTCTTACGTAAAATTAAATAATTAATATTTTTTTTTTCATAAAAATTGCCAATAATAGAGACTCATTGATATACTTTATACACGTACAGTATTTGTTATCTCATGTACAGTATTTTTTGAGATTGATTGCGTGTGTAACAACGAAGCTCCCAAGGTTTTCTTAAACTATTTTGAAACATTAATTATTTAAACAAAAAAGTTATTACAGACGTAAGTTGAGTTATTTTTTGTTGTTTTACAAATCGCTTATTTTACGTATTATACGTATTATATCTACGTCAAGCTTGACAAAAACAGGCCTCAATTAGACAATTTATGTTTATTAAACCAAAATATCTTTATTGTGGTAATAGTTTCGGTAGTTATATGATATACCCTAACGGTAATCTGATGTTTTGACTATGCTATGGCGTATGGTGATTAAAGTCTTTAGTTGTATGTATGCATATTAATCTGTTCTATCATATCTTCTAAACTATTTATAATAATTCAACAAATAAGATATCCTTAGAAGCGTCATGGTAATCAGCTGATGATAGGTTATATGTCATCAAATTAAATTCTATGCATCGCCCTCAGGAGCAAATAGAGTCAAAGATAAATTTATATATAAATGTGCTCTAAAAGTACAAAACACGCTTTCCATTTCATTTCATTTTCAGTTATCTTGATTGGAGACGAACGGGCAGACAAATGGAAATAGACTAATTAGGTGAATCTATGGACACTCATACAAAAGTTGTTTTGCGGTCAATATTTACTTGCGTTACATACTTTTGAATAACACTAATAAACTCTGACATATTCTATATAAGAAGTCTGTAAAAATAAAAAAGTTCCAATTTTCTAAAGAAATATTTCAAAAATCTCCTATTATCTCAGTAGAATCTCTTAAAGAATATTCTCCTAAACCTTCTTCTTTGTAATACTTATTTTTTATCAGTCCTCGCCTCATAGCTAATTCAACCGAATTTTTCTAATAAAGACTGAATATACCTAGCAAGAAATCCTATGTTCAATTTTATAGTATTAGATGACTAAGAAACACATTTGCTGAGTGAAAGTTTTTAGTATTTAACCGTATGTCTGATTTTATTTTATGATTTTACATTTAATTTTTTTTTTCAAATATATAACCAAAAAACTGAAACACACCATCAAACGATCATTTTCAAATTACTTATGTGTAGGAAAACGAAAATAGAATATCTGCATGTATAAAAAGGCTTACATACATAGAATGTACTATAATATAATACTACTTACAGTATACATAACAACAATACTCAGAAGAAAATGCAATGCACATCTTTACACGTATTTTACATTCACAATAAATTTTAAAAATGTTCGTTCTGACAGTAGATATAAATATTACATTCATACCATACACGTAACACATATGGTGAAGGAGCCAAGCAAGAATACAAGCAAGTAAACTGTAAGCACAAAAAAATAAAAACGAATATATTATACAACAAAACAAAATATTTTAGCATTGAAAGAAAATGATATTACTTATATTTATTTAAGTTCAAATACAAAACATATATTATTTAATACTTTTTTCTTCTTCTTTATTTTGTACTTAAATGTACAGTATATGTAGACGATCAAAAGATACTCAAGTTATTATTGTAACACAAAACAAACTAACTGTAATTCTGAGTCGAGGTTTTGAGTAAGGAATTTTTATACTTTTATATCTTATAGTTTGGTACCTAAATATAAAAAAAAATCACAAAGTAGTCTCTATATGAGTACAGCGTTTTTGAATCCTGATCGAAATTACGCCTTTCAATGTTTAAATAATTAATAGTAGTATTTATTTATTGATTTATTAATCTTATTATACTCGATATATATTATATTTCAGAGTATATTAATTTTATTCTAAAGTTTGTAACGTTTTCAAAGAGACACCCAAAGTCCATTTTCGATTGTCCGTCCGTCCGGCCGTCAGTCCGTCATCGCGATAACTCAAAAACTAAAAATCTAGCATGTTGAAATTTTTGTGACATATTCTATGCATGTGAGTTTAAGTTCGTGAATGAGCACAATCGATCCATTGGTTCAAATACAAAAAATGTTTATGGAGTTCTCCACAATTTTAGCTCAAATTTGGCTATAAACACATGTAGGTAATAACAATTCATATTAATATATTATACATACTATATAACTGTATAGAATGGATATTTAGAGTATTTAATGAATGCTAATTAAAAATAGTCCAAATTATGAAATTCTAATTTTAATTTGGTTTTTATCCAATTAGCGGTTTCGTGATCATAAGCTTATTTATCCAAAATTTGCAAAAAAATATTCAAAATATGTGAAAATATAGTACTGTAAATCTGAAACGTCTTGCACAAATATAAATATAATATAAACTTCATAAATTTAGACACCTTGGTCTAAATTTGACCAGTAGATTAAGTCACTTACATGATGTCATTCTAGTAAGATTTATATCAATTTGTTTTCAAAAAATGTCATCAAAAATGCATTGATACAAAATTTACTTAAAATCGAAATGATATATATAAATTCCCAAAAAAGCTTCCAAAGGTATAAGATAGTTAAAATGTGTAAAAAACACACTCACATTTCTAATTCGTGACTTTTGTTTAAAAACAAAGTGTATAATTTGTCAAAACTCTGCTAATTATTACTTTTTTTGCCGAATTTACTTTAGTTTGATAAGAAAAATTATTATTTTGTTTTCGTGAAAGATTGACACTTTAGGTTCCCAATTGTAAAAAACACACTTAGTGTAATAGCTTTGAAACACAAAAACATCACACCCGAAAAAATGTCAGAGAAAAATTGTACGTAAATATATCACACCAAAATCATATATACAAATTGTTGCCTATGATAATAATACATTACACATACCCCTGCTACGGTTTCTTGAGAATTGCTGTTTCAAATGAAAGTAAAAACCTACCAAGGTTTTTAGTGATGATGTTTTGGGAATTTAAATTTATCAGTTGGTATAATTGTTTTCTTACTGCGGGAAATGTTTAATGAGATTTTAAGATAATTGCTAAAATTAATACAAAAAAAAACTATATTGTTTTCATTATTTGTATGTAATGGGCAAAGAACGTGTGCTAACAGAGTCCTAAAAGATTCCTCGAGTTTCAAAATGAATAACTATATATATTAAAGTCCATAAAATATTGGCCGAAAATTTAAGGTGAAACTAAATGTTTTGAAAACTTTCAAATGTAAAGACTTAAAAAGACCAAGTATGTTTATATTTTTCAATAGGTTCTGTAAAATTGAAAAATTATTATAAATAATCAAAGAAGAAACATGAAAGCAGTCTCATACAAATCATAATTGCTTGTTTGAATTATCTAATTTCGTAACAGCGGGTAGAAAATATGGAAACATTTTTAACTTAAAATTTTCTTATATAAAAAGTGAAGATAGTAACTTGTTTAACTGCTAATTACAAAAATCACATAATCATCCATAATAACGTTTCCCATACAATAAAACCACAATGTCATAAAGAATATTATCAAGTAGTTATGCTAAGTAGTTATGAATATGTAGTTATGCTATTTTTTTTTGCCGTTTTTGAGATGGAATTTTAACAAATCAAAAAGCTTTAGTCGAAAAATTGATAAATATATAATAGAAGAATATTAGAAAAAGTAGTATAATTTTCATTAGATAGGCCATAGGCCATTGACATCGGAAATTATAAAAAAATAAATACATAAGACGGGAAACCATTGAAAACTTCGTACCGCAAAAATAAACAGCTTATATATTAATAAAGCGTTTATTATAATCGTTTATCATTAATAAGTTAATAAATCGTGTTGCAATAATTTCTTCTGTTGGGTATGTATTAGGTGGGCTGAAAAGGACATAAATAGCGCTACTAGTATCAAATCCATATGATTTTTAGTTTGCCCTAACCCTCAAAAGACGCGTGTATGAATTTGACAGCTGTTGCATTATTAGTATCTGAGTTATAGCATTATTAGGGAAAGAACTTTTGTTACCTTAAAAAAATTGATAAAATGAATTTCGTGTGTTAATAAAGCATTGCTTTTTGACGAAAAAAAGTATTGTTGAAACCAAGGCTTGGCTTGCTAAACCTTTTTTGAAAATCGACCTTAGATAATTGGTTTGTTAAATTTAAATGCGCCGAGGACGATATGGATATGCTAAACCTGTGTTCAAAGTGGGTGCCGCGCGAGCTCACAATCGACCAATAACAACAACGAATGGGTAATTCTAAGGAGTTTTTGGAGCTGTTCAATCGTAATAAATCCAAATTTTTGCATCGATATGTGACCATGGATGAAATATGGCTAAATCATTTCACACCGGAATCCAATCGACAGTCAGTCGAGTGAACTGCACATGATGAACCGTGTCACAAATCAGTGAAATCAATGGCGAAATGGCAAGAATTGGGCGTCGAATTGCTTCCGCTTCCACCGTGCTCTCCAGATCTGACCCCCACTGACTTTTGTCTGTTCTCAGACCTCAAGTCATTGTACGGAAATTTTGCTCCGATGAAGAGGTAATCGCCGAAACTATAGCCTATTTTGAGGATAATGACAAATTATAGAAATGGTATCGAAAAATTGTATGGCCTCCTATAATCGTTGTATCGCCCACGAAGGAAACTATATTAGTCCATATTCTTTTCAGCCCACATGTATATAAAAATGAAAGTTAGACATACAGGCATAGAGAAAATAAGCAGTTGTAAATTCAGGTATCTTTTTTCATTTAAACCTATGCTATAGTGTATGCATCGATAAAAACTTTAAATTGAAACTCTTTTTTTATCCCGTTGTCATTGAAAATTTATTTTGATTTTATAGAGGTAAAATAAAGCAAAGCAATTTTAACAGTAATTTTAAATTTTATTTTTTATTTGGTGTAATGAATGCCAACGATACAGGATCGAATTGGATATCGTTCTTTTCTTGATGTTTAAAATACTTTTACAAAATATGGATGACCTTTGTATGTGTTAATTAAATTTTCATTTAGAAAATATGGTGGTAATGAAAACTTATTTAATTATTCAGATGATACCTACTATAAGTTCTGGACAAAAAATTTATTCCTTTCTACATTAACATAATTTGCTAAACTTTTAAGCAAAAGGTTAACGAAGCTGTACTGTACTAAATAATTCAATAATATTATCTGGAATTATCACCTCTATTTTCTAACGAAATTATTAAAACGAAAACAAATAATGGATAATTAGAATAATCACATGCGAGTCGTCTTTATTCAAAACAAGTGATGATACAAACTAACATATTTTTTATTAGCATTCATAAAATACTATAATAAAAGTTTAATAAATTTTGGGTGAATGATCCATGGACCGAATGTGCTCATTCAAGAACTTATACTCAATTTTTATGTTAAGAATTCGCTAAAATTTCATTACCTCTTTTTGTTTTTGAGTTGTCGTGATGACGAAGGGACGGGCGGACGGACGGGAAATTTTGTTTGCGCGTTCAATATAAGATAACGTTACAAACATTAGACTAAAATAAAAAGACTAAATAATTACATTATGTGTGTCGATAATAAAAAGTTCATACACAACCTTATATGTTATTCAAAAATACGCAAGAATTTTCGATATATGTTTAATTTTTTTCTCAAAATGTTGATCACTTTAATTCTCGGTATTATCTATTAGTTGGAATAAAAGTTGGCAGTAAACAAGATTATCATTCATTTTAAAAATTTTAGAAAAATTACTAACAGAAAAATGTTTCCTCAAGCTATTTGCTTAAGGGTTTTCTTTCATTATACGTTATACAAAAATATTTTATGTTAGGTTGATATTTTTTAACAGAAATTCGAATAATTCAAAAACAAATTTATTCCGCCGATTTGAATTTTTGAAACTAATATACAATATGTTAAAAAAGTTTCTATTAACTTTTAGTTATATACCAATTATCAAATTAATATAGATTGGGTTATTATTTGGATTTCTTATTTCTACAAGGTTATTTTTATTTGTTCATAAAGAAAATTTACCAATACAGGAAATATTTAAACAATATAAGTTAACTTATTTGGAGTATTCAAAGCTTAGATCTTGTTTAAAACGTTTCTTCTCGCAAAATTCACGGTCATGTATGCTGCACGGAGTATTTACTAAATAAATATTTATTAAAGTCTCTTTTATAATGATTAAGAAATGTAACCGGAAGAAGACCACAAGTAAATAGTTATGTGATAATTGTTTTTTTAAAGGATATGATGCGAAATGTTCACATAAGTGTGTAAAGGAATGCCATATTGATTCAAAAGACCATTAGGAGCATACAAAAATTAAACTGTTTAGTCATTTTTTTTCCTTAACGTAACCGATATTTCCTTCGATATTAATGAAAATAACGATTATTTTGTGGTTTGGTAACGAACCAACGGGATCTTACATTTTGGACAATTTTAAAAAATTGTTTTCTCTTGATATTTTTTATAGCACTGCCTTTGATAAATGTCCATAACAAACCGTAATTTTGATGAAAATTTTATATTGATGAATTTAACAATTATTGTGCAGTTTTGTTATAACCAACCAACTAACGAATTTTGGTCTCTTGATCTTTTTCGTAGTATGCCACTGCCTTTGATAAATGTCTATAATAAAACATAATTTTAATGCAAATTTTATATTGATGAAATTAACGATTATTGCGTAGTTTTGATCTAATATTTGTTATAAACAACCTACTAACGAATTTTAGCCTCTTAATCGTTTTCACATTATGTCACTGCTTTTGATTTATGTCCATAAAATAATTTGATGAAAATTTTATATTCATGAAATTAACGATTATTGCCTAGTTTTGATTAAATACTTATTATAACCAACCAACTAACGGGATCTTATATTTTATAGAATTCTATATATATATTTTGCCACTTGAATTTATTCGCATAATGTCATTGTTGTTGAGATATCAGTATTAAATACAAAATTGTTTAGTTATTAAATACAAAAATTGTATTCATCAACTAAATAGATCATGTTACGGGGAATTCTAAGCACTTAATAGCAGGATAGATATTTTTCAATAACTATTATAAAATGAAAGATATCTGAACATAACCATATAATTTAGAAAAGTTTATAAGATGAAGCGTGAAATGAAAGGATATTCATGCTTTGAACAAGAAATAAAACTTGGGTACAGAATCTTCCAGTTACTAATATTTTGTAAGAATTGAAATGATTCACATTTTTATGAAGCTTCTTTCGGTTTTTTCTAATTCAATGACTAATTTAATGAATTTTGCTTCATAAATGTGTAAAAAAATATTCATCTGGTATAAAAAAGGAAACACAAAAAAAAAACACATACCAGTAAAACATCGTAGCATTAATGAATATTAATATATTACATATTAATGAATGTAAAATACATGCTAAGAGCTCACCCTTATACTTTGTATAATATAAAACAATAAGAAATTACAATAAAGTAATCTTAACAAAAACGTCGGCGCCGCTACTTGTTGAGGTTTTTGATTCTCTTACAAATACCGATTCAAAACTATACAATATTAAATAAAGGATAAAAGGTATTTGTAATCATAAAATTTAAGAAAAATATTTTTTAATATATAAATAGCCTTAGCAGCTCAACCATTAAATATAAATAAATAAAAAAAATATGCTTCAGAGATATAATATCTCACAGAATATCACAGATCAGTTAAAGATGTAACAAATAAATTCAAGTCGAAAAAATTTATCGAATTTTTCTGAAATATTTTTTTAGCGTGTTCCTTATGTTTTAGATGCCCCATTAATTCTAATCCGATTAAAAGGTAATAAAAAACTTAAAAACTACACATGCCAGAGAGGCATGGGTTTTTATTTAACTTCGTTTGAGTTTATCATTGACAATTCACCCCAAAAGCGATGAAACCCTTTAAAATAAGACCTGTGCTTAGGACCCACTTCAGCTGATAATTGACTACTTCGGATATTCGGTATTTGATATTAAAATTGAAATAAAACTAAAAACATTCAATTTTTCAAAAGAAATCACCATAAACAAGGGTGTCACCACTTAAAAAATACTCCATTTATTTAAACCTTCTTCTACCAATGAGGTTAACGACTAATGCGTATTCAATATATGCTATTCTCTGCTATTCTGTTAATATTGATGTTAAATCCAAAAAAATAATATTTTTCACAAGGAATTGTTCCACAAAGGGAACCCTCCAAAAGTATCTTCCTTACTTTGCGTACAAAAATGATTTCAAAGGGCTTTTTACATTTTGCAATGGTTTAGTTTTACATAAAATAAAAAATTAGCAAATGAAATTTTTAAATAAAAATACACCCAAAAGGAAGAAAGTAATCAAAAACACCCTGTTGTGCTTAAAGATTTTATTTTTGTAGGGCTTATTCATTTTTTGATTAATTTTGCTTAGTGAATTGAATTTATTAACACTTAGAAAAATGTAATATGGTAACGGTCTATTATGATTAGTATGGGTTTCGGTTTACAGAGTACAGACTTGGTGGGCTTGGTTATACTTATAGGTTATTTAGATTGAAAAATCAATTTTCATTTTTTTCTCTAATGAGGGTTTGAGGTTGTAATAAAAATTCATATTTGTATTCAATGTTAATCCAAAATGAAGCTTTTACATTCTATTTTAAAAATTTGAATTAATCTTGCAAGATATGTATAGGATAGTTATGATAATTAAGACGTAAGAAATACGTTTTTAACGGTTTTAAAAAAAAGCAACTAGTTTCTTATACTCGTTTTTTGTAACATCTTTGATCAGATTATTATCATTATGAATATATTTTATAAATACTTACGTGATAATTTTGCAAACAAATCATTTATTGCTCTAAAGGAAAATTATTTAGACAGATCGAAGTTTTATTCAAAATAAATTTTTGTTACAAATTTTGTTTTTTGAATTAATTAAGGATCTGTATCTGATAATATAATAAATTGCGAAAATTAATCAACATTCCGATTGCTTATTCCTGGAACATTTTGTTCAAAGCGAACACACAACAAACATTCGAATAAATTATCCTTTGTATGATGCAACAACGTATATGAAGCAAGTGAATTTTACGTGAATATCCCATTGTACGAAGCCAAAGTATTATTATTGTAACCAAAATTCTATGTTGAAAATTATCTTGTATCCTCTTTATATTCAATATAAATTCAATTTCCTCACTTTTTTTCTATTCTCTCTTCCTCTGTGTTCTAATAATTTATAAGTTAGGTATATTATGTAAATTATACACGTAGGAGTAACTTACCACACTGCATGCCACATACAGGATGCTTATAAAATATGAAAATATTGTTTTTACTACTGTTATCTCGATTGGTGGTGAAACTAATCAACGCACACAAGCGTACTCTAATAATAGATTTCTATCGGGATGTTTTCAAAAATAGATCAATAAAAATACACTACCATTAATGGACACAGAAATTCATCACGATTTATTTTTACTAGAACAGCTTAATGTCCGGAACTGCTTGAACTATTGTTTTAGGATAATTTAATTTTTTAATAATTCTTCTGTTATGATGATCGTTTTTCCACAAGTATCGATTTTAAATAAATTTAACTTATAATATAGTTGTATACAATATCAGAAAATGATATAATCTTTACCCATTAAGTTGTTTGAGCATGAATGAAAAATACAATTATTAAAATTTGTGGCCGGAAAAACCTTAACTGATTATATTCAATAAGTGGAAAAAATTTCAAATTTCTTAAAACTTATTATGATATTATGTTAATTTGTCCAACTTAAAAAAATTACTTTGTTAATAAAACTTCATAAAAGTATAGAAAATAGAAAATTTCATTCATGTATTCAAATCATTCCGAAATTTTTTTTTTCAGAATATTCATTTATTTTGCTAGAAATATTTAAGTTGTGAAATTGAACGAATCGCCCGTCGACCATAGTGGCCAGATTCCGCTGTTTTTAGCAATATTTTCATCGCTTAGTTGAAAGTATAAATACTAGTGGAATAGTTCGGATTTTTAGGTGTTTTTTTAGTGAATTTCCCGCTCTTTAAGAATCTTTCTGATATAAAAATTGACGGTTATATTTTATTCCCGAAAAACTGAATGCGTTTAAAATCTAAATTTGTGTGTAACTTTTGTAATTGTTTATCTGCTATTAAAACACTTTAATATAATTTTCGAGTCAAGTCATTTCGAATCCAATAAGCTATTTCTAATGTTCGAAGGAGCTTTTAACACGTATTAATACGTTTCTGAATCGTTTTGGCTACAATATTTGATGAAATTTCATACTGATAACAATGAAAATTTTGTAAACAGGAATATCATTTAATTCTATGAATTCATTTTTCATATAAACAAAGTAAAAGATCAAAACAAAGATGATATAATACGTATGTATAAACTACAAGCAAGATTCCGACCCCTATATAGGAAACTTTTGACACCTGGGTTTAATGAAAACCTTGTATGTTTGTGTGCCTCTTTATGGTAGAGCATTTTTGAATTCAATAATTTGTCTTCAGATAGTAATTAATGGTTCTTTTTTTTTTCAAATATTTTGCTCTGATACATTTTATTTTAAATAAGTACGAATGATTGATTTTATTGTGAGACAGCCTGTTTCGTATTATTGTTTTGTAATAGTCATTTGCTTGTAACACTTTTTTTCGATTTTAAATATATACATGTGTAGCATGCCACATCAACTTAACCCACAAATAATAATAATAATAATCATACTAATAATATCGTTATTTATTGTGTGTAATAAAATCATTTTTTTCATGCATCGTATACGGTAAAAAAGTGGAGAAAATGAATTTTTATAGGTAAGATTATTTAGGGAATTCATATATGTTTGTTTATAAAGTGAGAAGAGCTTTTTCTTTTTTACATTGCATTAATAATTGATGCGTGAAAGTGTAAATTACTTATTTTTGATACATCATTTCTATTTTTTGTTGAATGCATACCATTATTTTTATAGAAACTGAGCAAATATAGGAACTAAATGCTGAGGATTCTACTTTTTTCAACAGTCGATAACAAAAACTATTATTGAGACTCTACTTCCACTACTTCAGAACTTTCAAAACTTTTATTTTTGTCGAATTAAGTTTTATAATTAAACCTTATGATATTGATACATAAAACAGGCACTGAATAGGATCAGGAGAAGAAGTTATCTAAAAGCCACTTGATTTTGTTGAGTCTATACATCATTAAGCATAAAAATGTGAGTAGATCATGTTTGGATACAAAAAAAAAATTTACATTCGAATTGAGAATATCCTCCTTTTTTGAAGTCGGTTAAAAAGCAAAGTTGGTTAAACTAGCTGATCGATAGTAGGGCACTATTATACTCGTGTCAAACTTTTTCTTGATAAGTTTTAAATGCGTTTTATTTAACATGTTTTTATCGTTTTTTCATTTTTAAATGTTATTCTGTCCAAATATTCAATTATTAACAAAATTTGTTTTTAGATTAACAAAATTTTTTTTAAGATTTGCTAATCTTCAGACCCGATAAAAATGATCTCGTTTATTTTATTTTTTTCTTGAAATTTATTTAAATTTCAAGTGACTCAAAAATACTAGTACGAAGTCCTTGTTTGCATATCCAGTGAAGAGAGTGCCAGTTTTTGTTTATTTCTTGTTATGTAAACTTGTATTTTTTATTATTGTATTTTTGTTTTAGGACGAGTAAAAGGACGACAAAAATTAATTTACTCGGTAATTTTGAAATAAAATACCGCTTTCACAATAAATATTATATAAAATAAATATTTTAATAGACTAGAATCCCATTTCAGCGGTCGAAACTCGACCAAAATCACTCAAAAGTGAATCACTCACTACCTTTGAACAAAACAGTATGTATTTATGCGTGCATTCCAACAAAACAATATATTAAACAAAAGAGTATATATGGGTGCATATGGTAGTGTATGTAATATATGACACACCTCTTATATTTGTGTGTGTGTGTGTGTCATCGTGTGTGTAATTATTTAATTGACTTAATTTATTCTTTATTCATAATTTAAAAAAAAAAATATTATCAATCTCTAGATCTCTATATAAACAATAAGTATACCAAATTTCATACTCTTCCGTCAATCCAATTCTCGTAAAATAGGGTAAACATTTTTTGCTTCACATATTTAATATATAGGTTTGCCAACTTCAACTTAGCTCATAATCTATTTTCGTATATATCAAAGATTTTGGAATAAACTAGGTTCATAGTTATGTGAATTTTTATAATGCACCTAGTTCATATTATGATAATAAAATTTTAAATAAAATTGAGCAAATTGAATTCAAAACATGTAAACATACTGTAGTTGAATATATTAAATAAGTTTTGATAAATATCACATATATCATTTAACATTCAATAATTATGAAAAATTATCAAACTCATTTAACTGGCGTGAATGCAAATTTAATGTAAAATTTCCGGAAGAAAAGTAAGTATATTCCTTATTAAAAGTGTAATTATATTCTTTATTAATAAATTGAGTATACAGTATTATTTTTTACCGAATTCCAAAAATGATCAAGTGTATGTTTAAAAAAAAACACTGTACCTCTCTATAATCAATTAATAACAAAAATTGAATTTGAAACATTAAATTATTTCAATGTAGAACATGTCCCAGAATCATTAAAATTCTTGCCAGAAGTGGCAAATTATTTGAATTATAGAGATTATTTATAGATATTTTTTATAATTATAATAATTTATCACTCAAGAGACAAAGTAAAAATACAAATTAACAAGAGTTCAAAATAGCAGGAGTCTACATAACAAAAAGTGATGAAGTAAAATAATCAACTAAACGACAGTTTGATCAAAATTAGTGCCCTTTCTCGATTTTAATAACAAAAATCTAACTTTAACATGAGTCACTTCAAAGTTTGAAGATAAACTAGAATGGGAAATACAAACTAACTCATATCTCATTTATGTAAAGAATCGACAGGTCTATACTTATATGTAAGCAAACGACAGACCTGTGTATAATATTCGCTTCAAGCTATAATAAAGAAGCCCGGTTTTTAAATGATTGCATGATTACGGGCAAGACAGTATTCTATCCATTTCAACTACCTAAGCACCCAATTAATATTGATTTTACTCATTGTGAGTATTTCAAACTATCGAAAGATTCAAATTAAAATATTGTAGTGTCAAATAAACAAGAATCGGCAGTAAAATTATTTGTACATCTTACACAAAGAACATTGTCATTCATTATTTTATGTAAAATAGAAATTGTAATAGCGGAAAAGTATAAATATGCTAGAAAGAAAATTCAAAATAAAACAATAATAATCATGAATAACACTTATAAAAATTCTAATACAACGACAGAAAACAAAATTCCTTAATAACAATATGGTAAAAATGTAACCATTATAATAACAATAATAACTAACTTTCTCAAAAATATAACAATACTAAAAATTTGAAATAAACAGTGATAATAATAAGGAACAATTGCCAGAGTAGTAAATACAATAATAATAATAATAAAAACCAAATAGTGGAAAAATAAAAAGCTGCAGAATATAGCAATAATAAGGCTTCAATTTAATAAACAGTTAAAGTATCACGAATTTTTGAGAAACGAGTGAAGCGTGCACCACATTATCTTTACCAAATTAAACAATGTTGGTCTATAATATAAATAATGAATCAGTTCTAAATTTTATAAAAAGTAAGAAATTTACGAAAAACAAATGGTTTATTGAAAAATTGTACCTACTTACCTTTTTGCCCTACAATTATACAAGATATTAACTCTGGTCTGATTTGATTTTCTTTATTTCTAATAATTGCTGTGTTAAAATTTTGAAGACTGAAAAAATTGAATGGTTGAAATAAATATTGCATAGAGCCAATTTTCAAATATTTTCGCTTAGTACCTGTAAGACGTTTATTTAATGAAGAATTCGGAAATTTTTATTTAAACGATTACATCAATATGCGCATAATTATAAAAAAAATAAAAAAATTTAAATTTTGTCTGTTTATTTTGATGAGAAAAATAATCTCTCAAATAAATAGATTAATTTAAGTAGGACTTAATTTTAAGGTATAATTCTGTTTAAATTACTATATTTTTGGATCTTTTTTTGGTTTGCTAAAATCTATGTGTTTTTTTTATGAACCATTAACCATTTGATTTAGTTTGTATTCACTCTCTAATTTTATTGACTAGGTATAATTTAATATCATATGCAAACGGTTTCATGCTATAATTTTATGAATACGAAAGTTAATATATATGTTTCGTTATTATTTTACATAAACAAATGATTTTAATACATCATATTTTTCAATCATAAATTATCATCAAGCTTTATACACAAGCTTTATATACTCTTACAGAATATTGTGTGTGTACCTTTTACGTATTTTTTTACTCAAAATGATATTTCTTTATAAAAAAATTGTTTTATTAAAGTTACATTACATCATCATGGAAAAACAATTGTTAAAGAAAAAATAATAATAAAGAGAGATAAACACACTCGAGAATTACCACAGATATGATACTTAAACCTAAACTGCTGGGATGGTAGCGGAAGTTATATGTTTCTGTAATACCAACAGTAAAGGACTTGGTTCCCACCTGAATTGGCAAATATGAAGGGAAATTTCGACTACAGCTAAACGACCTGGAGGTAAAGGTAGCTTTTAGAATTCCTAATAAAATTCGCATTTTGGAAATATGGTTAGTTTTTGGACAATTTTGGACATTTTTTATTGATATTTTGAATTTTCTGAAACTGTTGCATTTTCCGAATTTTATCCTTAGTAGAATTTTTGTAGAAAAAGGTTTTGTTGATCGATTTATATCATTACACAATTTTCCAATTTTGAAATAATAACAAATTTTGTAACTTGGAACAAAGCGGTTCTATCTGCCTCTAATGATAAATACAATATTCGTTTATGTGATAAAAATGTTGTGGTTTTGAAAATTTAAAAATTTTCGATTTGGTTTATAAACTTATCTTCGTATCATAGCCATAAAACTATTAAAATTTTAATGCATACACTAAATTAAAAAAATTATCTTCTAAAAGCAAATGTTTATCAATCTCAATAAGCGATATCATTTCAGAAATAGATCTTGATATTTCAGGATCTAGAAATTAACTGACTCTTAAATGAATATATAACAATGTGTCAAGCAAAAGTTGTTTATTTTTAGAAAATGAATAAGTTTTGTATTAAAACCTTTCTATATATTTCTATCATCGTTTAACTTGTAAGTTTCAAAATCTGCATAAATAAACTAAATAAACTTAAAACGTTAAAACAATTGAACGCAATTGAGAAAAATAAACATATATTTGAAACATATGATAGTGTAATCTCTTCGGTTAAATATTTCACCCTATTTTAACACTCAGCATGTATCATATATTATTGTTCCTATTGGAAAAAAAACAGTTTTGTTACGATTAAATTATGCACTTTCTTTAAAGATTAACAACTGAAACCAATCTTAAATCGGACTAAGTATTTATAAAATTTTGAAATGAAAGCTTTGACTCTTTTGAGAGACAATCGTAAATTTTTTAAATACAAACGAGATAAAATGATGTATGGTTGCTTTTAATTCTAAATTATCAATAACTCCTCAGTGAAAAGTTCTTATTATGGGACTGATTTTGTGAATTTAAAATTTTTAGGTACATGTATGTATTAAGGTCACTAGAAAACCTATCGTGTTAGAGAGATATTTGCGTATATGTGTGTATATGCGTACGGAATTTTTCAGCTCGATCATCTCCTGAATGAATGATATCAACGTGGAACTGCACTTGCATTCGACGCGGAGCCTTTTCAGCAAAATCGATCCAGCTGTTTTTTGCCGTGGATTAAAAAGAACAATAAAAAAGTATCTCATTCGTAAACTTAACAAATTATTGTTCTTAATTCTCGTCATAGAGTCATATGAACCTTGCGATATAGTCACATAGATACATCAAATAGTTGTAATGGACGATCATGGTGTAATTTTCACATCTATGTTGTGTAATATTTTCATCGGTAATATTAATCACTGGAAGGTGGATTTATAAAAGTAATGAGCCCTTTTTAGTTTTGTGTAACCGCTGAATGACACAGGGATGGAGCAGTAAGATAGGGAAGATAGTAAGAGAAGAGAGAAGACGAAGTAGTAGCAAGTAAGTAAATAGCACGTAGATAGATATGGATAGATAGATACAAGAGTAATTGAACAAAGACTTTAGTAATCAGTAAAGACTACAACACATACAAAATACTCACTCACTCATCATTATCTAGTATCTACCCATGATGATCCTTTAACATAGTACCTATGTAGCGACAACGATGGGTTTGTTATATATAATGTAGAGTAGTCTAGAGACAGGAGAAGGTGGGATATGTTCCATATTTACATATAGGGTAGACCACCAAAACTTTCACACGCGAATCTAACAAAAGAAAAAAAAAACAAATACATAAATAAATAATAATTATAATAAAACTTTGGAAACAACAAACACGGATAATTTGAAACCAATAAAAAGGATAAGTATGTAGCTACGAGGACTTCCGACAGTAGTAAAATGAAAAATTGAAATCGGATAATAAAATTAAATTTAATATGCCGAGCAAAGTCCATACACATTATGGGCACGGTGCATCCAAATGATTTCATTCCTTTCTATGGTCACGAAATGCTAATTTAATAATCAAATGACATATAGCTCTATGGAAGTTGTATTATTTAACATAGGAAATTTAAATGAATAATTAATTAAATTTGCAGCTAAAAATAACTAATGCAATTTCTTAAATTATTCTTACAATTTTCACTCCAATAATTTCAATTAAATGTAATTTTTGTAATTATTCAATAATTTTTGTTTGGCATTTACTATACAATAAACATGCAAACAATTGAACAAATAATTATAATTTCTAAAATGTGAATGTTTCACTTACAAATTTTAGACGCCTGTAGCGTATCAATCGATTAAGAAATCTCTTTCACGAGCAATGCAAAGTACGAATATGTACTCATATTAAGAAAGACATTCGAAAAAATAAATAGAAAAAAAACAAAAAGAAAAAAAATGTACCATTTAACTGATCCTAAATTTTCAAAATAAATCTTCGCTGTAAATAGAGTTTATGAGTTGTTCAGTTATTTATAATAAAAAACCTTGTCGTTTTTTGTTTACCACTTTGTATACAAAGAGTTAAAGTTTGTAGTAGCTTTAACTTGTCGACTGGAAGATGATGTTGTGTCTTATTGGCGTATGTACGCCCTTCGATTTTATTTATAATTATACACTCCTGTTGACAAAATTTATGGATTTTAATAAAATATATCTTATTACAATGAGAAATTTAAGCGTGAAGCACTAATTGTAGAATGTAAAATGAAGGCTGAAAATAAAAGTATAATTCACATTACAACAAATCCTGAAAGTTATTAAGTCCACTATGAGGTGAATTAAGTAAGTAGTCAAGCAAAACCAACGGAATCTTCATATCATCAGTTAAACCAATAATGACAAAAAAGGAGAATATGGGACAAGGTTTTTGGGATATTTGTCAATTATTTCTTATGAAAAATGTAATAACTAAAACTATACATTAGTATTTAGAAGTTCACATATCCCAACATCTACATATATTGTACGTTTTAAGCACGATAATTCCCCGGAGTGCCCGTCCTGCCCAGAAGTAATCGAAGATGCGGAGCATGTTTTCTTTGACTGCCCACGATTTAATCGACAGCGTGATCTACTCGAGATTATCTTACACCGGAGTATCCAACCAGAGACAGTTATCGAAGTAATGCTGTCATCAAGAGCCTCGTGGAACGCCATCAGCAAATTTGCAACAGAAGTCCTTATATACTTGCGTCCCATCGAAAGAAAAAGGGCAAATGACAACAACTAGAAGAAAGGTAAAATAACACCTTAGCTACCCGAAGAAAGAGCAGTAGCTATATCCTCCCCCCTACGAAGTAATGCCTAACGGCGGATACCGTGGGGGATCAGAGTTCAGAGGATAGCGGAGGTTTTAGTCGGTATTAGCCACTAAGTTAATGTTCGAGTCTGACATACCAGGCAAAACATCTAAGCCAGAGATTCGTAAAAGAATTTCCTTTGCTATACATAAAAAAAAAAAAAAAAAAAAAAAAAAAAAAAAAAAAAAACATATATTGTACAACTCCAACAATATCAGATGCATAAGGCTCTAGTTAATAACCATCATGTTTATTGTAACTTCATTTAAATCAAATCCCAATACAAATTTATTGTGTGTTCAAACTATAATAAAATTTCAAAATGTGGTGATAATTCGTATATTTTGTCCCTTAATTTCTGAATTATTAAGTTTTGTTTTAAGCAATTTAAGATTTTATTTAAGCGTATTACAAATGTATTTTATTATCTATTATCGAGAAAGGACATGCGAATGTACTGATTTTAAACGAAGCCATGAACTACTCTGTACACCTCTAACATGTCTACAATAGCGATGTTTTCATTCCGAAAAATTATTAGTGTTATTTTCAATGTTTCAAACGGTTGAAATGTAAATATACCTCAATTTTTGGTGTAAAATTTTTTTATTTTTTAAGAGAATATATTTAATACAGTTTCGAATGTATATCTTTAAATTTCAACCATAGTTTCTTGGAATATTTATAGCAGTAGTGTACTTATAGATGATAGCTAGCACGACTATGATGAACCACTTTCATGAGCAAAAGAGAAGTTTATGTTCATGATAATTTTCTATACGTGAAGTCATATAAGTTTTATTTTTATTTTTAATTTTGAAATTATGCAATCATATTAATGTTTTTAACTTTTTCATATATTGCAAATTTCTTTATTTGAAACTATATAATTTATTTTCCATATTATATTATAAGATTTTATTGAAAAAAATCAAATTATTTTTTAATTTAATGTTCAAAGGTATTCAGATACAAATAACTTTTTTCATTTGTTGGATTCAATTTACAGAAAAAAATCTAGAGTCTATAGTGAAAAACATTTATAAAAATATGTTATCATTCAAGATTCTTTAAAATTTTTAATTGATGCTTTTATTTAACTTCCAATGTTTGTTTGTTCTCGTCAAATCTTGGATATTAATTTAAAATCAATAATTATCCTCAACAGATTGATCTGCGTACCCCACCTCTTTATGGAAAATACCCACCTTTGATTTTTTATGGTAGATGTGAAATCAAATTAAAAAAATTGTGTAAAAGGTTCAAAAATACCAATTTTTCTTCAATGCAAGCTGATATCATTTTTTGTTATCGAGAGATTTTTTGTAATCAATGTGAAATTACCAGCTTCAATGAGAATTAAAAAATATTTTTAACTTCACACCCTCCATTCACGTGTTTTATGACGTCTTGTTTTGTAGGAAGGTGAGGCGTTGGTACACCTCCGTATTTGTGCACTGTATGCGTCTTTATCGATTTTATGTTTATAATCTTTTTGAGAAAAATTGAAAAATTTGTTTTTGACACATAGAATTTTTGTTTTTGGATGAAAGTATCTGATTGTATTTAATTCTGTTTAATCTCTTATTAGAGTATATAAATAAATATACACCTTCGTTAACATTTATATAGTCATCTCAGTTTAAAATGAATAATGAATTTTTTGTCTCCGTTTCTTGCTCAAAACAAGAACAAGTTCTGTGTGATATATTATAATGAATTTCGTTTAAGGATATTTGACGAATAAAAACATCCATTTTACGAATAATTTTTGAAACTAAATTAATGTATTGTAAAGCATCCTGTTTTTAGAGCTATTAATTTGATCATAGCAGACCGTTAAATTAAACCTCAAACTCAATATTTAACGTCTAATAGACTTCTTCGAAAAGTGTAAATTTTGAGAATAAAATTTATTTGAATCATTCTATATACTCATGATAAAAAGATATTTAGACTTGAATTGGCACACACTGTATTCACTTATTAATATTTAATTATTAGTTCTTACAGATATAATTTTATTTTTTAATTGATTGTATTCAATTATAAATTATGTAACATAAAAAAACCTTCAAATATATTTTCTCACCTGCTTAACAACGTTATAAACCTAACATTTGATGTTTTCTTTAAAAGAAAATGTGATGTATGAAGCAGTAAAAAGAAAGCAACGTGTTCTTATATCATTAATGACTTATTTCTCTTCAAAAATATTTTTTTTTTTTTAAATTATTAATGAGAACTCTAGGAATTTCCTAGATCAAATTATTTTGTATTTTATAAATACGTCATCATCAGTATGAATGAGCTAGTTGTAATGATTCTCCGAGGAAATGTTACTGGTTGCTGATTTGGTGACGGTTTGCACACTTGTTCTAGTTTAGTTTTAGTTTGATAATTCTTTATTAGCATCATAATATAAATACAAGTCGGCTTACAACTAAAGCACCTAGCCTAAGCTTTATCTATAATACATTATCTTATATACTAGTTACATCGAGATTACAATTTTTCATTACATCGTTTGAATAAAAGCACATACACTTGTTCGTTCGTGTATGCGCAATTTATACTTTCCAAGTATCTATCAAATTGCTACGTCAACCAATCAGCATCGATCACGTGTTTAGTGTTCGGCCAACGATATTGGACCACGTGGTTTTTGTCAATTAAAAAATCTCAAACTAAAAATTGAACGTACAAAACTAAAAAAGAATTATGAAATTAAATAATTTTAATTTCAAATACTGTTTCAATTCTAATAGTTCAACTTCAATTTTGAAATTTTTATTAAATCAGAATTTGGAATAGGTCGTTTATCTAAGTTCATCGTCTCTTTGTCATATTTTTGAATGTAGATGCTTTCATATGCATCTAGTTCGGTGGGATTGGATACCGATTTTAAGAGTTTTAAATTTGATTTGTCGATTTTATGATTGCTATCAATGACATGAGCAGCTACACATGATTTATCGGTTCGTCCAAATTTTATGTGTGCCATGTGCTCTTTGAATCTAGTAACAATTTGTATTCTACTATATAGGACAAATATTTCATCGAGCAATTTTGACATCCAATGCTATAAATTCCTGACTGCTGTTCCTTGTTAATTTTGTCCTTTGGATTTCCTAGTAGCTGCTTCAATTTGGATCTGCTGATGGAAGCTATTTTTAAATTATGTTCTCCAAGTTTTGATGCATGGTCGATAATATGTTAATTTGCACCATTTATTTTTATCGGTGTTGTCCTGTTGTTACGTGGTTGAATTACTTCTAAAGATTTTAAATTTTGTTCTTCGAACCATATTGGTAATTGTATTTGGATCGAAGCCGTTAAAAATAGTGACTTGTTTAATGTGTTTTAATTCATTAAAGTAATTTTTCTTTGATAATGGTATTTTAATTAGACGGTTTACTAAGAAATTGAAAATAGCTAGTTTATGTTGTGCTAGTTTATGCCTCGAAGCATATAATCGTATTGGATATGACATAATCTTTGGTATTAGGAAAGATACGCTCAGAGTTTTGCGCATACTAACTGCCAAGTTACTATGAAAATCAAATCTGGCAGATGTATTATTTTAAAACTAATGTAAAAATTTAAAAAGCGAACGATTACTGAAAACCATTGTTCTCGTTGTAACTATGTCAAAGAGATTCTACCGCACGCGCTGAATTATTTTACCATCCATTCAGCAGCGCAAGAACGACAACGCGATGCCTAAAAACATTTATATTGAACATCCAACAGGCAACATCCAGTACCACAATCAACCTTTGTAATCAAGCACACGGCAATCGATTTTATCTGACCCCTCCTTTCGTCATCATCTGAACCTGTAAAGTGATATTTTTGTGATATTCTAAAATTGTGATACTAAAAACTATGATATTTGACACACAACATTGAATTTTTTTCAATCTTATTTGTTAATTTTCATATTCCGTTTTACTTTATAGCTGTGCTTTGGTTATCTGTTTTTTTTTTATGTATACATTTTATAATTTTTTTTTCTTTTTCATTGCAAGAAACGCATTATTAGAAGTACCTGATCCACCGATCTTCGTTATATGTTTTTATAGTGATAATCCATAACTTTCATCATCGAAACATTTGTGAAAAAAACAACCTTAAAAAACATATTGGATGGACGGAGACTCGAAACCACGTATTTCTAACCAGAATGTTGTCAAAAGTAACGGCTGCACTATAATTAGTTCATTTTTTCGGTATAACCCGTACAATAATTTATAAAAAATTGTCTTTTTCTGGAACCGACGTGTTCCCAAAAATGAAACCTATTTAGATGAACCTAGCAAGTAACAATATATATTCCAAAAAATAAAAAATATCCAAATCGTTAGAGGCCGATAGTTGTAGTATATATTATATACAAGCTGCTCGCTTTAAGATATTAGAAATTAATATTATTAGATGGTTGCTCATTTCAAATGCGTAAGTGATTAACCTTAAAGCGAGACACACTATATGCATTGTTGTTACAACGATACGTTCATTTATATACCGAATACAATATATTACTATTCGATAGGGAAAGTCTCTCCATGGAATATGATTGTTCCAGATGTTACTTTATATATTTTTCCAGAAATTTCTGATTGTGAAAACCTAAATAAATAATGATTCGAGTTAATAAATACTCAAAATAATTTTTACTTTTTATTTTATTGCTTTATTGGTCTAAGAGCGAGTAGTAAGATTTATATATATTTATATATATATATATATATATATATATATATATATATATATATATATATATATATATATATATATATATATATATATATATATATATATATATATATATATATATATATTATATATAATATTTAACAAAGCTTGTCGCCATTATAATTAACTAGGTTATAAAAATATTCATATATTATTCTTAAATAAAATATATTAATATCATTATCACTTCATTTATAGACTTTTTAATTTATGTTGCATTGTTTGTTTGTTTGGATCAAATATTTCAACTAAATTTTTAAGCAGATTAAAAAAAAAATATTCC
This sequence comes from Chrysopa pallens, assembly GCA_020423425.1. NCBI lineage: Eukaryota > Metazoa > Arthropoda > Insecta > Neuroptera > Chrysopidae > Chrysopa > Chrysopa pallens. The sequence continues at coordinate 65,228,339 of CM035592.1, forward strand.
ATTCCTTCCATTTGAGAAAATCTTTTGAAATATTAATCATTCTTTTGTACAAGCTATTAATATGCTATTTCCAATCGATGTGAAATGATTAGAGGAAGTCGTAAGAAAATAATTTTTTGATTGCATCCCCTCATTTTGATACACAAATTTTATTTAAAAAACATTTTTGTTAAATGAGCGTTCTAAAAACAAGAAACGAAACTTTAAATTAAATCAAATCCATGAATTTATTATTACTTAATTTATGTGATATAAAAGATTGTCGCGAGATTTGCGTGGATAGAATACTGAAACTATGTAACTTTATCTTGAAATAAAAATCTTGCAAAAAGTTTTTATATCACATAAATTATGTAATATATTAGGTAGGTAATGGGTAGGTAGATTTAATTTAAGATAATTTTCTTTATTTTAGATCAAATTAAAGCTTAGTTTGAAAGATGTTTCTTTATAAAAAAATTTTATAAGAAAATACAAAATTTGATGAAATATCGTTTATCTGCAGGTTACTAGCTCTTAGATTATATATACAGAATTCTTGAAGATAAATAAACATACAAAATAAGTTGTTCAAATATTCATTTACCTGAAATGGTATTAGCTTATCAATTGGGTAGAATATTTGTTCAGTTAATAAATATATAAACATATATAACCGAAAATAAAGACCTAAAAATAAAAACCAGGATCTATAACGTTAGAACAAATCGATTTCACATCAACCTTCATCACATTATTTTTAGCCATTATCCAACACGGCACATTTAAACAAAAAATTTGTTCATATACTCTTAAGGGCGCTTTATTAATCTTTATGTGACGATGAATTATGTTTGAAGTTGGATAAAAAATATGAAGGAACAGATGAACATGTAATATAAATTTCTGTTACACACTTTTTTTGTTCTAATTGGCAAAACAAAACTTCTAGTATTGTATTGCAAAAAGATCGTTTTGTATTGCACGAAGCACAAATTTTATTAAATTAAATATTTCAATTTTATAATTCTAGATAAGGCCAATAATTTATTTTTGTGATTTTCTGTTCCAATTTTCGAGATATCGATTCAATTATAATGTCGATATTCAGTTACAAGATTTAGAACTAATGGAACAATCCAGAACAACTTTCAAAACTTTGATTTTCGAAAAAGAGGGAGGGTTGCGGATAGAAATATTTATTTTTTAATTTCTGGGTTTCATTTTCGAAGTACTGGACTGAAATTCTTGAAATGGAGAAGAAAGTTAGAACAACGCAGAACAACTTTAAACAACAATTTTCTCTAAAATGAGGGGTTGAACTTCACATACATTCCCCCTTGGCCTCATAAAAATAAACAATCAAGTCGCATGTTTTATGTGTATGTAAATCTAAGAAACTTCTTGAACGAGTACCAACATTAGCTACTGTATGTATCAAATAATATCTTATTTTTAAGGTTTCTTAAAGTTATATCACAATTGAGATGGCAATCAGTATAGGCTTCCAAATAATAGATATATATTTAATCGGGATAATTTTTCTGTTTACATACATGTTAATCTCATGAAACTGGTTTGGTGGCCCCGCATCATTAAAAACTTGACCATGTAAATTATGAGTCACATTCAATACTTTTTAACTTATAAATTTCAAGTTCTATTTACTAATTTAATCGTTCTATAATAAAATCATTGATAACGCAATAATGAAATTGTAAAATAAGATTACGGAGAATGCGTGGAGAAAAATTTTAAGATCAAAAACGACATTGATAAAGTTTTAATTTTCTTTGAAAAGTTATTAAACTTTCTGACACATGACACATGTATGAATTTTTACATAATTATTTACAAATATTATATACAGGTATATAATTTGATTACGATTTTAAATTTGAAATATTGAACAAAAACAAACGTATTACATGTTTTTTTACCGTCTCAATTGAAACTTTAAGTAGGTAAACATTTTATCTGAAATATAGCTAATTTAAGAAACATTGGGGTAAAAATATATATAATATATACATACAAGTTTTGTGATATTTCTACTTTTCTTTATTTTGTTTTTATTTTGTTACTTCCATTATTAAACCATAAAATTTGGAAAATGTAGATATATTTGAATTTTATAGACTACATAGAAATTACTTTATTCGTTTGAAATATTTGATTTATCAGAATAAGTACGTTGGTATCAGGTTTGTTGGTATCTATGGTGCACTGTAGTAAAAGTTTCATATCTGTTTCAATTGATGAACCAAATACCTATAAGATGAAAATTATCATCTACATACCTCTGTGGAAAATATCTTGTCAATATACACTTTAAAATGAGGTTAGTATCTTGTACTGAAGATATGTATGACTATCAATATTTTTACTGTTTGAGATTATTTATATTATGGAAACGCATTATTATTAAACGTTTTATGTCCATTTTTGAAATATTAAATGACAGGATATCTATTCTACTTGATAAAACATATTATGGCTTCCAAACACTTCACTATAGTATATCGTATATGTCCATAGCTATTAACTTTAGTTACAAATCTTTGTTTAGACATTATTAGCTAAGATCAAAATAAAAAGCTTTATAGTCTAGTAAGAATCAATGCATGGGTACCAAAAACTGTTCCTCGTCAATTGTTATACGCGATTTTCTTCTAGATCATATAAATCAATGTTACCAGAGGGCAACCCGAGTCCATACAGTTTTAATCGAAATTCTTTAGACAATGAGGTAGTTTACCATGTTTAAACAAGTACTTCAAAATATTGTTTTCAAAAAGTTCCCAAAAGAAAAAATTTTTCAAAATAAACACGATATCTTGCTATATAATTACATTTAAAATATAAACTTTTTTTATTACTGTAAAAACGCGATGTCTACCAGTTTGGTAACTTAGTACCACGACATAATTTTGAGAATTCTGATATAACACATTGAGATATAATAGATACAAAACATTGAGATACAAAAACAGACAGTTGACAACTAATAATTTTAACTAAAATGACATCGCACAATGGCAGGTAAGTGTTTTAGGTCTCGTGATGTAAATATAACTATATTAAATTTTGATTTTGAATTAATCATTTACTTTTATAACTGAAATTCAGAATACTTAGGAATGGGTGTACATAAATTTTAATTTTTTAAGCTATAAGCGATTTGTAAATCAAAACACGCCATTTTTAAATATTGTTTACCCGGCTGCAACTGCAAAGACAATAGTTTTAATCCATTTTACGTCCAAATTTTGGCAACTTGAAGTTAAAGTAAAGTTGGGTATTTTATAAAATCAAACAAATAACAACATAAAAATTACATTAAAATCTTTCGAGAATTGAACGAAGCTAAAAAGTATAGAGATTATTTTTCAATAACATAGTATATAAAAAAGTAATTCTATCCTTGTAAATAATAGAAGTCATGCACAGGATTTGTAACATCAATTTATTTTTTTAAATGTAAATATTAAATTTTCTTGTTATGATAAATTATTTGCAAGTGTGAAATTGTTTTATTTGTGCCTGTTTTATCTTTGCTTTGCTTATTCGTGATAAATAAAAAAAAAAATAGAAAAATTTAAATAAATATTTTTAAACATTCAAGCATATGCAAATTTTTAGATATAAAAAATGAAATACAAATGATGCAAGAAATGTAAAAAGTGTTCAACATTTATTTAATACAAGATAATTATCAATTTTTTTATGGATACGTAAGTGAATTCGTTTACATGTCAAAATTTTTAAATGATATTAAGGTCTGTTAAGACAATTAATTCATTTTATTTTGATACAGAATCAAATAAAGTAAATTATTTTCTTGAGGTTTGACAAAAACTGTAGAAAATGTAGATTATGCGTATTGTTTTAGTATGCAAACATAATCTGTCAAAACCAGTGAAAAATCAAGAGCCGTTTTATGACGAAGATAAAGTTCTTAATACTCAAAATTTTTATTTAATACTACAGATTTGTTAAACATGCGTGATTTGCTATTCTCAATTTAATTCAAGTTTAAAAAATAAAATAACGAGGATACAGTTATGCACGATACGGGTATTATTTTTATCCTGAGGTATTTTATTTACGTATAAAACAATATTGTAAATGTTATGAAACTTTGTTTTGAATTTTTAAGTGTTTCTTTACAACGTAATTGCGATAAATTCTCCAAAATAGAACTGACTTCATTGTAGGTAATTAACGTGATTCCGAGTTACATAGAAATTTTTAAGAACCTAGTAAAAATTTCTGTCGTTTATTTAATTCTATTGGGTAAATAAAAAGTGATGAGAAATGGTCGAGACGAACAACACTCACTGGATAAAAAATATATGTAGTATATATTTTTAAGAATTAATCCTTAACTTTTGATGAAATAACAGAATACATTGAAAATAATTTTCATAAATATATAATGTCTGTAAAGGAATAAAACGTATATTTTACATATAAGGGCACACTATATGTTATATGCAATATAACAGTGTATAAAGGGGCACTAACCCTAATAAATAAGTGTAGGTATATGTATGTACGTTTGTCGAAATTCACTGACGCAAGTAAATATCAATATATTAGTCCAAGAGTTTTTTTTTCAATAAACCGTTCGACTCGGTATCATAACGATGTCCAAATTCATAAATTCTTTATTTAAAATGAAGTATTCATTTCAATTTAGTTTTAAGTATTCATAAGTACAACACAAAAACCAACAAAAATCCAAGCAGAAGGTAAACTAAGCGTAGTGGCTTGTTGTGCCATTTCCTGACTCGAAATGAGTGAAATTGGTGTTTTAACCCATCATTCTATCCTATTAAAGTCTAAGCCCTAACTTTAGCTCACTTTGAGAGCATTAAAAATCAATATCACGCAAAGGCAATATTAAAAATAAATAATTTCATAGAATCTCTGACATATTATAGTGGTAAACTTACTTTGGGAAACAGTGCAAAAAATGTATTGTACTTAGCAAGCCGAAAAATATATTCAAAAAATGCGATACTTAAATATTTAAACCCATTAAAGAAAATGCGATACTTAAATTTTTATACCTATTTAAAACCTTTAAATTGCCTGTTGTTATGTCGTTTTGTGTCATAGAGTAGAATTAATTTTCTTTTTCTTTTAAAGTCGCGTACACAAGTGCAATATTTGATAAATTGTCGGTAAATTTCAATCGCATCAAAATATGTTGCAAGATGAGTTTACGAATAGTGTGGACTACATAACGCAACATTTACAATGCCAAAACGTAAACATTATTCATTTATATTTTAATTGTATTTAAAAAATATTTCGATATGGAGTGGCACGAGTAAAATACATACAATAAATTGAAGTATACACAACATGAAACAGGCTATGAAACACATAGAGCCAACGTAACATCGCAACATCTACAAACTATTTATCTTTTAACACGTAACATGCAACACGTAACAATACAGATTTACTATACGGTGTTACGTTACGAACGAATGCTGTATACCGCATTGTTCGTTTCTCTAGATCTAGCTCTAATTTTTTCTTAGACCAAAGAGACCCACGAACCTCAATTAGAAGAGATATACAAAAAGAAAGCTATGAAAAAACATTTCGACCGTAAACCTCGAAATTCAAACTGTTTCACAATACAACCACATATCGAAATGTCTTAAAAATATTATTTTTACAAGTCTTCATATCTTGGCAAAATACCAAGTTTGCACGTTGCCAATTCGTATTAAATTCATTTAATAATGTTTTATTTAATGTAAACTATCGCCGGCTCTATGACTATACATTAGAGTTATATATGATTATATAAAGAGGTAAAAATATACACTGTTTTATCTTTTCCTTACTTCGACGCCGTGTTTTTTTTTTTTTGAAAGCCTTTCAATTTCATTCACTTTGCCTAATTCCCAGTATACATGTGCGTAGATATGATGAATAGATCCGGCAACTTTTAATACGTATAGATAGATTTATATGTCCTTTCATTTTAAAAAGCTTCTTTTACATTTTCATGTTTTTTACATATATAAATTTTTATTTTCAGATAGAGTAAACAAGGGATAATATTATTTTCTTGGTAAGTAAAAAAGTTTTTCACAATTCCAAAAAATAATCATTAATATAAGTTTTTCCATTGTGAACATCTTAAATTGGAAGCACTTGCACGAAGTAAGACCATTGACAGATAATGCAAGTTGTTCTAATTATGTATTTTTAATGATATAATTTTAAGAATTAATTCTTATTTTATATGTTTAAAGTAAAATTTATTCGTATAAATAGAAAAACTGCCCTATCGATATTTTATTTCGATTAATTATTTCATTCATTTTGTCGTAGAATGTACAGTTTTATTTAAATGCTGCTCATTCGTGTCAATATTTGACATATTAAATAGAAATTGTTTAAATCTACAAATAGAATATCTTCTGTATTTTAGAATTAAACAAATGTTGTTTAGAATTCAATCTTCCAAGGTAAAAGCGACATTATTAAGGATTTAATATTGAATTTTTTCGTTTGAATCATACAAATTTTGGCAGTACAACTATATAAAAAAAGTATTTAGATAACAACACTACCATAATATTTTTATATTAAATTATGTCATAATTGTATATTGCATGTGTGCTCAATTTCAGCTCAATCTAATATTGATGATATGTGGGTAAAATTTAACTAACAGGATTTGATAATAGACAAAAAATTGCTCAACAGTATTAATTAAATAAATTAATATAAACATCAGTACTTTCCTTTACTATTTTATATACTAATTATGAATGCATGCAGCTATTTATACTTGCATTTTTCTCGCTTATTTTAAAAATATTTATCATAACAGATATGGAACTTAATATATTCTATTTACATTGAAAGTGTCAAGATAATCGTTGGAGCCATTTTCGAGATATACGTTTAAAACCGAAAAATCACTAAAATAAAGTGGGACAAATGATATTCCGATTTTAAACAAGAGCTTCGTTACTCAAAATATAAAAACAGAATACCAAGTTTGGTGATATAACAAAATTCATGTCACACACACACACATACAAACCCACAGGCTCAAACGCACACGCAGGTAGACCAATATCTGAAATCGATTTTTTCAGAATCATCTTAACACATGTTTTTTCTGTGAAAACTCAATAACGAAATTAAGACAGGATTACAATTCTTATTTTTACTATAGTAGAAATAATTAATCATTAGAGTTTTATTGGCTAAGGCAACTAGCTAGCCAACAAAGTCTAAAAAAAAATGAAATAAAATAAAATAAAATAATAATAATTATAAATAAAACTTGTAGGATATACGATTTATAACCCACATTTTGGCTAAATGGATTATAGCAAAATGTGCTATAAAAACTTGTCTTGAAATTGAATTTTCGAAAAAAATTTCAATTTATTGTTGACAGCTTTTATAAAACAATAAAATTTTATCATTTCATTCTACCAGGCAAAGTGTCCTGTGTTCTTTGACGTTGTAATGTTAATGACTTTTTCATTTTATTCTGAATATGTTGTCCACAGCTTCCTACAAAACATTTATTCTAAAGAAATTCAATGATTTTATAATGATTTTAGTTTTAGAACTTTTTTTATAAGAATTTTCCTGCTTTTTATGTAACCGATAGTTTTATTTTGCTTTTAAAGTTACTGAATAATTCTAGAAAAATTTATGATCAAAGATTCGAACATGATGAAATTGTATCATACATAGGGATTGGGTTATTCAAAAACATTTTATTGACTGACATGAGTGTTACTGAAAATAGAACTATCACACTTTGAATTATTTATTACAAATTCATTCGTAACATATAGTTTGAATTTCGATCGTTATGTATTTGAGTAGTTACATTATTATATGTGGAATTCATAAATAGTAATATTAACATAGTACTATGTAGTAAATGTCCGAGTTATTCGTCGGTAATTTTATGGTTTATTCATCCCTAATTTTAAGTATAAATATAATCAAATTCGATTCCTTATAAATATAATAAATAGATAATATGGTCCCCAAGACAAAGAAAACATTTAGAGTCAATCAATGAAAAAAATTGTTTTTAGTCAAAGAAACTTATTTTTCCTAAGAATGAAAAAAGAAATTATATTTTCCAAATCTTTATTCAATATGAACTTTGATCCCTTTTCGTCTATGTGGACTAAAAATATAAAATTTCTATAACAAGTGACTACGACAAATACAGAGGATGTTTGTTCATCACTTTGTCTCCTGGAACCCAGGGAGAATATGGACAAGATCGTTAACATAGCGAGGCTTGGGAAAAATCTGCGACTCACCGGGAATCTAACCGGAGATCAGTGGCATATGCGCTGAATATTAGCCGTACTTATTGCATCATTGCCTGTGCTCAGAAATCATCAACTAAAATTTATTACATTCGCATTTTTTGAGCAGAAATCGTAAAACAATTTCTCCAATGGAGTATTTAATGAAAAAAATTTAATAACTAAATAAATTGTAATCAAATATTCTTTCCCGTTTTTCTTATTGTTTGAAGCAGCTTTTTCACATGAAAGCTATCAAGATGTAGTTTTTTCCAAACATCGTAAAATTGTTTCATTTTTTTCACAAATTAGGTGAATTTCGAGGTGTATCCTATGATTTAAATTATCAAAATCAGGTTACTCTGTTACAAGTTCTTGTAGAAATATGTATAAAAAGTTAATAATATATACGTTAATAATAAGCATCATTTTTGGAGATGATGAATAAGTATGCGAATGAATTCAAGTGATCGCTCATAGATCCCTTGTGTATTCCAGAAATATGAATAAATTCTTGGTCAATAAAGGGTTTCTACGCTTTATAGCAACGCTTTCATCGAAGTTTTTATGTAGGCCAATTTTTTTTTTCAGAAGTTTTCTAAAAACGGCCCATACTTTATATTTTTTTTATAGTTATTTATCAATTTTAATTTAGTACTACTGAAATATATTTCAACTATTCAAGAATTATACTTTTTATTATGTATATCTTTGAAGAATTTAACTTCAAGGGAAATGTACCATATAAAAAATCTACTTTTTAATCGATTTTAAAAAAGAAGGTAATTCTCCTCCTGTAAATAATTCGTTGTCATGTTTGGATGATATATATGTGTTTAAGAAAATTTTCAGTTCTAACGGTTATTTTCCGATATATTCATAATGTTTTCATGTTTTCATAATTTGAAGAAAAAAAAATTATATCCTTATGATGTAAAATACGTTGATTTGAGAACAGTATTGTACACGCATATTTAAAAGTAAATATTAATATAATGTAATTGAGCTACACAAATTAAATACACCATACATGATCTGATACTCTCTCTAATAATATTTGAAAAGACTTGCGTCATATTCAAACATATTAAACAACTTTACGGGGTTTTATTTCTATGAAATACAAATATAAATAATGTATTATCATTTTCAATGTAAAACTAAGATTATGAGATATATTCTTACATATTTATTCTTTGGGTTATATTTATGTAAACATTTATTATATATAGGTGATCCAATATTTTAAGGATTTTATTTTTGACAAAGCTGTATAATATAAGTGGCACTTGGGTTTTTCATACTAAACGATATTCTAATCCATTGTACTTGTGGTATTATTTTATGGCATGCAAAACAAGAAAAACATAATTTTTAATATATAATTTTTTTTCCAAAAAAAAAAAAAAATTTGCAAACCAGCCATTTTCAATAAGTTCATTTTTTTCAATCTTACACGTTTCCAAGAACAAACATCTATCTTTTTAATAATTTGTATCCAAAATACACTAAGTACCCAGTCAATAAAGTTTTATACATATATGTTTGTTAGCTAAATTTGAGTTAAAATTTTGGCAAATCCAAACATTTTACGAAACAATCTTTCAAAAATGGGTTGTTTTTTTAATAAATAATTTTGGTTTTTGAATTTTTCGTCTCCTTATAATGGTTTAAAAGTTGTATTATGGAATGGAAGAATTTTTCTCATTTACAAACGACGTTTAATTTTTATGTCTACAATACTATTAAAATTTCTGTCCACAATGTCTTTTCTTTTTTGAGTTATCTTGATGACGAGTAGACAGATAGAATAATTAGATAATTCTATGAACAGCTATACAAAAATTTGTTTGTGCTGTCAATATTTGTAAGCATTACTAAAATAGATATAATCTGATATAATCTATATGTCGAGTATAATAACATTACGTCATCTATGCAAGAAGACTAAAAAAAGCACTTAGCTTATAAATTATAAAATACAAAAGTATATTTTATAATAACAACATTGGATGTGTCTGACAGAGAGTCAATATTATTTGTTTGTTATTACAATTTAAATGTCAAATTTTCTTATATTTACATTTAAAAAATGTATTTTATAGTTTACACAAGGGTATTATAATTATATATACTTACAATTACAAAATCTTCAATTAACTATTTCGTTAAGTATTTTCTTTGATAGCAACTACTATATTTAAGCGTTATAAAGATAACTCAAAATGAAAATTACATAGAAATCTTAATTTTTTATGACGTATTTAAGCCTTAAAATGTGAGTTTAATTTCGTAAATGAGTACATCGTTTTCAATAGGTTTCAAAGCCTAAATCATAGATAATTGAAGAATAGTTTCAAAAGTAAAACAAAAATTTATTTATATATTTATGGTAGAGAGCTAAAATTTGTGGTAGTCCATAGAATTTATTATGTTATGTGAATCAATAAATTTACATACTTCTCTTTATTGCTTAACCACTTTATTTTATCCTAATTATGAGACTTGTTTCGGATGTTATTCCATATTCAACTGCGATCATGAACAACAGATTCGTCGTATTTATAGAAAAAATTTTGTTAAAAATAATGATGTTGTTTATTGTATAAGTTATATGAGCATGCATCAGCATCGGCTTAGAGTTTTTCGAACTTATTCAAAACAATTATGTAGAAAAATTAAAATAACAATATACAGCAATTAACGATAAAATTATAAAAAGTAATTTTTAGTCAAAAGTTTAAAAAATGTAACAATACTATACAAAAAAAGTCAGGACTGTAAATTTTTGTTTCTTATTAAAAAAAAGGAGGGTATTACAATTATTTTTCCCCCTTAACGCCATAAATATAAAATTATTGTAATAGAGAAAATAGCTTTCAGTAGACTGTGGTATCCGTTTGTTCGATTAGGATAGGTTGGCGTCCTTTTTTATGTTTATAAATTTCCGGGTTTGTTTGATACGTGTAATATTTCAAAATTTCTATTTGGATTGTGATTCTGTTCGAGTAAATGGTTGGCAAAAAAAGTGTCTGATATTTTCAGCCTATAAGATCTGAGATGCTCATTTCTTCTACAATTAAAGGATCTTCCTGTTTGTCCGACATAACATCGCTGACAATCTTGCCACGAGAGTGTATATTCTCCTGATTTGGTGGTTATGCAATATTTATACATGGCTTTTTAAATTTTTTACCGATCCATTTTGACGCGTCACCAAAGTATGTAAAGCATCTGTAATCTTTTTACTTTTCGGTGGTTCGAAGGACTGATTTCAGAGATTTTGTATTTATTGTTTTTTTTCTAATATACTTATTATTTTTGGTCGAATCCATTGTTTGTTTCTAGCTATTTGTTTGATGGTGTCCATTTCTTTGTAGTACTGGCATTGGAATAGATAATAAGCATGTATGCACTCCCTTGGTATAGTGAGGTCTGTATATGAAGACTTTCTATACACATCATATTCCAAATAATTGATTCCTTTTATGATTTTTAAGTCTAGAAAGGTTACTACATTGTTTGATTCAATTTCCAAAGTAAATTGAATCTTCATTTTCAAAGAATTGACGAAGTCCAGAAAACTCTCCATTTGCCTTACAGTACCATCAAAATAAATAATAACGTCATCCATGTTGCGGTACCAGAACTTGATGTTTTGCGGCTAATGAAGAACTGAGAATTTTTTCGTCCAAGTTCGTCATGAAAATGTCTGCCAGTATTGGAGTTAGAGGACTGCCCATTGCTAAACCCGAGATTTGTCTGTGATAGTTGTAATAGTAACATAATAGTTTTAAAAAAGGTATATTATATTATAAACTAAAGTATTAACAAGTTATTAATTGACAAAAAATTTTTTTTTGAAATACAAGCTTTTATAGTATTAAAAGGTAAAAGTGCTATCAAAAAAAAAATTTTCCTGTATTTTTAGAATCAAAATTAAATGAGTATTTAATATGTAATGGTGGAAGCGCAATGAAAAAATTAATAAATCTGATTTACATATGTGAGCTCAATTTCAGCCCCATCGATATCCGGGAAGTAGATCAAAGTAAACTTACAAGATTAGATTACAGAAAACATCGGGAGAGGTGAAAGAAAATACCAGTTTGTAAACTATACATTTTTTATACTAAAACTTAATATTTACAATTGTATGTTGATTTAATCAATCAGAAAATGAATGTAAAGAAAAAAGACAGATGGACCTTCTGGACTTCCGTAAGAAATTCCCCAAAAAATCAACATCTTTGAAAACAAACTTATGCAATTAATTTGTAGTATGCTAATCAAAATTTATAATTCATTCAAATTTCAAATTATGAAAATAATTCTTTTTTTATTTTTTGTCAAATAACCACAAAAAAACCAATATGATGGACAGTTGTACACGTTTGCTTAAAAGAAGATAATATTAATAATTGAAATTTTTATCGATGAGATCGAAATAATAAATTACCTCTCAGCGAAATGTATTTTCATACCCAACATATACTCGACATATATTGATTTTAGCCTTAAATTTGTAACACTAGAAAATATTGACCACACACACAGCATTTTGATGGAGGTGGTTATAGAATCACCTTATTTCCATTTCCACATGTTCGTACTTCTGTCGCTGTCTAGTCGTCCGCCGCATCTTTAAAATTTGAAAGTAATTTAAGTCAAGGAATGTAATAATAATTCAATTTTTTTCCTATTATGTATTTATATTGAAAACTAAGCCTTAATCATCCTTTATATTCGAAATAACTTATCATCGTTTTATATAATTTCAAAGAATAAGAATTTGTTGTCAAAGAAATTGAAGAATTTGAAATAACGTATCAAATAAGGCTAAAGATAGATGATCCCTTTGAAAAAACAAATATACCTCGAATTCGAATTTTTATATCGATATTAGTTTATGGTAAATTGTTCTCTCTTTTTCTAGAATATAATAAATCTATATTGATAATAAATATATTTAGTTCACAAACAAGTACGAAAAACGATTACGCTTGGGTACTGTATATAATCCCTACCAACTGTTACACATTTTATAATTTTAATAAATCTATCACAAAGTATTTAAATACTTTTGTATTTTAATGTTCTTTGTCTTCAATAGTGGCACGTCAGCCCTGTGTCGACCATGGAATCCGAAATAGTTTTTTCCAAGTCTCACTACGAACTATTTACTCTGATCGTTATGTTCATTATAATAAAGTGGAAATACCATTAAATTCTTTAGATTTTTACCAATGTGATGTAATTTGTGTATTCAAAAGCACAATATACTCCGTTGATAAGCTATACCAAACTATAACGAATTGTGTATAATTAGACTTCATTTTAAAGTTAAATTATTGAATAATAAGACTTTATTTTAATATGTGTAAATAAATTTACTTAAGTAAACCAAAGGCCATTGCACAAACTAGAATACAAAGTCGTACAAGATTCAAAGAGCACATGACAAACATACAATTTGGAAGAATTCATTAACCAGGTGTAGTCGCTCACGTTATTGAAAATAATCATAAAATCGACAGTCTAAAATTTTTACATTTCGTAGCCAACTCACCCAAACTAGATGCATAAGAAAGCATCTATATTCAGTAACATGGTAAGTTATGCTAACTTAAGTTAAGTTAAATTCCACTTTAGAAGTACTTTAACTTTACTTCAGTTGAGTTAACTTACACTTGGCAAGTTAGGATAAATACTTACTTACTTTAGGAGTACTTAAGTTATTTAACTTTACTAAAGTTAATATTACTTTAGTTAAGATTACTTAAGTTCAATTATCTTAAGTTAAGTTATTACTAAAGTTAAGTTAACTTAAGTTAAGTTATTACTAAAGTTAAGTTAACTTAAATAAAGTTAACTTAAGTTAAGATTACCTAAGTTAAGTTACCTTTAGTTAAGTTTACTTAAGTTAAGTTATTACTTTTTAAGATCAGATTACTTAAAATAAATTATCTTAAGTTAAGTTTAACTAAGTTTATTCGACTTAAGTTAACTTTGATTTAGTTTACATTGTTTACTCAAGTTAAGTTTAGGAAACATTGAATTAAGTTTACATATTTATAAAGATTAACTTAGTTAAGTTCCTTAACTTACCTTGTAGTAAAAAAACGGACATATTTTTAGTAAAACGGAAAAATGAGAATAAAATGTGAATTTTTTTGTTTACTCTTATTATCTATTTATAATATTGTTTGCAGTTATAGTCAAAATTGCTGATTGTTATTTTATGTAGTAATCGACGTGAGAATAGTGTCGAATTGTAGGTATATTTTATCTGATAAATTCTGGCCTGAAAAGTAAGAATATATGTTCATTACGTTAAGTACGTTTTATCGGATATGCTTATACAGTCAGTTCATAGCATAATTTAGTTTCAAAACGTTTTATCTATGTAAAATATAAAAGAACTATACAAAAACGAATTTCAATACACAAAGTGATATTCAAACAATATTTAATTATAATCCAAATTAATATAATGTTTCAAGAGAATATGGTTGGAATGAAGCACATGACCATAATAAAATTTGAAATAACATATAAAAGTGTTAATATAGTCATATTATCAACAAAACTGTGTGTCTGAAATGAAATGTGGTACGTGTTAAGTATCTGCAACATGTTGTATGTATAAATATAGTGCGGGGCATATATTGCAGTTTTAATCGATTATAATATGAACTAAACCTTTATAGACAATTATAGGTATCAATATTTTTTAAATGGTATCATGAAGGGAATGCATTTCGATAATATTGTTGTTATGTTTACTTAAGATGAGCTAACTTAAGTTATATAAACTTAACTAAGCTTATTAAGCTCCAGTTAATTTAAGTTAAGTTATAATAAGTTAGTTATGTTTAGTTAATTTAAGTTACCGAAGTTAAGTTAATTTAAGTGAAGTTTAATTAATTAATGTTACCGTAAGTTCAGTTTACCAAAGTTTAAATTTTGTTAAGTCCAGTAATGTTAGCTCAAGTCAAGTTTAGTTAAGTTAAGGTAAATTTTACTTAAGTTAACTTTAGTTAAATTAAACCTAAGTTTAGTTGTTAACTTAAGTTGCGTTATTAATATTGAATCGATTATAATATGAACCAGGCCTTTCTAGATTATTATATCTCTATAATTTGCTTGATATTTTAAAAATATGAGAAATATCATATTTAATACCCACATTACAAAATTTAGGAAAATAATTTATATGGTGGACTTTTAGATTTGACAACCATATCTTTACAACAATAATATAATATAAGTAGGGGTCCTATGTAAAGATTGATGGTTAAGCGTTTGAATGTAAACATAAAACATAGGCTTGCGCATTATACGCTAATACAAAATAATTATAATATAATAAAATAATCATTGATTAAGAATTAATCCTGTTTGTAATTAGTTACTTAAATCAAACAATACATAGATTAAACACGAAAAAAAATTTACGAAAGCCATCTGTCACGACAATTATTGGGAACGTATATCTGTGAAAAACTAATATTTGTTTTTCGAGGGAGATTAAATAGTAGTTGTTCGAGCAAAGCATTTTCACATTTTGCAAACTTTATGTGTTCGGCGGAATATAATATGTATTATAACATGAACCTAACAATCTGTATATAAACTAATTTTAGTTAAAAATTGAATTCAAAATGATGATTTCCAGATCAGATGTATCATTAATTAGGAACGAAGTACTTCATAGAGGGATCACATAGCTAGTTCTTATTAGATATTGTAATAAAAGAAACTTTCACTAAAATCGGAATCGAACTGGACCTCATCTAACAAAACCCATATAAAAATTAGTTAGCTCCTCAAATATACTAAAACAATAAATACAGTTATATAAATCACTAGCAATCTGTGGTTAGACATTATTTGGAGATAATAATAAGTTATTTGCTCATAACAAAGTCGAACAGACACAACCTTCTGGCAAAAGCCACCTTAAGCTATTTAAGTACGTTCAAAACTACAAAGATAAATTTAATGAAATTTTTTACTGGAATTGTCTAGTTCGTCTAGAAAAATTACACCCTACTGCAATATATTTTACACCCTACTGCATACAGCGTATATTTTATGCAAAAACTTCGAGCTGTTTTTCTATAATGGCCTTTCCTACGGAGTGGAGGTAATCATTTAATATTGCAAATTACTATCATAAAAAACACTTCCCTTATATATGGAACGTCGAAATAAGGAAGGATTATAAGGCTTATACTTTTTAGCTTCCGATACATCAAAAAATTATGAAAAATTTTACTTCAATATCCCAAGAGACTTAAAAAATAAATAGGAGAGGGTATAACAATAGCACTTCCAGGATTAATAGAGAGTTGAAGTATGGAATGATTATATGGTATTGCATAAAGAAAATGGGGTCATCGAAATTTCGAAATTTCCAAAGTTCGGCAACCCCCCACTTTCTATGTAACTAGAACGTTATTTGAAAGAGTGGTAGATTTTTAATTTAAATTTAGGGGGAAGTCTCTTGGCATCTCGACCGATATTATTGCCTCCCCCATCACTGGACTTAAAATTATTATAGACAATCAGATTTTTTATAGATTGAAAAAATTATAAACAAACGCATAGTTAAAGATCAGAAATTCTGCCTACGTTATTTAATTTGAAAAACAAAATTCTGGTCAAAAAAAATTAACACCTATTTAACACTGAAAAATATTTTTATTCGACCTTCAATTTTTTATCATTTCATCTTGGTGATGAATTTCGTTAATTTTATTTATATTTCTTGTACGAAATAAAAAAATTACTGTAAAGTTAAAGAGAAGAAAATCAAGAACGAATTAATGAATAATTGTTGGAGTTATCATTCAGTAGGTGTTAATTATAAATAAAAAGAAAAAAAAGACGTGTGGCACTCGGGGACTGCCGCGGTAAAGCTATTGCATAGCATTTTGTATCAACTTATGCAATTCTAATTTTTTTATTATTTATTTATTTTATTCATGCAGTATTGCTTTTTCTTACACCTATACACCTATATACTTTCTCGTAAACAGCTGCTTATGTATTCATCCAATTTCGGAATAGCTCGTCTCTATTCGTCAAGCCACACTTCCTTGTCCGTCGGAGTGGGGAGCGTGAGGTTTTTTTGTTACGGAATCTCTGGATTCGGTCCCCGCGCTCAAGGCCCGCGATAAAAGCTATGCAATGATTCCGGTAATACTTGAACAATGCGATATGCACACTTTATATAGTTGACAGTTCGTCATTCTGCTAGTGAGAAGAGATAAAGAAGTTTTATTTTGAATAGATAAAGAAGTTTTATTTTGAATTTCAAAATAAGATTTTGGTTTCTATGTAAATGAATTTAAAATTAAAATTATGTTTCGCTTACAACTAAAATTTGGAACAAAGTTGAATAAATAAATTGATGTCAATGTAATTTTTAGAATGGCAAGTATTGTTTCATTAAATTATTAACATATTGTACGTAGCGTTAACATTGACGGCAATATCTTGTCAATTAAATTTTTTTTAATTACCCAAATTTATTGTTTGTTGTCGTTTTGATGATATAAATTCCTAGACAAGACTTTTGTAGATAGGTTCCATGTTCTATACTAGAGATTTTATTGTGTTGATGTAGGCGATCCAATATAAAATGATCATTATGGTTGTTTCGAATATAGTTAGTCGATAGATAGTATCACTTAAAATGTTCATTTTAATTATAATCGAACATTATAAAACACATTTTCAGAATATATAAATGAGAGATACACTAACTTAAACGTTATAGACAAAGCAACAGGGAAAAATAAAAATAAAAAGAATTATGTTAGAGCGATTTTATAATTGAATATTGTTCATGAGTATCTTATAATGATGTATTAAAATTCAGCCTTTATCGCCATTTTTTTATTTATTAACTCAAAGTTGCTTTTAATAACTCTGGTTGTTGTTTCTATTAATTTTATTCTAAAGTTTCTAACGCTTAGAAATATTGACCACACAAGCAAAATTTTGGCATAGAATTATCTAATTAGACAATTTCCGTTTGTCCGTCCGTGGACACGATAACTCAAAAACGAAAAGATACAGTGAGTTTAAATTTGGGTTACGCACTTTGGCATAATAATGAGCAAGTTAATGAATGAGAAAGATCGATCCATTAAATTCTACTTTTTGATCCATTGAAGATACAAGAAAACTTCAAAGCTATAAACAATTAAAAAAACAACTTTTGTATGATACATTCTTTCGTAAAATGTTTAGATTCGTCACAATTTCAACACAAATTTAGCTCATAAACACCTATATAATTTCAATATGTGTATTATTATAGTTGTATTTTATGAAGTATCATCATTAAATATAGCGCAAACATTGACACTGAACCATATGTAGGGATACTAAACAATTAATGATTTCAAATTAATAATTAACTATGTTAGTTGCTGTCTTCACTTGTTTAGTTCTACATGTAGCAACGAATAAAAGTTCTTTTACTCTTCTACTTCAAAAATAATTAATGTACAAAAAACAAATTAATAATTATTTAAGGTTATGCTTCAAAATAAATACATGATTTTGTAGAGATTTATTTTCCAAACAATTTCTTGATTTGTTTTTTAAATTAGTCTATCGAAATAACCAGATGTATTCTAGTTATTCTGGAATCCAATATTCATTATTTAATAAAAAAAATTGCACTTATAAACTTTTCGTTTTTAATTTTTTTGTACCTTGTTGCTTGGGCTATTATAAAAAAAATTTTACATTAAACTAACGATACTAGCACTATATCCAAACGGATAAAGCGAGCATCACCGTATTCACTAATAAGCATCAGTTTACTATATCCTAAAGCCATCAGTTTCATCATAAATTATCGTTCTTCATTATTTATTTTTATTTTTTCATTATAAAAATTGAAATAAATGGTTTAAAAGCTCCATCATGGCGTTGGTAAAATGTTTAAATTTATTACAGACAAATCTAGTCCTTATTAAAATTTTTATTTTTATGAACATTTATAACTATTAGATCAGTTAAAATTACTAGGTTTAATTATGTTTCAGTAATTGGTATGTACAATTTTGATTAAGGCATTTTAATTAATTAATAACAATAGTCTTAAAAACAAAAGAAGAATGAAAGGAAGCTAATTTTTATTTACAAAATATCGAAAATTTTGAGGCTTAAGTTTTGTTTACTTCCGATGATATCGCGTGTGTATTTATTTTAACTTGACGATCATTTATACGTTGTTGAAGATAAATTTCGATAGATCAGATTATTTTTTATTTTATAAATACGTATTTCTTCTACAAAGTAGTCATAATCAGTACGAAACCGTTGTGCAAATACGTATTCATAAAAAACAGTCGAAATACGTATTTATAAAATACAAAATAATTTGATGCAAACAAAAAAAAAAAAATAAAAATCGAAATTTATTCGACAAAAACCTAGAGTTCTCATTAATAATTATAAAATTGTACTACTTCTATTTCTTTATTCATCAAGTTCGTTAATTTTATTATGTCGTTTATTGTTTGTAATATTTTTCAGAGCTTGATAAAGTCTTAAGAATAAAGACGACACGTTGCTAATCAATGATAGTCTAAATTGATTTAACTGGTTTCTTCCAATTACCCGTGATCCTGGTCTATTGTTATTAATATTTGTAACATTGCTATGAAATTCAAATAATAACTAATAAATTTCTTCGAACAAATGTATGAAAAAAATCAATATTTTTTGAAATTTTATAAACTATTACAATCATTTAAAAACTTTTATAATCATTTATTTGTTCTACTAATTATTAGTATAATGCTTACAGTTTGACAATAATAATGAGAACAAATTAAATAAAATTTTTATAAGTAAACTCACTAACATAAATTATTTTTAACTATTAATTAATACTTGCTATGCTGTCAATAAAATTATATTAATGTTTCATAGTTCATTCATTCATCACAAAAGAAAAACCAGCAATGATAACAAGTTTTTTATCGTCAAAAAAAAAAAAAAAAAAAAAAATGATTTTACCGATTTTAATGAAAAGTTATTCAATTTTCGGTTACATAGTTACGCGTCCAACCAATATTTGTTTGAGATAAGCGGGACGAAAAAACCCGATCATGCATATATTCATACATACGATATCTCTCTAAAAACGTAGAATTTGGGTTCTCATGTAAAAGAGTTCTTGGTTTCTAGCGCCTTCAAACGTAAATATATGTCGAAATAGATTAGATAGTACAAAATTAATTTCGACTGTATTATTTAACTTCAATGTAATATCAATCTTGCACCTAATAATGAATTTTTTTCATGTAAATCTTTTTCACAACAATTTTTCTAACTTCATTTCAAACGTTAGCAAATATGTTGAATAAAATCATTTACAATAAAAAATAGTTATTATTTTACAGCACTACAGCTATATGTAAAATAATGAATAAAATAAAAATAAAAAAAACTTTAAAACACAAAATTGAAACATAAATGAAATTATTTTATGATGACAAATGAACAATATGTAGGTTTATAAATTAACGTCCATATATAGGCCTTTGGTAGTGACGTTTCATCTTGTTTGTAAACCAGTATGTGTTTGTATGGCCATGTATGTTAGTTTTTTTAGTTCAAAATTTAAATTTCACTCAGTGAAGATGTATAAAACTATTTTGTAACAAAATTTCTTACTTGTAAATTCTTAAAATTTTCATGTTTTGAAATGTCCTACACATCTTAGTTAACTGAGATCGCGAATTATAATACCGATTGAGCTGAGTAATGATTTTTTTGTTTATTAAATGTATATAAAAATTTTATTGGCTTTTATGCGCCTGTGTATGTAAGTTCTGGGACATTCACGCAAGACGTGTGTTATTTGAAAAAAAAAGTTATTATGCCAGGTTTGTGCCAATGGAGTTAAAGTGTAATAATGGTACAAAATCATTTTCAAATATTAATAACTAACGAGTGTAACGTGATTTTACACAGGTAGTTCCCGTTCAAGTGGGAATACATGGATAAAAAGTAGCCTTTATTACCCGGGGATAGTGTACCTTCTTAATACTGAAAGACAAATCGTTCCTGTAGTGTTTAAGTTTATTCGTTACATACAAAAATGCAATTGTTTGTCCTCCATATAATGTTGGTATAGATTAGCTGACCAATAGCTATTATTTAATAATTGTACAAAATCATGTAGTAACTATTGGCTTGTCATGAGATACTATTTAAGTTAAAACAAGTGATTTTTATTTAAAACAAATATATTTTATGCCAACTGTGTGCTAACGGTGATTGAAATTAAAAAATTGTAGAAAATCATCTCTAAATATTCAATAATAACCCGCCATTAGCTACTATCTAACTAAAAACAAATTATATTTATAAAATATTATTTTGTGGCAGTTGTGAGCCATTGGTGAGTCAAAACTTAATAATGGTAATAAATCAATTCCAAAAATCAAATGTTAGTTCGCAAAGAGCAACTATGTAACTAGAATCAAATGATATATGTTAAAAAATTATTCTACGCTAGCTATTAGTCAAAGTTTTATTATGGTACAAAATCTGTGAATGTATTGACTAACCAGTTTTTGTTTTAGTTTAAATTCTTATTTGTAATTAAGTAACAGTAGCCAATGATGAGGTCATGGTAAGCTAAAATATGATAAAAATACAAGGTAACTATGAGCTCATTATGACCTTGTTTTTTCTAATTTATACTTTTAAGCCAACCATTGGCTGTAAAAATTAGACAAAATTCTACTTGGGTAGTTAATGCTTTGAATATACAATACCAAATAGTTTCACGCGGTAACTACCTTAAGTAGCATTGGAAGTTTATGATTGAAATTATTAAATGTATTTATAACAATCGTCAAAAATAACTAACATTGCATAATGGTTAAATGTCCGATATATTCTTAAGTATCAAGTTTGGAATTATTTATAATAAAATATATTAAAATAAAATATTCATTCATGGATTCATAAAATATATTAATAAATTAATTATCTAGTATTATGAAACAGATTCTAAATTTGAACTTGTCTTTTGTTTCTTACACTTTTTAACTTTTTAATTTTTAATTATATTATAAGACAATTAGCTTGGTGTGAGCTCAGTGTTTTTTTCAGTAAATTTGAGATTAAGGAACTTCAAGATTTAAAATTTTCAACATACTTCAAAAATAGATGATAAGTATTAAGACATTTTATGATCAAATTAATAAAAAAAGTATGTACAATCTCAAATAAAAATTTTTTTTATGGATAAATTTAGAACTATATCAACCCATCCTTTACCTTCATTTTCACTATATTCTAAATCCATAAATCTAAAAGGCAAATAATTTTTACCAGATGAAAAAGTTTTCAAGTCTGTATATATTTTTTTGATGTATGTCTACGCATAACTTTTTTCAGAGTTGTTCGATTTGAATGATTCTTTTTTTATTGGATGCGTTATGCTTCGAAGTAGTTCCCTATTTAAATTTTAAAAGAAAAATCCTATTCGAAAAGGAAAGAGTTTAAAACGATTTTATAGAAACATTTCATCGCATAAAAATAATTTTCCGTGATATTATACAACACTCAAATTTCTGTAAACAATTATAGTAAGTTCGTTCTTGCTCTGCTGAGAAGCTGAGCGATAATTAGCGCTCACTTTGAATGATAATTAGTCACAAGGAAATTATAGTTTAAGTTTCGAATTTAAAATAACTTTTTACGTTAAGTTAACAAATTTTTTTAGTGTTAAAGAAATTTATTTATATACCACGATTTTTACACGAACTTAAAGTTCAAAATAATTTAAAAATACATCATCATGGCGTAAAATCCCGCCCAAATTTCCAATTGTTTGTTAAAATTTGTGAGTACCAATGAATTTTGTATGCAAATGATTGAAACAAAAATTCTGAAAACGTTATAAAGCTACATGGCGTTTTATTATATTTATTAGGCGAATATAAATTATTATTTACTTTTCAGTTCATTTTAAAAAGACGTGGAACTTATATTAAAAATATTATTTATATCTTCATAAGTTTTGTATTATCTAGCTGATTGGCTCCAAAATAAAAATATTTAAATGCTTTCTATTTTTTCTGGAGTTATTAACTTCAGATTAAATTTAATATGCTCTCATTTATTCATATGCCAGATGTAATATAATATGACCCAATCCGGTATTCTAATTATTTCCATTCGATGTTATTATATTAGTGGCTATAGAAGTAAGTGGAGCTTTGTACTAGAGGATTTAAACAATATTATTTATACAAATGTATGATGCTTCATTAAATTTTATCAGCTTATATTTATCAAATGTTTTTCAACTATTAATTTTCATAAAATGTTATTATTATTTTATTAAAATGACTTCTAGGTAAATAGGATATTTTTTATCCTTTGGCTAACAATTTTAATATATCAATAGACAGTGTATGTTCTAATTTAGTTACAATGAAATTCTAAACTTATGTATTATTGATTTGTGTGATACACGACAATAATTGTACCATCTATCACATGTTACTGTATTTTGAATCTACCAATAATAGTTCTACCAATAATACCTGTTTCTGTGCTTCCATTTGGAATCTTTATAATTTATTCAAGATAACACCATTATAGAAAATATGTAATGGAGGAATTAAGATAAATAAAACAGTATGATATGTGTCATTAAAGAGTGGTATTTCAATCAAAGGCATATTATGGTGTACTTTCTTAACTTTAAGTAATTTTCTCAACGTAATTCTATCGATACCGGAAGTATTATATCCCTATTTGAAAAATAATATTTATTTGCCACGATTTTAAAAATATAGTATATATAAATAAAAATACATAACTCCCAAACTACAGAACGAATATTTATTATTTTCTGATAAATTATAGTAGAAAAAAATAGTAGAAATAACTGCAGTCTCGGAGGTTAAACTTTCGAAAGTGATCTTTTTTTTTTTTTGATACAATAATGAAAATTTCTCCTGAACTGTTTATCTGGTTTTTATGAAATTTTGTATTTACATGTAGGTACCTATACATAATCGTCTGAAATTGAGTTTAAATCGATTATTCCGCAAAATGGGTGTTAAAGAATAATAAAAATACGAACAATAAAACTGAAAAAAAAAATAAAATCAAAAACTCATATTAGTCATAATGTGAAATCGTACTATCAGTGAATCTTATAGGCCAATGAACAAATGGTGGAAGCCCAATTAATTTAAGTAGTTATTTTAATTACTCGACTATGAATTGTATATTTATTAACGCGACCAACATGTTTACAAAACACGTTTGCTTGAGACAAAAATTGTTCGTTGTATATCAAAAATAAAATCTACACTATCAATTTAAAACGATTTTCAAACAATTCAAACAGTAAGTTTTTTGTTTGTAAGTAAAATGCTACAATTTTTTAGAAATAGTTTTCTTCGAAATTTCGATAGGTACAGCTCCCAAGTATTCGAATATCATTCAACAGCTCCGACAAAACATTTCATTACATATCGGAGCTAAATATTTCTTTTGTTTGATCCTCGATATATGGTTTTATCCCCAAAAATTAATGATTTTTTATTATCGACATAATAATGTTCATGCTTGTTCTTGATTTGTATTCTTAATCGAATAATAAAAAATAGCTTGTTCTAAATAATCGGTAGTCGTTTATATACAAGCGCATTAAACGCCATTTGTGACATTAATTCATATATGTTAAATATGATTGCACTGCGCTTGCGTACATCTATCCAACAACCTACTTCCTGACTATATAGAATAACCTTAAGAGATTGGCGTGGTTATGATTTACATTGTGTTGTTTTTAAACGGTTTGGGCTCCCGCGATAACGACAAATTTTGTTCGGTTGCAAATGACTTCAAAGAACACAAGCTTTTTTCCTTTCATGTTTCAAATCTTTATTCAGTTTAACAATGTTAAAATTAATAATTATGATAATATATTATATATTTTCTTAAAACAAACCAAAGAAAATATAATGTTTTGATTGGAAGTTATTGTTTTCGTCCCCGAAAAACCAAAAAACTTTAGCTTTAAGGCATCATGATGTTATGTAAACAAATTTATATTTATATTTTACAGTGTTTATGTTTAAATTTGTGTATGTGAAGTCACGTAAGCATAACCTATAAACATTTTTAGTTCAAAACATATTTCTGAAACGATCATACTTCAATGTAGATTAATTCACTGCTTGTTTGCGTCACAGATTAACAATTTTTAGCACCAAATAGGCTTAGGTTCTTTTTAAAGTACAAAGGAAGCCATTAATTTTTCCCAAGCAATGGCTTATAAATGTCAACTTTTCTATTGAGTTCGTCTAATAAGAACATTTAAATGAAAGCTTATTTTAGAAAAATGATTTTACTATTAATTTTAAAAATTGGTGGTGATTATTTTACAAAAATGGCAGGAAGATACGTGATACTATCTTACAGCGCACTATTTAATTATTGAGAAAACCATTGGTCTGTGGTAAAAAAGTCTTGTTTTCTTCTATTTCATACATCTAAGGACGTTCCCATTACATACTTTTGCTACTTTGTATCACCTATTAACATGTGTGTTTTATTCGTAAAAAACCTTTTGCAATTCACTCTACGGTGCTAAGTTTGTATATATTTACTATTCAAATTTTAAGATTTAATATTTAACATTTAAAAAACAATCAGAATTTTCCTGCGACCGTTTTGAAAAACTGAGAGCCTTTAATTAAATAACAAACACTGGCACAAACTTTAATTAATGGCTCAAACGTACCAACAAGTAAATGGTAAAAAATTTTTTATTCCTTTTGGAATAACACGCTCAATGGTTTTAAAGAATGCACTTTAAATAATTACAAAAATTTAATTAACTCACCGTGCTTTATATTTTAATTAAATATTGAGTAACAAATTTATCTGACTTTTGTATTAATAAATAAATAAAAAAATATTATATTTATACAATGTTTATGTCTTCATAAAAAATTCAAAATAACAATTTTTTTACTGGATCAATTATTTTCCAACTGGACTAGATGAATACAAATCAATACACCATCATTTACTATTCGGATCGACTACAAATTTTATTATGACACCTAAGAAGCTGATACTGACCTCTAAGAAGCTATCAACTGAATCGATAAGATCTCTGATTTGCCTTATATTTACCATTTAAATATAATCTAAAAAAATTAGATAGTTTTACACAATTGTTATATAATTAAAACTACCTATTTAAACATCTGCACTGATTTTCTAGAAACTTCTCGAAATCATTCGTTCTATTATTATAACATATATACACTAACTGTTTCCAGAAAATATTATAAATACATCGATAGCTATTTAAAAAAAAAAAAAAGAAGTTAATTTGTATAAATAATTTCTTTTTTACGAATTTTTTCCATGCTTTATAAAAATAAAATTATAAAGATATAAACAGGAGCGTATAATAATTTTTGGAAAGTACATTGAAGTACACTACATCCATCAAACTTTTAAAAAATGATTACTATAGTCAAACCTCTAGAATTGAGGCTGCTATAAGAGAAAATCATTTATTCCTTGTATAACTGTACAACTGGGATTGCTACTTGACTGTACGCCTGTAAAGTAAAGACTATATTTTACATCTAATATTTCTAACTGGTTTTTGTGTTCTTAAATTTTGAATTGCATTTTCAATAAAATAAGCAAATTAAAAACTCTTAATTTTCATAATCAAAATCTATTTGCAGTAAATTATGGGAACGTCCTTAAATAAAAATATCATAATAATGATAACATATAGAATATATCTTTTTATATTTTAAATTGTGTAAATATACGGTTTTAAATCTGTCACAAACAAAGAAATGATACAAAATATATTTATTGCACTGGTAATAAAATAAAATATAGCACACAGAATAAAGTATGTACATGTATTAAATATTCTCTAGAGGTCTTTATTGAAATGTTTTTTTTTTTTTTATATATATATATATATTTTTAGTAAAATATATATTTTTTTTAAAAACGTATATTTATTTTCGATTGTTATAATATGGTACCTATCTTTTACAATTCTGACAAAATGTGTGTAGGCGTACACTACCGTCCGAAAAATTATCCACTCATACTTATTACATACTTCAAAACAGAATCAAAGATAATGATGTGAAAATATACAATATTTCATTAGGGAGAAAATCAGATAATTAATAAACCATAGAAAAAGATTTTTCATTTTGTTACAAATTAAAACTCGGATTTTTTATTATTCATGTGAATATTCTTCGCACAAACCTGAAGATATACAATAATGGAAAATTATCGGTGACACATATAATACATAAAAATTTTCAAAACACAAATTAATAAATATTTAAAATGATGATAGAAATAACTTATTAGTATATTCATAAAAATGTCCCTGCTTAACAATATTTATCACTGATGTAATATCCACGTATTTTTAGAGCAGAAGATTTACTTCAAAATACATCAATTAAAATTATAAACGTAATAAAACTTTCAAAAAATAATTTTCTTTATTGCATTGTGTTGTACTAAAACGGAAATAATAATAGAATGAAGTGCCTAGAAGCTATTTTAAGATTACAAGGCTTTATTGGGGTAATCCGGTGTTTCAGGGCGTATTAAAATATTGCTGTTTTTCTTGGTCTAACTCACATCAGAAAAATCTTCAGGAACATGTTCCCATCAGGAAAATAAATAGTTTTGTCGCACTGAAAAATATGTTAAGACACAATAATGGAAATGTACTAAGTTGAAAGTGTGAAAATTTTTATCATTCCCTATTATAATCAAATAAAAAGTATCAAATAATTGCTTTTGTTGTTTGTAAGAAACTTGTAATAATCAGATGTTTATACAGTGTGTAGTGTAATTTGATTGGATGCATGTTAAAAACTTACCTTCGCTATAGTCTAAATGCATTTTTCTAACAAGAAATATTTTGATCGTATTTATACACAAGTTTTTCAATTTAAGTTCAAATTCATGAGTTTTTTTTTTTTTTTTTAACAGTACTGTATATAAATAAAGAATTTAATCTGTATGTATGAATGTGTGTCTCAAAAACCTCCAGGGTACTTCTTGACAAGGTTGATATTGCCTAAATAGATTGCTTCTATAGCACAAATAGCAGAAAAAAATCTGAAATACGTCTGTGTATTTATATCGTTTTTAGAATAATATCATTGTTCTATGTTTGATGTATCCGGTAAGGGAAAATCATGCGTCTCTATTGTACACACAATTTTATATATTGATAATCAAGTTTGAAAATAGCGAAAGAAATAAATGAAAATCCAAATACAAGACCAAAACACGAATTTTATTCTGATTTTCAATGGAATAATAGAAGTTATTTTTACAAACCTTAAACCTGTCGCTTTCAAACTTTTTTTCCCGCGTACCCCTTACGAAAATAATCATAAATTTTGCACTCGAGTATACAATTATATTAATTTCGTACCAGTTAAACTTTTTTTCTGCGGAAGTCCATACAGTAGTGATAAGAGAATCATGGATTTCCCTTTAGAATTTTTTGCGTACTTGAAGGGTTGAAAATATGTCTTTCAACAAATTTTTATATCCGGTATATACATTTTTGAATCAGGATTTTGAACAAAACTTTTTTTTTGTAATAATTAGAAAAGTCATATTTAACTTTTGTAATAATACAATTTTTATTTTTTTCGTTATAATTAAAAAGTTATAGCAAATAAAAAAAATTTTTAGTTTATTACGTTCATATTATCCCACGTTGTTAATGTCTGTGTTTTGAAAGTATAATATCATGGATGGCATTCACATAGGATGTGCATCAATGTTGCATATTAGCACGATGGTAGGCCCCATATATATAGGTGGGATTTGGATGAAAAAAAATTCCAACTGTTATTTAATGTTGATTCGATTCATAAGGGCGTCGTATGCAGAGAACCAAAAATTTTGAGGGGAAATTCAAAATATTAAAAATGTTTTATATTTTTAAATAAAAGATTCTATTTCAACATGCAACAAAATTAATCTTTGTCTAATACTTGCGATTATCAAATATGCAAATAAATTTTAGATCAAGAATATATGTACTTAACAAACAATAAGATACATTCTGGGGATTTTTTGATGATTTTAAGGTTTCTGATACAGTCACAGAAAGTACATGAAATATAACAGTTGTATGCTATTTTATGAATTTTCTTTGTCAGCTTTAGTTTGTTAAAATTTCTCTATGACCGAGAATCCTAATCCTTGTAATATTAATTTGCAAAGCAAAGGGAATATTAAAAAATTCTAAAAAAGCGAAAGAAGATATCAGTAAACGCTTTTTAAGTTTCAACTACAAAAAGAAAATGACAATTTTTGAATAGTACCAAAAATTTGAAAAAATGAATGATGGAACCGATTTTAAGCTCACTTGTTCAGTTTTTGATTTTCCAAATTGTTTTAAAAAAATTTGTGGAACTTTTTTTATTCAATAGCTACTATCAAAATATGGAAATCATTTAGTACACTAAGATATATTAAACATACAAAATATTTAATTATGTTATCTATTCCTGTGAATGCTCTATTTATAACAGAAGCTTTATTTTACTAATTCTAGAGAAATTTTTAGAAAATTTAATTTCCTACATAATTCATATTTCTAAGGTAAAGATTGGATAAAAATAATCGAAACGTATATCGACACAATTATATATTTTTGTAAAAAGTTAAGCACTTATAAAATATATTATGTAGATTTAAATGATATTTTTGGCAGTTGAACCTATTGGTTGGGGGTGTTATACAATAAAAGCCAAATTTTTCATTTTCAAGCAGATTTACATCGATTCCGTAAAACTGCACCTAGGAACTATTATACAAAAAATGATGGATGAACTTATGAAAAATATTTTTGAAAAATTTACCTTCTGCAAATAAGATTGTTTTAAGAGTCTATTTCCCATTTTATCATATCGTTTCCTATCGAATACAAAAAACTGCGTCATCTTAGTTTTAATAATTTTTTTGCATTTTAACCTACAAAGTGGGAGGAAAAGTTATATAATAACTAATTTCCCATTTTATCGAACCATTTCTCATCGATTGAAAAATATCATTTCGTCATTCTCTATAAAAAAGTATACCCATGCATAAAAAAGTTTGGTATTTTTGCCCTATAAGAAAAACGATAAGGAGTTAAATATTAATTTCCTTAATCATGCCACATCGAATACTATAGACTACATGTGTCTATCATGCGTAGGACAATGAAAAATTGTCTTACCCACCGTAATGCTAAGCACAATGAAAAATTGAGAAACTAATAAACACGAGATTACTTAATTTTTATGATGTGTATAAAGTTTGGATTTTAAGGACCAAGGCTACGTTGATCAATTTGATAGAAAACTATATAAGAATTGCATGAAAGGTATTTCCTCCTGTACTGCTCCGGAAAATGGAAAATCGAAAATTTTAGGACATTTTTTTTACTAAGACTATATATCTACAGATATTGATGAAAACTCTAATATTATGTGAAAAACGTTCCCCTCCCGTGCAGCTCAGGAAAATGAAAAATTGTAAAATTGAGGAAACGAAAGTTTTGATTTTAATTACGAATATGTTGTGTTTTAATTAAGAATATGGACCAGTATTTGAAAAACTTTATCAGCCCTCCTCCTTGCTCTTGAGAATTTTGAAAAATCCCATGTTATTGCCCTATCAACTTTGAAAAACATGTATACGAAATATCATGCTCCTTCTTTATGCAGTTTCTGCCACACATTGATTTTGGAAAAACAATTATCACCTTATAATATAATACAGATATGAATGAAACAGAAAACCAAATTTTCACATATTCATACATCGTTAATTATTTGTTTCAGTAAATATTTTAATAATAAATCTAAATAAATACAAAAACATCCATCGTAACATATAACAAAACATCTGATGAGTACTCAAGTAACCTTCATGTGTGAACTAATCGATGATGTGTGTGAAAAATTTGTTCTGATTTTTGTATATTTGTTATTAATGAAACGCGATTTGATTGAGATACTTATATTTAACAAGTTCGTGTGTGGTAAAAATATAAAACCAGATACATGCACTTTACATATGACAAAAACTTAAAGCAATTTATGATTTTAGTTGGCAGTCCGATTTAAATGAAATAGGTACCATAGTCGACTTATTTTTCAATGTATGGTAAAACAATTTTCGTATTACAATAACAAAAAACAGATATTTGTAAATTTGAAGCAAATTTATGAGGAAATTCAAAATTTCGAGAGTTTTCAAAAATATAGATATATTTTGTAAATGAAATGGGCACCGGGATTTGATGGTATTAGAATGTTATTTCAATAATTTTTAATTGAAATCGGAGCAAATATAATTTTTGAAGAGAAATCATCTTTATACAAATTCCAAATTTTTTTAAATGAATAAAAAAATATCAAAATCAGTACTATGATTAGCACTGGTGTCTTCGATTTCAATGGACTTTAGATCGAATCCTACAGCATTCATTCAAATAAAATTATTATTTTTTGATATTTATCCCAAAATTAATTTTAATTGCAGATTATTTCTTCTCGTTTACTAGTTTTCAACGAATCAAATATTTAACATAACAATATAATAACTGAAAAATTTTAAATAATATATTGAAAATTTTGTAAAACACACGTGATTGTTCAAGTTTTTACTTCTATCCGTACTCCCGAGGTGCAAACTTTTTTGTTTTGATATCGATAGGTGTAGCTCGGGTAAAATTGATTAAGTATGATTAGAACATGCTTATGAGCACATACATATCCTATAACCATAGAAGTATATAACAAATATGGTATGATAACAAGTGAATAGGATTTCATGTATCATCACTATTTTCATACATCATCATATCATATACATGAGAGCGTGTATTCATTATAACAAACATAAAACACCGTGAAACAAACAAAAACAATAATAATACATGATGTATTGATTAAAAATATAAAAAGAACAATAACAATAAATGATACACATTACATCATGTACATAATATTGGTTATATGTTTAAATCAACACATTATGTGTAAAATGTAAAATATTATGTTACTTGTGATGTGTGTAATTATAAACGAGTAAAGAAACAAATTTGAAATTTAGGAATAGAACGCATTGCAAATTCTTTTACAGTTGATTCTAGGTTGTACAATATCTATCAATGACTGAAGAGAGTCTATCTGTAGCGACACTATCTTACAAAACTAATTTTTTTAGGTTAAATAACAATTATTGCAGCATAAGTTCCATTAAGTCACGTTATTTGTTTACGGCATATCAAAAACTAGTACGTATTTAACTCAATTGTTTAATTATACATAATTAAATTCGTCTCAGAAGGCTGTATGTGCTAAATTTCTAACTATTCTAACTACAAAAAGCAAAATATATGCGTTGTAGGTTAGATTACCACCATGCCACAACACAAATCTTGTATATCGTGATTACCAACTCACTAGTTCAAGGGATGTTTTATCAATGTCGCCACATCTCTTTCTGCCTATTTTGAGTTTGATGGTTTGTAGGACCAAAAAGCTAATTTGGGAAAATGGGTTATTTACAACAATTCATGAATATAAAATATAAACAATTATTAAGAGTTCAAAGGTAAACTAAACTTTTTTCAAAGTTCAAAAGGTAAACATTCAGTTCAGAATTAATTTTATTTATTTTATAGATTAAAAAATTAAGACAGGGAGGATTTTGTCTTAATTTTTTCATCTATAAAATAAATAAAATTAATTCTGAATTGGATGTTTACCTTTTGAACTTTGAAAAAAGAAAAAATATTATAAATAATAATTGCATTCTAAATTTAGTGAACAATAAATATTATATATACGGGTCCATAACAATGAAAGTATACCTACTCGGGCTTTCAAATATTTCATATAAATCGATTAAACTTGTTACTATGAAGCTTAATTTAAGCTCGGAATGACAGTATGATCCTGATGTCTATTTTTTACCTTAAGAAAAATAATGTTTTTGTGATATTATAATAACTCTTCGCATTTATCATAGAAATTCATTTCAAATGCACAATTTTATTGCAAATTCCATAAACTTAAATAAAACTGTGTAACAACACTGAAATCGAAACTGAACAGTTATTGCTATTTAAAAAACATACAATCACTAAAATTTTATCGCTATCGTGAAAAATTTACCTGTGATTTGTTTGTTTAACGTCATTTTCCAAACTATATTTGTAGGTTAACTCAAAACATAGCCATAATAACTGCCAATAATAATAAAGTTTATAAAATACAATTGGGCCAGTAAATATCCTGCCATGCCGAACTTATTTTTATACAATATCGCGTAATAATATGCAGGTGGGAATAAGCTATTGTAATCTGCATAACACTGCAGTTAATTAACTAGTATTTT
Source organism: Chrysopa pallens (assembly GCA_020423425.1). Taxonomy (NCBI): domain Eukaryota; kingdom Metazoa; phylum Arthropoda; class Insecta; order Neuroptera; family Chrysopidae; genus Chrysopa; species Chrysopa pallens. Next base: position 65,262,145 of record CM035592.1, read on the forward strand.
GAATAATATCGTAAATAATTTTGTTCACATATAGTTTTTAAAACTCTTATCAGATGTATCCAATACGTATTCAGGTATTCATAATATTATATTTCATATATTTATCAATTACCTCCTGCATCCATTTTCATAAAATATAATTGTGCTTTATAAAAAAAAAAAAATGCGTGGAAGAAGTGAAACTTCGTAATGTGGAAATGAAAATTGGTAGGGGTAGAAATTGATTTTTAGTGAACTCATATTCTTTTTTTAAGACAAACTTTATTAAAATTGCTTACAATTCACAATTGATCGAATGTTTTAATTATTTTCGAGTGAAGAAATATCCAAATCTCTAACATTTACAGTGGGATTATGGTAGCTAAAGTAAGATACGAAATGTTTGAGTTATAGTTGTAGAAACTGCAATCAATTGATATTCACAAGAGACGTACCTTAACATAATCTTAAATCCGTCGCATTGTCCATTCTCTCATTTTTTACAATTCTTATCTAGTAAATTTAAAATAAAATGCTACCCTATTAAATTATATGTATATCAAATCAAAATAAAAAACAAGTAAATGAAATAATGAATATGCTAAATTAAAATTGAACAACATGTACTTATTTCAGGTAATTTCACGACGCTAACACTGTTTATTTGCTTGGAATCTACCGACTCACTCTCTTTCTCTCTCCTACTTTATACCTTTATGTATCTTTCTTTCTCCCTTCCTCTTACGTTGGGATATTGGACGCCACTAGTTGCATACGCTCGCGCTGGCCTGTAACAGGTATACTACGCGCATGCGTTCGAGTGCTGCGCATTCACTCTCGCTCTATCTCTTTCTATCACCCCTCCCCAGGAGCGTAAACAGTTTAACGCCACAGTGCTTTCATATCCCATTCATGGAAGCGTTAAATGTTTAACGCACCCTTTTTGGAAGTTGCATTAGAAGTTTCACTTCAAAAAATATATATCGAAAACAGAATATCTAAGGAAGACATCAAGCCTACAAAATCACTGTTATAATAACATGCAAATATGCTGTTTGGAATCAAAAGAGAAAGCAAAGATAAATGATTGTATGCTTCGCCGAAACTTAAGATTTTTACCTAAGCATTTAAAAAATTTGAAAATGAATGTTAATGAAAGATGAGAAAAGTGTGTTTTTGTAATTCAAAGTATTGGTTGTATGGATGGGTTAACTTATAAATGTATTTTACATTTTGGTTGTCAAATTTTCGGATAACAAAGAGAGTGTTTTTAATAATAACGTTTCCTGATTCGACAAAAAATCTACTGACCTAATGTGTCAGTAATGAATTTGGCACGCGACTGAGTGATTATAAATATTGATTATTAATTTAAAGTAAATATTTTATGAATTCTTATACAATATTTATTTTATGTTGATTGCGATTAGTGATAATAACACATAACGTATATGGAACAAAAGAATGTGTTTGAAAATAATAACTACGATATGAAAGTAATATATTTATTTCAAAGATATGAAAATTATTTGAAATAAGTTCTATAGATAATTCCTTATCGATTCCTGAAAATATTACTAAATAATACTGCCATTCAGAAAGAAATTGTATTTATAACTGTACTAATTACTGCTTTTTCAAAAATAGTCAAACTTAGTAATTTTTATTGCATTTATTAGTTAGATTGTTAACGGCACAATATACGTAGGAAAATCAAGTCACCAAGTCCAGAAAAATTTTTTAATGCTAGGGCATTTACAGATTAAAGCCTACATTATATCCAGGTATACTAATGAGTATAGACAAAAATATATTATAGAGTATAGACAAAAAATTTTTACAAAATATATTCGGTCATTCAAAATATTTCATAAAAGAAATAAGGCTTATCAATAAATAAATGTTATTGATATCTAAGCTTTATTTTATTTTTTTATGGAATTACAGAATCATACGCAACACGTTTTCACAACTCCGTCAATATTGGTATCAAATAAAAGGATTTGACTAGTAGAATATTAAACACTATAATTTCAAATCCAAGATATGTCGGAGGTTTTTTTAATTTTTTAATTTATACTTGTACTACTTAATTTTAACATTAAAGATTGTATAAGTTATTAATATCAATATGCATTTCAAGAAAAGGAGTTTTAAGAAGAATGTTCCAATAAAACAACAGTAATTGGTAACTATTTTTTAAAAGTTATTCCATTGACAGTGTGAGGAAGTGAATTATTAAAACTTTCCATCTACATTTCAAAAACAACTTAAAGTCTAATCAACGGTATTGTAATTCAAGCCATATTTATAAAATACTTTTGAAAAGAAGTAATAAATATAATACATTCTAGAAAAAAATACTTATCTTTTGAGTGAATAATGATAAGCCGTCATTTTTTTCTCACTATATACCACCTTTTGCTATAATATCATAATAATAATCGTATTCAAAAAATAATAAATATCTTTACTATAAAGAACAATAAATATTTTTATTGTAAATAATAAAATGGGTATTATTATATGCAAAATACTATTCGAAACAGCTCTTATAAAAAACTATAAATTATTAACTCTTTGATAAAAAGTTTTAGATTTTACCTTCGAAAATAGAAATCAAATAAACGGTCTTGGATGCAACTCGAGAAATTCACATGATTAATTCGCATTTGAAAAGATGAAAAAATGAATGCACAATTTATAAATAAATAAAAAATTAAGTTAGATTCATTTGTTTAATTTTTGAATAAACATAAGTGTAATTATTATCCTCTCCGTGTATGAAGTTTGTTTTCAGAACATTTTGCGATTGTAATAGAAACGCAGTACTGCGGTATAAATCAAATTATATTGTAGTTTCTAAATAATAAATTAATTTATATTGAAAATTTGGGATTATTTCTTAAAAATTTTACACATTGAATGCATTTATTTACGCTTTTTAAAGGAACTACAATTAATGGCAATATTTTATAATCTCAAAATAATCGTTCTAAACCAAAGCATCAAAACCATAGTTTTCTTTTGAAGATATTTTAAACCATCATTTCGTTATATTAAATGGCAGCTTCTTGAAATAGACACCTTTTTTTTTTTTTTAAATTTGACGTTTTTCCTAACAATAACTATAGCCTCAATTATTGAGTCGAGTTGAAATTACAATCATTATATTTTTTAATGAGTCTACTTACCTTGTAATTTTAAAATTCTCTTCGACGTAACGAAATAGAAAGTCAATCTTTTCGAAAACACTCCCTTTTAGAATACCAAGCGAAGTGAAGAAAAATGAAAGAAAATATTTCAAATTAAAATTGTTTATGTCATTTAGCACGTAAAAGCAAAAAATATAAAGAATTTAGATAAAAATGTAAAAATATCTAATATAAAATTTAATTAATATAAAATTTAATTGCTCATCTTTTCAGCTTTCATAATAATAATCACATGCATATATAAAAATGTGGTATACTAGTCAACTATTCAAAAATGGTTTTGAATTTCTAATTGATTTTCAAATTTAAATTTAAAAAAATTCTCAACGCAAAAAAAGCAAATGAAAATAACCTTCCGCAATATTTACTTCCATTCACAGACATAAAACTTTTTTTAAAAAGTAAAATTGAAGTGAATAATACTAAGAAAATCGAAATGATAGGCAAAGAAAGGGGAATAAATTATTTTCAAATATACCTCAATCAAAACCTAAGCCGTGCTTTCACGTTAGTAAATTTAAAAAACACTGAATCATGTGATGTGGCAGTGCCCACTATTTGAAAATAATAGACTGAAGTTGCTCAACTGCTTGTCAAAAATTTAGATCTGTATTCTATTGGACATTAACTTTCTTTTGTCTATCCTAATGCCAAAGCAGTGAAACACATACTGAAGTTTCTGGAAAATTATTTACTCAATGTATAACCTAAGTATAAACCTAAAATGTATTATAACTATGTGCCGTAGTAGTACATGTATTGTACCTGAATTATTTACTTATTGTAAGTTGAAACCTCAATAAAAATATCAAAAATTACCTATTGGTCAATGTTAATGTAGGGTTTACACGATACAGATTTTTTACTCAGTCCTCAGATTTTCCATGTAAGTTACCATAGAAGTAAGTCTATGCAGACTTATACACAGACAAAAAGTCTGCATAAAACCTATAGGCACTATAGGGAAAGTCTAAAGTCTGTATAGTAGAAGTCTGTATCGTGTAAACGCACCATAAACTTGTAATCATGTACCAAAATGTTTGTGGGATTAAAAGGTTAGCATAATTAGACCATATACCAACTCAATTGTTTAGAGGTGTATTTGTCAATAAAATGATTCTGAGAGTCAATTGAAACCATAGTTAATCTACTTCTGTATTATTTATCGATTTAGATTCATAAAATGGATTCATTTACTCAACAATATAAAAGGGATATATTGGCCTTCATGTAGAGGCCATATCCAAATCAGCTTTCCATATTTCTATGTAGATGCCTAACAGAATAGACACATACTATAATAGAAACAGTGGGTAGTTCTATCATCTACAGAAATCCCTATATCTATACCTTCTCGTATTGTATATACGGTGATGGCTATAGACAGACGGTTGTGTGCTATTCCTCCAGAAAAATATGAGTTAGTCATACATAAATTTGTAATCTGATTAAAATACGTAGGCAAAAATCAGGTATTCTATTCATATGATGTATATTGTATACTAATTGGATATCTAAATAGGATTAAGAAATTTTATGGCAATCTTATCTGTTAATAATCCGGAGTTATAAACATGATACTAAAAAAATATTAAAACATTCGACGTAAAACACTCAACCAGTAACCACATTTTATTCTTATAGATTAAATTTTTCGATTTAAGTACCATTATGATTTTAAGAGCTGATGATCTTCAAACGAATAAAAAGAGATTACTTGAATTATAGTTTTTTCATATATTTCATGAAATAATACATTTTTTACAGCTTAATTAATTTTCTTTCTTAATTTATACCAAATAAAAATTAGGTAACATGTAAAATACGTGTAATATATTGATTGGATTTTATATATTTAAATTCGACCCAAACTATCGATTATACGAAAAAGATTTAAAACAAAAGTTTTTGACTGGGATATTGAACATTCTTTTATTTACACTTTTTTCTATATCTCTCGCTTTAAGAAGATGTATTTTCAAAATGTGGGCTAAGTGGACATCGATGCGTAAATTACAAATAATTAAAATGACAGAGTTTTTAGCAACCTTGTCAGATACGCAAGTATCTTAGCCTATAATACTCCTAATTTTGTGCATGGGATTAAAAATACAATTCGCATTAAACACAACACCAGACTATTCATTAACATATAAGATATTAAATTATTGAGAAAAATCTAGCCTTCTTGCTTAAAAACGCGACAAACTTTATGATTCGTGTTTTAATGAATAAAACTTCTAAAAAATTTACTGAATTGTATTTCTAATGTAGGAGTCAATTTAGTGTTAGAGAAATGGTCAATTTCCTCAGCATTTCAAAAATTCACAACCATGATAACATGTGAATTTTAATAATCTTTATTATCTTTATAAGATTTGATATATAGTCGCAACGACACCTACAAAGGGAGTTAAATCCATGTGATGCGATCTCAAGTGAACTGCATAATTAAAAGATTCCAACCTTAAATTTTCAACTTTTTATTGAGATCATTTCAAGATAGAAAATGAATGTATTTTCTTCGGATATTTATTTGTAATCATAACATTTCATAAAATTCATTAGATATGCAGTTCAACTAGCTACAACAGTTATTATACCAGAGTAGTTTAAATTTTTGAAAACAAACAAAATTACAGTAGAATCAAACCAGTTGGAAACGGAAGATAATATCATAAAAATGAAAGGAAAAATAAATTACGGACGATCTGAGCTCGGGAAAGACGGAGGTGTGTTTTTAAGGGTAAAATTTGGGGTTTATCTGAATTTCCGACAAAACTACAAGTCCTATGGAAAAAAATAAATGGCAAAGTTGTAGATCTACACTTTTTATACTTACATTTTTTTCACATAACCTCAAAATTTATGTGAAAATTCAAATAATCAAGTTTTTAGTTTTTTATTTTTATCGTTTACATGAAAAATTTGTTTCTTACCTTTATATGTTCCAAATACACTGTTATTTTTCGATTTGAAATATTTATTTTTTCACCTTATTTTGAATAAATATCGAAAAAGCACTCTAATTTTCAATCGAAAAATTTCCAGGTTATGTGAAAAAAATATAAATACAAAAGTTGTAGATCTTTTTATTACCTACAACTTTTTTCCATAGGACTTGTAGTTTTACCGGAAGTCGAAATAAACCGTGTTTAACCCTTAAAAACTCACCCCCTCCTACTTTCCGAACTAAGATCTCCCGTAATTTATTTCTCCTTTCATTTTTATCATATTCTCTTGCGTTTCAAATGAAATTCATCCTACTTCTATTCTGGTATATATAACAACATGTATTATAATTATATATGTGTTTATTAGCAGAATTTTCGAGTAAATTTAACAGTTTGTTAAAAAATGTTTCATAAGAAAGTTGTTCGTATTTACCAATATTTTAGATTTTAACTTTTACTAGTAGCCCTTATAGATTGAAAATAGGAACATAGGTTCATTGGATCTAGAACACCGATTTGGTTATTCACGAACAAATCACTTTTTTAACACGCTTTTATTAGCTTCACTCGTATGTTTGTTTGTCTGTAGGTAACTCTCTGAAGTTGGCTGCAGAACGCATCTGAACGGATCCTTTGCATGAGAGTAATAAAGATAGAGCTAGTGCGCGAACTACGCATGCATGCGTGTTTTTTTAGTTTTTTTAAACTATTATAATTATATAAAATCGCTTTTTAGATCGAGTATAAAAACCATTGCTCACATTAACCAAACATTTACATTAGACGAACCGTATTTGTGAATAAAATGTGGCGAAAGCGTTGAGAAAATAATTTCTATTTGTATTCTATTATAACACAATTGTATAAAAATCTATTATTTTCCACAATTTTCATTAAAAAATATTTGTATTTCAACTACAAAGTAGTAATCATTTTTATAAATTAGATAATCGCAATAATTCTCCGAGGAGAAGTTACTACTGTCTAATTGGGTGACGGTCTGCACAAAGATATTTTTGTTAATGCGAATTTTATATTTTTCAAGTACGTATCACTAACCACTTGATCGAATCTAATGTATTGACGTAACAATTTTATCGATACTTGGAAAGTATGAATTGCAAACTTATAAAAATATCTTTTTACAGACTGTCACCAAATTAGAACATTCCTTTTTAGAATTATTACGATTAGCAAATCATACTGATTATGACATCTTTATAGTCTAAATACGTATTTATAAAATACAAAATAAAATTTTGATCTAGGAAATTGATAATATTTATAAAACATAATAGTGTTTTAATCCGACTTACTTGGAAAAATTCAATTCCATCAAAATCCGGGAAATAAACCAAATATAACATCAAATTTCTCTACATTGAAGGTGAATTTTAGTAAATATTTAACTCAACAATATTTCAAAATATGACAGATCAATTTCTTTGTATTAAAAAAGATAATTATATCAGTTAAAGGTACCAAATTTCAGTTTTTTTGTTTTTTTATAGTCAAAAGGTAATTTTAATGAAAGAATAATGAGAGACCCATTGAATACTTTATGTTGTGTTGTATTCTTCTACTTGACCGAAACAATATATTTCTTTTTCATTTTTCGAATAATATTTTCTCATATTCAAACTGGATATATAAATTTATTATTCCTTATTTGTTTTAACACTATAAAAATAAAACTTTTGAATAATGATTATGTGCTTATTATTGAATACACGAATTAAAAAAATGGTGTTGCTTCGATATATTTATTTGTTATACATCAAGTTGTGAATATTTAGTTTAATTATAAATTAATTATTAACGCAGTTTTGTCAATTTGATATAGAAAATTAGTATTATCAATTTGATTTAAAAAATATAATTTTTACATATATATATATATATATATATATATATAGGTTGAAATAAATAATTTTAAAATTAATATTATGCTTTCACATAATCATTTTAAACAATATTCATATAATAAAAAATTTGGTCAACCTTTGAAAATTTTTTTTAAATTTGACAAAAATAGGTTCTTGGTGGAACCCCTTTATATTTTTGGGATAAAACTTGGATCATAACTTGAAGTCAATACCACTAGCATTGATGTATATATATAAGGGGAAGAAAAACGAATTATGATGAATTTTGGATTTTTCCCGAGATAACCGGGGCCTCGGGATATCTATTAAATATATATTTCGTAATACCTTCTAAACTAATGAGCATCTCATTTTAAAAATTTTTGCGTAACATTAATATATTTTTGTCTTTATTTTGCAATGAAACAAATTAAAAAAATGTCGAAGTAATTAAATATGGATTAAAATTAAATACCGTGGTTTAGTTTCCCTCTTATTTAAAAAATCATTGTTTTTGTTTTTTGTTTTTTTCATGATTTGTCTTTAATGTCTGTTGCAAATTTAGCATTATTTCAGTTCCACTGTTTGTTTGACTTTATTATACAGGATTTCCATTAACGAAACTGTTTTTCTGGTAATCCCAAAAAAGTACATCTCATTTTAGTAAAGGCAATCATATGCGATGTCAAAAGTAAATGTCTATGAATTTCAAAAAATTGAGATTTGTATTACATATCCTTATCTTTGACTTCTCTCTTACATTTGACGGGTCCGTGATGTCTGAAAAATATATTAAAATAAAGCTGGTGGTCCTATTTAATTTTTTATATAAAAACTATAATAACTTATTACCATTATTTTTTAGAACATTTTAAAACTTTATTTATAATTAAAATAATATGATTTAAATCTGAATATGTCAAATAATAGAATGCAGAAAATAACTAATTTTTAAACATAATTATAAAAACAAGTATTATATCTGTATGTTTTTCCATATTTTTAAAGTTTATATATATATACCATTTCATACAATCCGATATGATAAAATATACATTTAAACTATAATATTTCAATTCTATAAAATATTAATAATATAATATTAATGTTGATAGTAAGTATCTAAATTATTAGTTACATAAAGCATATTAAAAATAAATTACGATAGTACTTATTCTCCTATTAATCATCTTATTTATTATATACAATCGATAAAAATGTTTTGAATATTTCTTTTGTGTTCAACAATTTATTAGGTACAGAAGTGATAAAAAAAAAGGACATGACTCTTAATATATACATAAATCTACAACAGTTGTAGGCAAAGTTCATTTTTATTTTAGATTAGAAAGTGAAATTAGTAGATAAAATAAAAGTTTTAGTGAGTTTAATCATGAGTAGGACACACGCAAATAATTTACCTGAAACTAGACTATTTTAATTTTAATATCACACATACATTTTGTAGGCGTGTCTTATTTCTGGATTTTACATTTCAAATTTATACTAAGAGGGGCGTTACGAGACCATTTTTCTTTCATTTTATTTACCGTAAGCTCCCTTAAAGAATTTCGTTCTATAAAGTTTCTACATTAAAGTATATCATTAATATTATAGTCACGAGTTTGGTATAGATATATGAATTAATAATTTTGTTTAGTCAACATCCAATTATTTGAATTGTGGTAGATACAAAATTCTTAACAATAATTCGGTATTATCACAGATTCAATTTTCTCGATACAAAGTGTATCTGCCAACAAGGGAACATTAAAAAAATTAAATAAATAAGTAAGTATATGGTATATATGTATAAGTATATTTATAGCACAAATGGTATTTCATTTTATGATTTATGAGCGTAATATTTGGGAGATTCTATATTTTACAACGCGTTATAAAATAATTTTTATTATACTTTCATTTTCTAATTAATGTTGTAGGTACTTGTTTTTCTTTATTTTTTATTTTTTTATATTCTCAAGGCAGGGTGCCAAGTTATTATTATATGTATTGTAGTATATGGTACAATGTATAGTTAAAGTTTGGTGTAAACGTTAATCAACCTCTATACATACACTTCTCAATAATAAAATACTTGATAATTGTTATTATCTTCGTTATATTTATGCAAATTTGAAGTAACAAATTTAATGCGTTTATTTATCAAAATGAAAATTAATGTCAAGGTCTATATCGATTATATTGATTCTAAAACTGATAAATGTGTGCTCGAAATTGAGAGTTTGAATCCATGATATTTTAAACAAACATTTTTCCTTTAAACAAATAACTATTTTTTTAATTATTTTTTCGTAAACTGTTTAGATTCGCAATAAATTTATTAATTATAATACAAATAATTATATTTTGATTAATATGATAATAGTTATAATACACATTATAATATTTAATAAATACGTTATAACTATACAGACCATGTATTTTCAGTATTTCATGAATGTTTATAATTATGTGTATAATTATTTGGCTAAATTTGTTGCGGTGTTGAATCCAGGCAGCTGCACTTTGATCAATATTAATAAAAAAAATTAATGAGTGAGATAGACATACGGTCACAATAGAAGTGAAACTTCTTTAAGCCACTTTAAATAAATAAACAGATCAATATATATAAATAAATATATATTGTAGTATTTCATTTATTCTCAAACAAAATAAATGCATTGGATTAATTATTCGGTTTTTAAGAATTAAAACAATTACACATTTTTTAATAAATATTTTGAATTAAATACCAAATTATATAAAGAAATTAAACACTTTAATACTTCAAAGGCAAACGTTTAAGTGATTCTCCAACAGTTTCATATATATTTATATGAAATTTATGAATTTTATTGTAAAACGCTATTGGTCAACTCTAAATATGTAAACCAATTAAATTTAAGAGGCGCGGCTTATATTTTATTCATGCTCGTCTTGCTATGCAAGCGATCCCCCCACTCGCTTTTCCTCTAGCGCTACTTCCCCTTTTCCGCCTCAAATCCTTGAATTTTACCCTCCGTAAAGAAGTTTCACTTCAAAAAACGGCGATTGATTGATCACACAGTTGTCGCTTGGATAAGAATGAAGTAACCTGATCCACCAACAATATACTAACAATATTATTGTAGCCTTCTACAGAGCTTAAACATATGTTCATTGAGAAGCTCTGTGTACCAAAAAGAAGCTAAGGGTTTATAAAGTTTTTCAAAGTAACATAGTAAATGGATTAAATGAAATAGGAATATTTCATAGTGTTACCTCAATAAAAACAATGTTAAAACAATCAAAAAATATTTAAAAAGATAACTTATTGTTCAATAGAACTTTTATTGAACAAAATTTAATTTATTTACCACAATTTTCAAAGAGAACCTGCAGAAAAAAATCTCCAGGGAAATGAATTCAGACGACTTCCATACACTACTGCTTGATATATATAGAAGTAAATTGTGTGGAATAAAAAATTTAATGATTTTTATCTTTGTGTCGCTTCCTAATGAAATAATTCACAGTAAGAGTCCTACAATAAAGAAAAAAAAAACGGAGTAAGAAAATTATTATGAAATATATGAGAAGAATAAAATAAAAAGATGATTTAAACGAATGAAAAAACTTTATTATTACATAGATTTTTCTTCGTTTAGTTTTAATGTTTACAGTGCGAATCTTATTTAATTAATTAAAAATTGCCTATTAGTATCAAATATAAACACAGTTAGTGAATTGTTAAATAGATAAGAAGTTAAATGAATAAATTATATTGAACCTATCGGAATTTCCCGAAATATTAGGTTATACATGATTCATTAAATTTTTTTAATTCGTCAAAATATGGAAAATAGATGGAGCAACAAAATTCTCTTTTACATTCAAAATTCTGATTTATTTTTTTTAACTTAATAGATTATACTGAAGCTAAATTTTTTGCACAACAGAAACCAGATTATTTTTTATACATGCCAACTTACTAAAATTAATTTGCACAAGTAAATTAGTGCAAGTTCTTTGAAAATGTTAGCTAATCACAATAAGTCCTCAATTTCATAGAAATAGTCTCAAAACATAAACATAATACAAAGTGTTAAAAACTTTGCCAACCATTTTTAATTCAAACGAACTAAAATATCACGCAGTCATTGTATGTAATTACGTTATAGCCATCTATATAAAGTATCACTTGTATCATGCTCAGTCATTGAAAACAAAATTTTCCATAATCATCTTCTAGCTTAATCTTTATCACCGAACTCCTTAATTTATAATGTGTATTATTATGTTCGATATCTTTCCTTATCTACAACTGCTACGATCTTTGCTGTAACTATGATGACTTTTAATTTATCGACTAATTTACTAATACAATTCATATAAAAAAAAAATAATGTGGTGTCGTGGGACACCAGGTAGGAACGAAGTTCCTTCGGCTAATGTAGAATCGAATCATCAAGAAAGATAACCTAGAAAACCTTAATTAACCAATGTAAAATATTTTATATTTATAAATATATATTTATTAATATATTTATTAATAAAGAATAAACTAATACTTACGTATTTAATTCTTTTGCACTGAATAATTTCCCACTATTATCACTGTCAATTGCATTCAAGTCACTTTTTGGTTCATTTGACATTGTTACTATATTTATTATATTTATTATATTTATTACTATATTTATTACATTGTTACTATAGTTACGTCTCATTTAAAGGTTTTATTCCACGCACTTTTTCTTACGGTTTTACTATCACATTTTTTTCAGTTCGGTCGCGCAGCAAAATCCCTATCCCCTCCAAGCCTGCCGTAAGGAACTTCGTTCCAATAATAATACTCATAAAAACTTTGACTTAACAATAATGTATTTAATAAACATAAGACTAGAAAGTAATTTGTTTTCTAATAGTTTATGATTGAATAGCTAACAGAGTAGTATATTGTCTTTAGATCTTTTTTAGATGTTTATAATGAATATTTTATTTCTCCCCATTCATTATTAAAATTGTGCCTTTAATTGATTTTTACCTTAGAAAATTTAAAAAATATGGATTGATAAAACAATTTTGTCACACGAACCCACTTTATCCGAGTATTTATTTCAAATTTTTCTACAATAAAAAAAAATATTTTGGTTTAATCAGAAACCAAACTAATGGGCAGCGCAATACTAACGAATACAAAAAGTGTAATCTATTAAATTCAAGGAGATATATAAGTAGTGGACAAGCTTTTTCGTAAATTTTTTGAAAACTTTATTAAACGCTCAAAAATGTTGAAAAATTTGAATAATCTTCGGTTGACTTTTAGGTCACAATATTTTTGTTTCAAGAATCATACTTCCTAAAATAATTAAAAAACTTTTTATAATTTGGTAATGAAGTGTTCAATAAATTTTGGATAAACTTTATTTTTAAATTCAAATCACATCAAAACAAATGTTTTAAAAGGTATAGACTTCAGTAACCGTATGATTAATTATCATACTTTTGAGTCTATTCATAAACCCCAAAGAGATGAAGCTACGTATTTTAAATAAATTGTTATTTATTATTAACTTATTTTTAAATTTTCATTAGCTTCTCTACTTTCAAGAGGAAGGAACTATCTAGCTGTTTTGAAGGTAGTTTTGAATTTAAGTCTAAAATTTACATCATTTGTGAAAATATTTGTAAAGGAAAACAAACTCCAATAATTCCTATATAACTTGGTTATGGAGAGTTTTAAACTTGTTTTTATTGGTAATGTTTGTCGAAAATAATCCCCCGTTGAAGTTTCAAAGGAACGGTACTAAAAACGAGTAGAAATAACCAAAAATTTTATTGTCCGTGAATATTTTTTATAGTCAAAATTTTAACGACCCATGTAAGTTTCCAAAAGTATTAGAAGGAAATGTTTTCGTATGAAATGCAACAATTATTTACGAATCAGAGAAGTGAAAGTGGAAATCATAGTCTGAATAATCATTTAAGAATTGCACAGTCCTATTTAAACAACCTATAAATCTTACATTATCTTCGAAAATAATAAATTTTATGTTAGTATATTTTCATTTTCATTTTGTTAAATAAATATTTAACACAAATAAACGTAATTATTGATTTTATAATTATTTTTAAATATATTATACATTAAATGGACTCATAAAATACATATGGTACCATTTAAAAATTTAATAATAAAGCTTTCATAATTTTAGTAGGAATTTAAATAAAATTTTGGTTCTATATTTTTAATTTAACCTACTATTAATAGCATATTTATTCTCAACACATAATTATGTTTTAAATATTAATTTGTATTGTTCGTTGAATTAAATAGCTGATAATTCGTAATTAATGAGTATAAAAAAAGTTGTTTGATTTTTGTATAATTACCACATGCTTTCAACATTTCGGCTAGTTTTATGTTGGTAATAAATATTCTGACTACATCCTTAAGTTTTTTTTTTTTTTTTTAATGAGCATTCGCTTATAGTTACTGTCTAAATTCAGAACCAATAAGATTCCATGAGATTAAAAGTTTATTTAGTGGAAATGCTGAGAGTAAAAGTATTTAATTTTATACAATTAATTCATTGATTGGTACTTTATACAAATTTTTAGAATAGTATAATATTTCTATTATTTACCTCTCTAAAAGAATAATTCACTGACATATCATCATAAACTCATAACTGGTTCAAATTTAAATTTATCGACAAATGTTCACCCCAAATCGCAATGTCAGAGAGCTTAATATATTAGCAAAGGATTATTTTATAATGTAGTCGAACACTAAGAACGAAATGAATGAATGTTTTAAAACTCAAACGACGACAACCGTTTGAAGTTTGTTTTATCCATATGTTTTAAATACATTTTCACTTCCAGTTCCACTTACATATTCAATAGACCAGTTTTGAATTTGCGAACACATTCAGATCCCACTGTATTCACATAATTACCAAAATTTCAACCTGCCTCACTCACAATTAGAACCCGTTTTTATAAAGAATTTAAAAAAACCCTATTGTCATAAGAAATGAAATATAGGCAACATATCCAATATATTGATTTATAATTTAATAATAATGAATACCAAAATATTTTAATATATATAACGACTCTCATTATTTTAAAAATTTTTATTACATAGCCCTTTAATTTGGCACAAATAATATAAAATATACAGGGAATTTCTTAAATATAATAAACATACCTTGCATATTTCAGAAAAATTCGACAAAACATAGATAGATTGATAGTAACAAACGAAATGCAAAATCGTCTTGTTCTACCATAGACGAATTACTTCGTTCGGTCAATAAAGAGTTTTGTTTATCTTTTGCTTGTAGGGAGTTTTTGGAGCTAATGAACCGATGTAAAAAAAGTTTTCTCCAATGGAATGCATTATCATTGTCTATAATATTCAACATTTTATTTTCATATTTATCCGTTTCTACTTTGAAATTTAATATTTTTAAGCCAGGTCGGATGTAAACCAACTATTATCAACAACTCTCTTTATCAACATATGCTGCCCGAAAGATTTGAAATAGGTGCAAATGATTTTCTTCAAGTCCATTTCACACACTACCGCGACAAGTCCTCGACAAGGTACCTATATATTTTAGCCATAATTGTGTATTTTATTTTAAAAGTAATTTAATAACTATCAGGTTATATTTGAATTATTCAATATTTTATCGAATTAAGTTATTTTATCATCTGAACTATAATTTATAAGTCTTTAGGCTGCAGATTACTAAATATTATCCGTTGTTGTGAATATTATTGGCTTATTTGGCTGAACTCAGACAAATCCTGTCACAGACTTACATATAAAACGAAAAAAAAAATGCATAAGTTAAACTAAAAATTTTTTTATTGTATCAGAACAACATTTCTTAAAGGATACTTCTTTAAAAGTATTTTGAATTATTCACAAGATTTTGCTATAAAATTTTGTTTATATGGTAATTTTGACTCAAAAATAGTATCCATTTAACGTCTAGGTGTATAGTGTTTGAAATATTACTATTGGCGTATTCTAAACCCAATATTTCGGACCAATATCAAGCGATATTTAGGAGGCTACCATCTTGGAATAAAAGTCAGTTTTGGATTTCTTAGAACCTTATTATCCAAGATGATTTTTAATGTTTGTTATAGAAACAGAAAAAAGAACGTAAATTTAAATAATACTAATTTTAATATAATTATTTTTTAAAGATGTAATTTACACAAAAAATATATTTCAATTTCCTACAGTTCATCTATCCAGTCTTAGGAGAAGAAAAAGTTATGTCATCCAAGATAAATTTAAATCCTTCGGGGTATGTAAAAAAATTTAGATAGTACACCAATTTCCTCTTTTAATTCAAATTTTGTTATTTCTTAAGGTGTTATTTACACATTAAATCTATTCAAATTATCTACAATATATATGATTAATTTTCGATGAGAAAAAATTTATGGTACTCTTTACATCTATATACTTTGGGGTACGTAATAAAATTACCAGGGTATATATAATAACTTCTACCCTCTCGCGCGGATTATAATTAAGAAACACAATTTAGGATAGATTATAATCGGGGCTAAAATTTATGAATATATTCATAGTAAATGATGTATGGTCAAAAAAGTTCCCTGATGTAGGGATACTGGCTGTGTATTTATGAGTTTTTAATAACACGTAATCAGGCAATCCTAGTTAACATTGTTAACTGGTTCACTGGTTGACTGACTTGCTATAAAACGAATAGAAGCGAATAAATGAACGACGAATAAACATATTAAAAATATTCTTCTTCAATACTTGTTAAAATTATTAAATTTTAAAATTTGTTAATATAATTACAAAATACTTTGTCAAATCATATTTTATATAATCTTATACATAAAATATTCTATAAATAATTAAATTATTCAACATTCAAGTAAGCAAGTTCAACAAGCTCCACAACGGAATGATGTATGTGTTTCCAACTGAATATATATTTTAAAGATAATTTTATTTTTTAGGACGAAAAGAAAAACATTAATTTTTTTAAAAATTTAATGTAATTAATTTTAAATCTAGTGAATAAATATTTAAAGCAGTCCTGATCTGATTATGACTCGTTAGAATTATTTTAAATGAATTATTATAGTAACAAGTTTAATTGGCTATGGTATATTGAGTTGATTGAATCGAATAAATAGATAATCATTATGTTTTATTTCGATGTTATATCAGTAAAGTGTGAAGATTTCTGATAATATGGAAATCGAAGATGTGTTTGATTATAGCAGTTATCTTGTATCTCATACTGCTCTTTTCAATACAAAACAGGGTGTCTAATACATTAAATATATGGTTAAATATATAATTTAGTTTAATAATATAAAATTCTTAAATGCAATACCTCAAATTTTTATTCAACGACCATTTATTTATTTTAACAGTTAATGAATGTGCCAAAAATTAATTTTAAGATATGAAAATTAATGTAGCTTATACTACAAAAGGAGCCAACAATTGAGTTTAATTGGTTTATTGTTGTGAATGAATAAAATTTTACTTTCAAATTCACATAATATAGTATATATTTGTATATGGTGTTATAATTGTTTCATGTAACACATTTAAATTAGTTATAAACCATTTTTAATTTAATAATAAACCGGACTACTTACACAAATTACGTACGCCTAAATCTCAAAATGACCACAAAATCTAAAAATACATAAAAAACATATAAAATAAAATGGAAAACAAATTGTTTATGCAAATAGTATGTACATATTTAAAATTCGTAAAATAATCTTAGATCTATGTTAAATGTTTTGTAAATAGTGACCCAAAACATATGAAGCGTGAGAAAATCAAAACTATAACAAAACTTTCCTGTTACGCCAATAGTATCTAGCGGCATAATGGTTAGTCATCAAAAAAACAAAACGGATGTATAATTTAGAAAAGTTTAATCAAACTTTAATTTTGTATTTAATTGGCTGGCTGAAAAACATTTTTTTCGTATCTTTTCCGAGATATACGCCAAACACAAGAAAAATGTCAAAATTTCCTAAAACACTGCCCAGAAAACGAAGTTCCGTCAAAAATTTTTGCCCAAAAACTTCAAATTCCTGTTGAGTGACTCAAAAAATATGGAACTGTAGCAAAACTTTCATCTGAATCCCAATTATTTTTCTAATATTTCCAGCCTAAGTGTGGGTACTTTGGGTACTTAATTTATTTTTGCTAATTCTCTATTTATCCCTAAAAATTGCATTTTTGTGAAAATTTAAAGTACTAACATCAAATTGATTAATATATTTCTTGATTTAATAATAAAAGTTCATCAGTCATTGTACTAAAGCTGACCTTAGGTTGTCCACAAACATACTTATACGTTTAACTCAATTTAATTATATACATAGAATTCTATAATAAACAATTCATATATTTCGAAATTCTAAAATAACATTTAAGCACCAACGTATACAATGTAACTTTCGCGAAGCTGAATATGTTATTTTTATAATATGCTGAAGTAACTAAAATTCCAGAAGACCTTCTATGTTATATTTTATAAAAATCTGTACGGGTATGTAAAAGACGAGAGAAAACAAAATTTTGTTTCCAGTTTATCGAACAAATTGACTTGTATAATTATTCATAAAATATTTACTCAATAAGAATCCATAAACCATTTTACAGATGTATTTAAGACATTTAGTCCAGTAAATGTATTTATAATTTAAAATTTCATTCAGTAATGTGAAAACTGGACACTATGTTTTCCACCCGCCTAATCATGGAAAAGTATTAAAAACCACCTTCGTCCACATTGTCAATAAAAAAAGGCATATGAAATACAAAAGGAGTAAAAGTTGCAGAAAAAATTTACTGCTCACCTAAAAACTACTTTAATTTCATCTATCATATTGTTGAATACTTTAGAAAAATATTTTTATTATTAATATAGCAATGATTAATTATTTATGTTTTAATTATTCTTAATTTAAGTAATTTAATGTCATACCTCTAAATTTTTTGTTATATTAAAATATTTTATCTAGCTATTCCTTTCGTGCTAATTAATTGCGTTTCTAATTACATTCTAGTGTTTATTGTTGACTTATTTAAGTTATGTTCTGTTTATCTGAATGTTTTTGGCAAATTTTTAGCACTAAATTGAACAAACACCTTTAATTTTAATTGTATTTAAATACATTTTTAATTAAGAATAATAACTAATTAATTTACAGTTTTTTAACACTGCGATTAATTTTCAACATGTTCAACTTGTGATTTTATTAAAAAAAAAAAAAAATAAATTAATATTATATATAAATAAAAAGTTAAAAAATTTCACCTTGTAAAAATATTATCAAATAATAATCTAACCATACATAATTTATCTAGGATCTAAATCCTTATTTTCTTAAATAGTCAACAAAATTTAAAAACAAATTTGATAGAGGACAAGAGTTGCCTATCTATTTTTGGTTTATTATAATCTATGTTATGAACTAGCGCATTTAAATGGCCACGTCTTTACAAGCTCGGTTACCTTTAATAATAACTTAAAAGAACAAAGAACTTTTTTTTATCTAATAATGTAATATTTAAATAAAACTTTTTTTATATTCAAATGGTTATATTAATAGTTGCGGAATAGTGTTGTTTTTAATACATTTTCTTCAGATCAACGTGGTTAAAAACATAAATCATCAGCTTATTAAAAAAAAAAAAAACTACGTTTACTGGACTAATTTTGAGAAAAAAATTGCTTAAATCGTATTATACAATCCAAAACACGTTTTAAACAAACACACTATATGTGACAAAAATGATTTTTTAATGATTAAACCTTAATATTTATTTATAACCTATTATAATCATTTATATGCCATAAATCTTAATTACATCAATTTTAAATATTAATGTTGAAAATATCTCTTGAGAAAACAATCACATGCACAAAAAATAAACTAGAATAATTTGTATTAAATGAAAGTTTAATTACATACTATTCGTTTGGTATATTAGTATGTATTTCTTTTAGATATTATGACTAGTACTGGTAAATTGTAGGTATACTTAATTATTAAGTTGGACTATAGAAAACCACTAAAAATAAAAATCTTGAATAATTTACAGATTTTCGGCTTAGAAACATTACAACAGTTTAGCAACGGTGAGCTGATCCTTGTTCAATCTAACCCGATATTTTTTGAACTGCGACGTGGACTTTGTATACTTAGGGCTGACCAAACTTCTTAAATTAATTGCAAAATCAGTTGTAAATTGTTTTGCGGTTTCTTCATGTGTTGATTTATTGAATTATAAAGTACTCTTTTTAAAATTTTCCAAAGTATAGAGAGACAGTTTCAGCACTATATTATCTGACAAAAGCCAACAAAATGTGTCGGATTACCGCCGGCTATAGTAGTGGTTAAAGTGTATAACCGTAATTTAACCGCTTAAAATTCAGTTCCTCCCTTTGAACCGAATCAAAGGATAAATATTTATTAGATACTTCCTGATTGTAAACATCATCGTAAGCCTAGATGGATTGGATCGTCATTAACTAGTTTTCAATGAAATTAACAAACTTCATTAGGCATGTTGGGCATTTTTTAGATGGGAAAAACCATTGAACTGGCGACAATATTATGACATCGCTTTTCATAACTATCCATATATATTACAGTAACAGCCATAAGACTATCATAGTTGCCTTTGAATTCATTCCTTTGAAATGAGAACTTTCTTTATCACGTTGGGCATTTCTTTATATAGAAAAAAACCATTGAACTGGAGAGGATTTTACAACACCACTTTATATATATTGCATACTATATATAGTAGCAACATTTAACTCCATGACTACTATAGTTTACTTTGTATTCAACAGACATAGGTTCAAATGCTATTGCATTCATATAAATTTTATTTTGTTTATTTATTTTTTTATTTATCCTAAAATTATTTACAGTTGCAGATTATTTCTAATCATTTACTTATTTTTAATAAAACAAACATCTAAAATCTCTCGGAGTGCCACGGTTTTTTTTTTTATAAGGTGTGCTTTCTGATTTTTGGCATTTCTATTACAAATTTCCAATCACTTGTTTTCTACTTTTGTCAAATGTTTTTCTTGTTTAACTACAATTGTAAATTACATAAAAATTAGAAGCAGAAAATGCGATTTTCAAAAATAAGATAAAAATTTTAGTGATCTTATATTCAAAACAATATATAAGTGTATCAAAACATTGGATTCGAAAGTGTTATTTATCTTATTGAAAACAAGTAATACTTTTCAAGTAAATTAAAATGTGATTCGTATGATATTGCTTAAAATATAATAATGAAACCTATAATAAGCGGCATACCACTTTACTCAGGCTTTTATTTTATAGTAGTATCTCTTAAGAATACTCTCCCGTTTTTAGTTAACTATTTATATAGGTATCTATTTCGTGGTGCAATAAAAAAGTTTTCTGTCATCAACAGATTATTTTATACCTACGATACACCTAGATTAAACGTTTAACATAGAAAGAGAATTTTACTACACAAACTTATCAATAAATTTCTATCTTAGTTTAAGATTTCATAAAATATGTATAAAGAAATAAGTAAGTTAATTTACATTATATGTTTTGCAAGGGATAAGTTGTGCAGTAGTAAGGTATGTTTTAACTAAACACAAATTGTTAAATATTTTATCAGAATACTGAAATCAATTAAACTTTTTAAAACGTCTGAAGTAAAATTTTAAAAAATAATTGCTTTTATTCTCTCAATGCATTGATAAACAAGTAATCTAAGTGTAACCCGTAAGGTCCATGTGATTAACTTTCAGTGAGAAGACAAACAAAAAATTTATATTGATTTTGCTGCAAAGTTATTTTGTTTTAAATTACAAAATTACTTGTCGTTTTCTCGTGGATAAGACATCAATCAAAAAACCTTTAACTTGTTTTCTAATTTCCATGAAAAGTTAAAATGTGTCAAAATTCAAGATTTACAAAATCGGAGACAAGAACTTACCAATATAAATTTACATCGGCCAGTAAATAAATTTACATGGAAAAAATAATGTTTTCTAAATATTTTTAAGCTATTGCATAGCCTCTATCGCGGGATAAAAACCTGATATGTTACAAATCATCATTTCCATAGAAACCAAAATCTAATTTTGAAATTCAAAATAAAACTTCTTTATCTATTCAAAATAAAACTTCTTTATCTCTTCTCACTAGCAGTATGACGAACTGTCAACTATATAAAGTGTGCATATAATTGTATCTGACATGATAACACTGAGTACTATGTAAAACCCAATGATAAATAAAGAGAATTTTAAATCGTAAAAAAATGTTCAAGTATTACCGGAATCATTGCATAGCTTCTATCGCGGGCCTTGAGCGCGGGGACCGAATCCAGAAATTCTGTAACGAAAAAACCTCACGCTCCCCACTCCGACGGGCAAGGAGGTGTTGCTTGACGAATCGAGACGAGTTGCTCCGAAAAACGGACGAATACATAAGCAGCTGTTTATGAGAAAGTATATAGGTGTATAGGTGTAGGAAAAAGCAATACTGCATGAATAAAATAAATAAATAAATAAAAAATTATAATTGCATAGTTGATACAAAATGCTATGCAATAGCTTTACTGCGGCAGTCCCCGAGTGCCACGCTTTTTTTCTTCTTTTCAAAATGTCCGACGTATATTTTTTAGTTTATAGCCAATAATTCTTAATGTATTAGAAGTTGTATGAATATATGCAGGTATATCGATAAATTTCGCATATTTTTAGTTGCAGGTTTTTTTGGTTACATTTTATAAGGCAAAAACTTGTTTGAAACTAGTGTAATAAATTTTAAAACTTTAAGAAGGGTTTTAAAAGAAGAACTAATGTTAAGTATTACACTGTATAAATACATTATCAGATTTGTCATCACGGGTAAACTATATATTAGTATGGCACATACCTATACAGATTATAAATAGGATTCGTATTTAGGTAATCGAATATTCTCTTAAATGAATCTAGAATTGTCGAGTGTGTCATAACATTCAGTAATATTTTATTGGTAGTCTGTTGAATATGATACTGGTAGAGTTTAAAATTCATGGAGAAAACAAATATTATTTTATATTGTTTACCATTGCTAAAAGTTTAAAAACCACCATATACAACTTATATAACTAAGTACATCCAATATGACCAGCTAGCTTACTGTAACATACATGATACTTTGATCTTTACTATTAGATAAAGTTGTGAACAGGAACCCTTTTGTACCTATACAACATTGAAAGATAGTTTTAATTAACTATTAACATTTGTTTAATATAAATAACTTTACTATATTGAAATATACTCCAGGGTGAAAACACAGTTAGTTAAATTAAAAAAGTAATGATATTACTCAACTATTACTGATATTTTTTGAGACCCATTCGATAAAGTAAAAGAAAAAATTTTTCGTGAAGTTTTTATACTCGACATATATAATATGCCAGAGCATATTAATTGTACATGTATTTATTAGATTCAATCATATATCCAATATTAAAACAATTAACTATGTCAGTTCTCATCTTTTTTCAATAATAAACAGTAGGTAGTCAGAAGTTTAAAAATCAAATTTATTTAAACAAATCTAATAATTTTACATAAATAACTAAACTGTTTTTACATGCTCCACCAAATTTAGCACCCAATATATTGGAAATAAGATTTTAGTGCATTTTCAAAGGCTGTAGATCCTTGAAAATTTTCCTTTGGAGTCTGTAAAGTATTATTAAGAAAATATACAAAATAAAGAAAACTGTGATAGTAACAAAAATAACCTTCAATTTTTAAAAATATATTATAAACTAAAAATCAAATTACTTTCGAATCGTGTGTGTTACATTCTCAAGTAAATAACATTTTAATAATACTTGAGTGAAATTATTTTTGAAATCATTGTCTAAAACTAAATGTCGTTTCGAAGTTTGTAGGTAAAATAATATGACTTTAAGTAATATATAAATTAAACAGTCGCGAAACGAAATAACTTTACATTAAGGCTTGTTTAATTAAGGCTTGTGCGTTTGTGAAAAAAAATTACAAGATTAGAATAAAACTCTAGCTGATTATGATATTACATTCTATTGATAGTAGTGGTCGATAATTAATTCATCCAGTACATTTATAGACCAGAGTAGAAGCCTTAAAAACGGATAAAAAGTTTTAGTAGGAAAATTATAGTAGGATGAAACCCATTGGTAACGCAAGATAATATGATAAAAATGAAAGGAAAAATAAATTACGGGCGATCTGAGTTCGGGAAGTGTAGAAGGGGTGAGTTTTTAAGGGTAAAACACGGTTTATTTCGATTTCTGGCAAAAGTACAAGTCCTGTGGAAAAAAGTAAAACGGCAAAGTTGTAGGTAATAAAAAGATCTACAACTTTTGTATTAACACTTTTTTCACATATCCTCAAAATTTTCGATTGAAAATTGGGTGCTTTTTCGATATTTATTCAAAATAAGATGAAAAAATAAATATTTTAAAACAAGAAAATTATAGTGTATTTGGAACATAAAAAGGTAAGTTTTCACCAAATTTCGGAGAAAAAAATTTAATATCTAAAACTTGGTTATTTTAATTTTCACATAAATTTTGAGGTTATGTGATAAAAGTGTAAATACAAATGCTGTAGATCTTTATATTACCTACAACTTTGCTTTTTAACTTTTTTCCATAGGACTTGTAGTTTTGCCGGAAATTCAGATAAACCGAATTTTACCCTTAAAAACTCCCCGCCCCTACTTCCCGAACTCAGATCGCCCGTAATTTATTTTTCCTTTCTTTTTTATTATATCTTCCGTTTCCAATTGGTTTCATTCTACTATAATTTTTTTTGTTTTCAAAAATTATCAACCCTGGTATATAATGGATTTTTAAAATTAGAATGCGTTTGTGAAAAAAAATACATTAATATTCAAATAAAAATCTACCTAATTATAAAAAAATATTACATTCTATCGATAGTTTTGTGGTTGATAATTGAGAATTCATCGTGTACATGCAGTAGATTCACAAAATAGATTTATAAAATAAAAATACTTACCGCTATTATTGAGTTGGCTATATATCGTTTAGAAGAAGCATCTTTAAAATCAAATTACACACTGCAATAAGTAGGTACTTTTTAAATTCGATGAATGTTCAGATTGTTAAGTTGTTTAAATTCTTCCGTTTACAATTTTATAGCTTCATTTTTAATATTTATAGGATTTCAAGTTAACACATAAAAGCAGTTTGATTTTTTATCTGTTAGTACAGAGTTACAATCGTAATCGAAACGAAATTCTTAAAGTTTGCATTGTAGGTCTTAGAAAACGGGAATGTAGTATGAAAAACAAATGTACAGATTTTTCGAAAATTTAGCTGAATGAGAATCTCTGTGAAATTTCGGTTTTTAATTATTGCAAGAACGAATCTCAAAAAAAGTTCATCCACATTGCAGTAGACCTGGATATTCCTTCAAAGGGACATTTGAAGCTTCGTACGAAATTGATCGTTGGGGATAAATCCTCATGATTCATCCCGTTTATTTCATTTTTAAATTCTATAAGAGAAACGTAAGTTTTCAAAAGGATTTTAAAAAATTCAATTTAAAATGATTTATTTTTATTTGTTATTTGATTTATGACAAAATCCAAAACATTTACAGAATAGAAAAATACATAAATCCTAAACATTAATGAATAGTAAACAATTCAAAAAATATAAAAATAAATATAAATTGAGGATTAAAAGTAACAAGTGAAGACAACAACGAACAGATTTAATTGTTCGTTATATGGTGAAATATCAATGTTTGAACTATTTTTAACCCTTAACAATCATACAATCATATAATACAGTTATAAATACATAATTATATAATAATATAATGTATATTAATTATGTATGTGTTAATAATATGAATTCATTATTTGTTTTAAACAACCAATATTCGTTGTCTATTAATTTTTTGAAATCTATTATGGCTCCAAAGTTCCCTCATGCAACCTTTGGACCCAATCGACTGATTTTTACACTCACGAATTTGATGTAACTTTTAATGTCTATAATTTCAATTACAGTTATTTTGATTCTAGACAACTGGACGGACGAACGGATAAACGGAAATGGCCTAGTTACGTTACTTTGTGAACAGCTGTACTAAAATTTGTACGTGCAATATTTGGTAAAGTTACCAACTATAGGCTAAACCCAATATTCTCTGGCATATTTAATATATACTTAATTTAAGACTATAATTAAAATAACAAGAATATCTTTTTTATTAAGCTATTGACAAAATCAACTGCTTAGTTCTTTACCCTTTATCTATACATCTACAGCATCCACCTAACAGCAACTTTAGGGCTTTAAATTTACTAAATATAATTATTTAAATAAACTAAATGGTGGATTGAGATCTGATAGAACAAAAATTGAAGTTCAAAAAATAAATTTTCTCACTAACATTGTCGAATATTTTTCAAAAATTTTACACCTGAATAATAATCTTATGTTCGTGAATCAGCAAAATCGATCAATTTGCTTCATCCATCAGAATAGTTCAAAATCAGAATAGTTCAATTACAAAATTTTTGTTTGTTGCATACACTGAAAATTTAGTGTAATTTATTAATATTAATAATTAAATATAGTACAGTTGATACTTATGTATTTACTTGTTTATTTTCATTTAATGAATTTTTTTTGGGCTTTGTTGGGTATTTATATAAACTAAAGTTGCCTGTGGGGAAATTCGACCATCTCTTAAACATCTTTAATAATTAATTATAGAAATATCTTAACTTGGTAATTATATTTAAGAAGCTCTTATTATTTTATTTTTTTAAATTGGGAAATCACAAAATATACTTTATAATGTAATATTTTTATTGTTTTGACATGTTTACAATCTTAACATTTATCTTTTCTTATTATTAAATTTCTACAAATATAATTCAAATAATAAATTAATTAATATTCATTTTATGAATAGCCGAGAGAAAGAAAAAAGTGAAAACTAGCTTTCTTTTGATAAAAAAAAAATGTTGGGGAAAAGACAGTATGTGCCATTGAATTTCAGTATCCAGTTTTGTGGTTGGATATTGCTAAAGGAGTGTACTTTATTATTTAACTATAATTTTCTCAAAATTATCTACCCAATCTAGACTTATAAATTCAAACTCAAAATTTTTAAATTTAAAAATTATAGCAATAATAATGTTTTATAATTGATATCGAAATTCGATAAAGTTAACTTTAATTTTCTGCACCCTTTTCGTACAAACTTTGAATTACAAAACTATCAATGCAGACTATCAGTCAGTGAAAGTTTATTGTCTAAATACTTTGCATATGATTCAGTGTCAGTGATTGAACCAGTTTTAATGATACGCATTCCTAAAATATGTAAATAAGTATGCCAGCCCATACAGTTATAAACGCATATATAATAATTATGCATTGCAATCGTATTTGTGCTTATTAGATAAATTTGTGCTGAAATTGTGAGGAATCTAATCAGTTTACGAATAAATGTTTCAAGGAATAGTTGTTTGTTTTGAAGAACATGCATTTTATGTTTGGACTTAAATGGTTCAAAAGTCATCGATCTTAATGGATGCATTGGATCCAATAGACCATGTTTTCTGATTGAATAATTTTATCTTACTATTTATATCCAAAGGACGTCTATATTTTCTAGCGTTACTAACTTTAGACTACAATTAATAGTATAAAAGTATAAAAATATGTTGTTTTCGTAAATCGTATAAATTTTGAATTAAATAACTGAAATCAAGAAAATATTTTTTTAACTAAAACAAATTATGAAATCTCTAAAGAATAACATTGATGAATAATCTACTACTAAAATTTGATTTGATATAATGGTTTCGTTATAAAATTATGACAGTGAAAAAAAATGTATTAAATTTTGTCGAAAATTGATTTCGGTTAATGTTAGTATTTATTCTACGATACCTTGACACAATACCTTTCGAATGGTTTAACTTGACGATCACTTTTTGATAATTAATACCTACGAATGGGATCTCAATTTCTTGTTTGCCTATTTACATATAGATATAAATAATTACCATACATTTTAATTTGATTGTATATAATTATAAAAACGCAATTAAATGAAATTTGAATTAATTTATAATAATTTAATACTATTTATTTGAAATTTATAATGTTTTACCTGCATATCAATTAACAATTTTTGTTTTATAAGAGATAATTAATTATGTTTTAATTCCTGATTTATTCTGGCTAATAGGTGAGCCAACTTAATTCGGCTATAACCTTTAAAAATAATATGTTTTCAATAAATTTTAATAGTTTTTTTTAAGTGCATACGCTTAACGATAGATTTACAATTTGTTCTTACAATCTTTTAATTAAGTAAGCGAGTTGATTCTAGAAACGAGAACACTTAATAAGCCTGAGGCGTTAGTTTTATCTAACAAAATTTTAAACATGTAAAGTCTCAATAAATAAAAAAAGAAGATACTTTCGGATCCATCATATACTATATATTCTAACCTTCTCATAAGTAAACAGGGCATATACGTTAATATCTGTCATTTACCAGGTCTCACACCATACACATTATTAATTTTTACATACCACTTGCACTCTGCGCTAGTTTCAAATTCTTCTTTCGTGAAGAAGATTGTTTCATAATACCATATAGGAATGCCAATAAAAATATATATATTTCAATTATAAATGATTAAATCATGTTGATAAGAACGTGAAAAATTTTCTTTTTAGCGCAAAAAAGAGGTTCCGTCGTTTATCGCGAAATATTATATGATGATATTTCTATTGGAATAAAAAATTCCAACTTTCAGCTTTTTAGGCAGTCAGTTCGATAGTTGAGTTTAGTTTAGTTTAGTAAGGCGTTACGTTGTAATATCTTGGGATAATAATAGTCAATCGTTGTGCCTAGTGATTGTATTTATCAATCATGTTTCAAATAATATTTCAAAATAATTATTAATAGTGAAAGATTATTTAGAAAATTTATTTAAAAATAATCGTGACGATTTTTCTTATAATGAGAATATTTAATTTAAAATACAATTAAAAAAAATAAATTTGTAAGTCGAAATTTAATTCATTTACGAAACCAGTGCGCTAAAAAAATTTGAGTCATTAATTTAATTTTCCAATTAATATAATCTGTGCGTATTTTTCCAAGAGTAATAAAAACTTTTGAACTTTTACTTACATATTATGTTTTTCTTTTTGTTTTTTTTTGTTGGATATTGCAAGTCTGTTACATGATTAGTCAGAGCTTAGGCAATCGAGCCAATAATAATCACAACACCGTTTCGAAGCTAATGATGCGCTTTTTGCTTTAATGGGCTTTTTGCAGACATAGTTTCCGTCCCTCGTAGCATGTTGTGATTCGTTACTAAAATAAGTTTTATTCATACAAAAAGACTGTTACTCAACCACCCATGAGCTCTTGGTCTATAGTATTATTTTGCATACCTGTGTATTTCATTGTATTAGTTTAGTCTTTTTCAATTAATTATTGCTTGTTATAGAACATCGAAAACACACTGTTCAAATCAGAAAATATTAAATATAAAAGCTGATTCAATAAAGTGTAAAATATAATTAACGTTCGTATCTCGGATATAGCTCGTTTGATAATAATAAATTAATAAACATTTTTTTATTATTATTTTAACTATTTTTATTTTCTTATATAATTTTACATTTTAATATTATAAAATAGCAATTTAGGTGCTGATAATAACTAGATAATACAAGTTTTAAATGTTTTTTTTAAAAACAAAAGAACTTTTGAAGTGGAATTCCAAAATACCATAATGGTAATATAGAAATTTCTCTCTACTTGAGTCTCAACCATTTTTTTTTATAAATATTAACAATATTTTAAGCTTTAACTATAATACTCGTTTTAACTACGTTACAGGTAACATGGAAATTGAATGTGAAAATATTTATGATGGGAACTTTTTTAATTGTCTTTCTTCTTTTTACAATTGCAATCAAACACATTGTGTGTATACCTGCAGAATATTGTCTACCTGATTGTTTATTCCATTTTCTGAAACACGTTTGTTATATTCTGTTGATACCTACTGAGCACTGAGTGAATTGTTCAAAAGCTTAACAATCTGGTATGACTACCAACGGACACAAAAGCAACACAGAGGGAGATTTACTAATAGAATCAAAACACGTTGCCTCACTTCGAAGTTGCTTCCTGGGGATTCCTGCGTTGGATAAACAACTAAAGGCATCGTATTTCAACCAATAGCTAGACTATAGATGTTATATATGTTTAAATATTCAGGTAAACGGATGTTTGAAGAAGTAAAAATGCGGGGTTTCAGGGAGCTGCGATAAGAAGATTAGAATAAGATTTGATTTAGGCTAGTTCTAATTATTGGGAAAGCTTTTGTACTGCGGCCAATTTGATCTATTGTATCTCCAATTAGATCCAAGTAACTTAGGCAATTTATAGATATTTTATGATTTTAAAGAAAATGATAAATAAATAATATGGGATATTTTATTGATTTTATCCAAATTGTGTTTGTTTTAAATTTTCTTCCAAATAATCAGTTTTATGTGCTCATTTTACTAAGTGATAAATGAATGTACAAATATACTTCGAAATAAATTCTTATTTTTAAGTTAAAAAAAAAAAACCATTAATTTTGACACACTACTTTTTGAAAAATGAACTAAAAGTTACAAAATAATTCATGTTTGTCTCACAAATAGACACCAAATACAGATTCTAACTAAGCCAATCAATTATTGCTCTAGAAATTTTTGATTATAAATTTTCATTCGATTTGAATATAATTGTAAAAGTTTAAACAATTTTTAAGAGGTAAAGAGTTTATCTGATGTTTTTATGAAGCGACTATAAATTTTTATGAAACTTGAGTTTTTTAATTGTGGTAAATTACAAATTTTAATTTGATTAATATTCATACATGAAATGAGTTTTATGGAACCATATGTGGAAGAATACAACAATAATTTTATAATATTGTTATGATATTTCTTTTATTCTATTGCATTATCATCCCATTCTGCTGAGCGTTTAAAATTTCATGTTTCTAACTTATTATATGAGTATCCTAAACGATTCGAAAAGAAATATCGGAGTTATATTAAAAAAAATCTATATCCCAAATATTTCGTCTTCGATAACTTTCGAACCAATCAACCAATTTTCACGTTCTTGGCGGCGATCAACGTGGTTGATTGAGTTCATTCAAAATCAATTCAATTTGATACAACTTTATTTACAGACTTATCTATTGTTTTTATAATTGGATAGTTTGGTATCGAGAAGCGCATACTGGATTGTTATTGTTTGGTATAAATTTCTATTTTTTGTATTAAACTATGAAAAATGACATGATAGACATCCGGTATACATAACATTCCGCAATACTAATATAATTTTATTTTTAATTCAATTATAAATGTATATCCTTTACTAACATATTTTTCTCTGTACAATTATTGAAACGCCAATTATATATAATTGAGTATATTCAATTACCATCATCATATAAAATTTGTATAGTACGTTATTTGACGTAACAAACAAAATAATATTATCATCATCTTTACATGTAGGTATAGAATGGATGATAGAAAGGCGTGGGTAATTCTAAACCTGTAAATAAATTTCACTTTTACTTTATAAAATATACAGGCTGATGCAAAAAATTTAGCACTATCTTTGACTACAATTGAAAAATATGATGTTCATGACCAAAACACCATCATTCAGAAATTCTTCAAGAAATCAGATTGTGCTAAATTATGTAGGAAGTGTTATCATGGGCTACATTGTAATTTATTCGAAAAATATCAGTTTTATTAAGAAGGATTTTTTTAGAAGTTTAGTAACCTCCGATTCTTTATCGAAAATTTAGGACCAAATTAAGACACTGTCATGCACAATTCATATATTTGTAACAAATCATTCATTACAAAAAAATTAAACATTTTAGTAGTTTTTGAGCTCATCGCAGACATGACGTATCTTTGGAATTTTAATATTAAGATCAAATTATAAATAGAATAAATTGAGTAAATTTTAAATATAACAACATTAAAACATTCAATACTGATCTAATTTTTTTATATTTGACAATTACTCAATTTATTCAACCTATGCTTTTAACTTAATATTAAAATTCCAGTGATGTTCGCGATGAACTGCATATTTATTTATCCAAGTTCAATTTTAATAAAATGTATATTTAAAATCTGTGATTTATTCCAACTTAAAAGATAGGACATTTTCAATCCAATTATATACTTTTATTAAAAATTAACAACTTTTGTACTTAATTGTTTATTAATCTCACAAGTTTGTAACAGATAGCAGTGTTCATAAATTTTGTTATATTGGATGGATAGGCATCGAATAGATAGATGGTGCCATACTGTGTGGAACTTGTGTTAGGCTAGGCT
This sequence comes from Chrysopa pallens, assembly GCA_020423425.1. NCBI lineage: Eukaryota > Metazoa > Arthropoda > Insecta > Neuroptera > Chrysopidae > Chrysopa > Chrysopa pallens. Next base: position 65,294,705 of record CM035592.1, read on the forward strand.
TAAACTTTACGCTAGTTTTTTTTTTTTTTTAAATCGAGGAACATAACTTACTATTATGAGGATTTAATTTGGAAAAAATTTAATGATTTAGCAATTGGCAATATAATGTGTTTAATGATTAAATAATTGATAACGTAATATGACATAATACACATTTTTTCGATGTGAAAAATTGCCACAACAACGTGGCCTGATAGGATACATATAGATTTCAAGAATTGTTCAAAGTTTTTTTTTTTTCAAAAACACAATTGGTAAAAAAAATTAAGTTGTGTGTCATCATTCCCATCATAATTTCAAAGTGAAGTGTTTTTAATTCAGCTTAATTAAAATAAAATGATTGAATTATGAACTCGACAATTCTATACAATTTTTTAAAATACCTAATCAAGATTATTTTTCTCATCTAAAAGTTTTCTTCTGTCTTAAAAAAGCAAGCTATACACGTAATATTATATAAACATTTATAAAATAAATGGTTTTTGAACAACTAATTTGTATTTTTATTTCATCGTTGTGTTGTTATAAGTACTATAGGTACGTAGAAATGAACAGTTTTAAAACACTTTTACCTCTATATATACGTATTATCTATGGCCAATTGAATTGCGAATGTTTATTTCAAATACCTATAATTTCCATAAATGTTCAGGTCATGCATCCAGTTGGTATTTACAACGGCTTAATCTGGCTAAATAATGCATCAGTGCTAATCACAAAAATACTACAATACCCAAACCGTTGACGTTATCTTAGAGTCGGAAACACAAAAATTTCCATACCTAGAATGGAACACCTCCACCCACAGCCTTATCCTAACAACCTCAAAATCGCTGTACCAATTTTTTCGTAAATTCTTACCTAACAATATGTTCACTGTCAAGATCACGGTTACAGCTATCACGTTTGGTCCGCGTAGCTTTGTTCAGTAACCGTTGGTGTGTCATCAGAGTGTGGCCTAGTTGTAATTTGCTTAATACTACCAATCTTTGCGACAAATCAGGGAATTTTCCTTGCAATGTATCTCGTACCTTATTGTATGTATGCTATTATTTTGTCCAGACCATTTGACCTCCCACTTCTTGAACATTAAAGCATTTGTGAGATTTTTATAGCTGTGGCAAGGGTCAGGATGTCTTATATTACTTTAAGATGTATAATAGTTGTAGATTGCAAGGACAAACTAGATATTGACAAATATTGTATATAGAGGCTGTGTGATTATTACAGTAACAAATTTTTTATTTAGGATTTTTTTTTTCTTTTAAATAAAGTTTTTTTTTTCAACAAAAGTTTAGGTAAATTTTGTTAACTATATGCTGCTTGTAATAATGAATGGCAGTTAGGTACTTGAAATATACGAGAGTGACATACAGAAAATTGTAATACGTGCCATGCAAGTAAATTTTTCAAAATATGTTATTAATGATGTACATATACGTACTTTTTTGTATAAATATATATATATATTTTTTTTTTTTTGTACCATATTATACAACACATGCTTGTGAATTTTTAATTTTTTGTTTGTACCTAAAAATTGCAATTAAAAATATGAAAAAAAAGTCCATATTTTTTCAAGCTTACTTTTTGAACGTTTAAATAAAATCTGTGTTTATGCAACTAAATTTTTAACAAAAATATTAAAAATAAATATTTTAGTAATTCGTTAAAAATGATTCGAAAAAATGTATTTTTAAGACTATGTTTAATTTTTTTTTTATAAATTTTCATTTACAAGTCTCAAAATATGAACAGTACACTTACAAAACGTTTCTAAAATATTGATAAAAAACTTCTTTTTTTGTTTAAATGTACAACATTTATTATGTTTAAAGAAATATGTTTATTATATGAGAAAGATTTGCTTTATTAAAAATTTTATTTATTATGTTCAAATATATTAGTCTGTTGTTAATCAGCTTATGTATTCTATTGTGCTAGAATCACGAAAGTATATAGATTATAAATAATATTTGATGTATATCCCACCGTGAAAAAAGAAAAGAACCACACAACATAAAGTTTTTATTCTAGTTAAATAATAAATTGTTCTATAATTATAAAATAAACAGTTGTCCCTGTGGTTCCCACACCTTCACTTCTTACACACTTTTCTTAAAATAAAAAATTTATTAAAAGTTAGCCGTTCTTTCAAATTGTATTAAAAAAAATATAACATTAAATTTCTGGCAGTAGTAAGAGGACTTAAAAATATATATGTATATTGTTCACTACGAAGGTAAAATTGAATCACACTAAACATTGTTAGTTAAAAACCATTTACTCATGTTAATACTTTACAGGTTTTAACTAATGAATTGAAGCAAATTTAAATACAGTAGAATTATGAAATCGCAAAATTATTCGAAGCCTATACAAAAAATTAAATGCTATTTAAGTGCAAATTTATTGCTCTATTTTCGATTTTTTTGCTCAAACCGCTTTGGATAAAACGAAATTTGGAATGTGATGAGAGGCCAGGTTAACATTGATTTTGGCCCCCAATGCGAAAATTATAAGAAACCTATAAAAAAATAGTGCAAATATTGTCTCTTTAGTTCTCTATTGAAATTTATTCAAACCGTATCGAAAAATTCAGTGCTCTTTATGTGCTCAATAGTTGCTCTATTTCGGATTTTTATTTTGTTACTTAGCCAGCCTTACATGCCGATAAACAACATTATTTATAGTAAAAGTTGCTTTAAAACTAGAAACCACCAGAGAAAAATCCATGTATACGGTAATCGAATATCGATTAAAAACAACAAATACACCAAAATTTGTTGCTATTTCGTTGCCCTAAGAATCCAGCATAATATTTTGATAAAAACAGACAAAATAGTAATACCCATATATAAAACTAGGACTCCCAGGCTAATAAATCAGATAATGGATACTGTTGCATAATAATAAGAAGCTAAAGTAAATTTGAAGCAGCCCCACTCCCATTTCAAATGTTATTTTTCTCACAGAGCACAAAAGTCCAAAAAATGCAACTAACACATAAATAACGAAATTATACCTGTTTGTGGCTTACTTATAGCTATATTATATACTAGCTGGCCGGGCAAACGTCGTTTTGCCACATATTTCTAATTAACTTCAACATTTTCTAAGTATAATAACATATTCTTAACAACTTTCCTCTATTTCTTAATACTGAAAGCTAAGGCAAATTAGAATAAATAATGATATTAATATATATTTTAAAGCATACCCGGACACGTTGCGATGACAATTGATATTACATCGATTGCATGCAAAATTTGAAGCAGATTGAACGAAGGAATTCCGTTGTCCCATACAAACTTTGCCTCTGCTTTTCATCCCATTAAGGGTTGAATTTAAAAAAATATTTTCTTATAGAATGCCCGGTATTTGATGTGTAACCCACTATTTGGTGGTGACACCTGGTACCTCGTGCACCCACAATTCGTGTATATTATGCTGTGGTTCTCATATACTTGATGAAAAATAGTAAAAGGAAGTCCAGAACCACTAATATAGAAAAGACGAGATAAATAAATTCTATGTTGAATAGCTGACCCGGGTAAACATTGTTTTGTTATATAAATTATTTCTAATCAACATCAATCAATCAATATCTCCTAAATATAATAACATATTCTGAACTGTCTTCAACTAAATAATGAAGCTGCGGCAAATCAGAATAAATTATGATATTAATTTATATTTTGAAGCATACCCACCCGCTTTACGCGTTGCTGTGTTATTTTTCACATTTTAATAAATGATATTACATCGTTTACATGCGGATGCAATTCTACCCTTAGGGGAAGAATTTCAAATCCTTTCTTATCGGATTCCCGGTATTTAGTGTGCTCCCGGTACATTATATGCACCCTGTATTTACCTGGTATTTGCTGGGGTACACCCGGGACCGTGTTCACCAGATAATTTAAGTGTAGATAATTTTTGAAAACAAAAAAAAATATAGTAGGATGAAACCAATTAGAAATACAAGATTATATGATAAAAATGAAAGGAAAAATATATAATATACCAGGGTAGATACTTTTTAAAACAAAAAAAATTATAGTAGGATGAAACCAATTAGAAATGCAAGATAATATGATAAAAATGAAAGGAAAAATAAATTACCGAATTTATTAATAAATAAATTCGGTTTATCTGAATTTCCGGCAAAACTACAAGTCCTAAGGAAAAAAATTAAATGGCAAAGTTGTAGGTAAGAAAAAGATCTACAATATTTGTATGTATTTACATTTTTTTTAAATAACTTCAAAATTTATGTGAAAAATTGAAATAACCAAGTTTTGGTTTTTTATTTTTTTCTCCGAAATTTGGTGAAACTTACCTTTTTATGTTCCAAATACACTATATTTTTTTTGATTTAAAATATTTATTTTTTCATCTTGAATAAGTATCGAAAAAGCTATTTTCAATCGAAAAATTTTGAGTTTATGTGAAAAAAGTGTAAATACAAAACTTGTAGATCTTGATATTACCTACAACTTTGTCATTTAACTTTTTTCCATACGACTTTTAGTTTCGCCGGAAATCGAGGTAAATCGTGTTTTATCCTTAAAAACTTACCCCCTCCTACTTCCCGAACTCAGATCGCACGTTATTTATTTTTCCTTTCATTTTTATCATATTATCTTGCGTTTCCAATGGGTTTCATCCAACTGTAATTTTCTTCCAATTTGTATCATTTTTTAAGGCTTCTACTTTGGTCTATAATGTTTTACTAATATTATATGTTAAGTGTAAATTTCTCTTTCTCGAGGAAAATTTTCGTTTGAAGATACATGCTTAAACTTAGTGTATATGCGTTTTTTTTTATGATTGTGGTAGGAAGAACATTCAATATCGACCCTAGACATCATGTATAATAGTCGGACTTTTGTATTTATAAATAAGAACTTTGCTTAAAAACATTTTTTTTTTTTTTTTAAATTTACGAATAGTTTAATTTCTCATTTTTAATGCTTAGATAAAGTGAATAACGTGGAAGGGACTTCTTAATCGTTTGAGGATCTAAAATTTATTTTTAAATATTCAAATTCTAGCAAATATAATTTTTTTCAAATTTTTTGCATATAATACAGCCATGCTAAAAAAAACTTTTGAATAATTACATAAAATTGTGAGAATCATCGAATAAATTGTATAATTAATTTTTGTTATTTGAAAAAATAAAAAATTATTCATTTCAATTTGTCAATAAATTTTGAGAAATTTTCTATGTTAAATCATATACTATTCATAGAGTAAAATATGGTTTGATTGATTCAGTAGTATTTCGTAACCATAGAAATGAAAGAAAACATTTTGATGGACATTGCCCATAGTTGTTTTCGGGTCTTCACGAATCGTCGTATTCTTATCATGCCTTATTAACCGATTATACATCTTTTTAAAAAAACAAGTAATTTTATTGAATAATAAATTGTAAAAAGCAATTTTCTACAAAATATCTTTATTTATTACAATAAAATGTTCAACAGGATATTCAATTGATTAAAAAACGATTTTTGTATTCTATGACCAAAATGGAAAATTTATTTACGTATATAAATAATTCAAATTTCGAAATTGGTGTAACCTAATATAAATAATTTCATTTCAGGTTTAAAAAAATTTGTTTTTCATTTCGCACTCTGTATGATTTATTTTTCTAAAAACTAAGATATATTCTCGTGAAACTCGGCTCATCGACTATTCAAATTTTAATCTGTTAGTTATGGACAATTATTTCTGCGTACATATACAATTCTTCCAAAGTTTTCTTGATTTCATTCCAAATCGAATGAACATTAATCTTTAAAATACAATGTTTTCTAACTACTATTTTTTTATACTTATTTATTTTATCACTTGTTTATAATCTGTTCTCAATTCTTAAAATATTTTCTACTATTTATTGTATATATTTCACTAAATTTATTAAAATTGATTGAATTTTCATAAACTAAATAATAAATTTGTACAACAGTGTTCATCTGCCAATAAATAAATAGAAATATTTATACATATTTATTTGTTGATTAATCAATTTAACTTTTGTTAAAGTAAAACAATGCAACAAATTCATTCGTGTGTAATAGATAAAATATTTTATATTATGTTAAAATAGACAACATAATAACCTAGTGGTACAGTTTATAGTAGCATTCAGTAAGATTTTATAATGTTCTATGTATTTGTTGTATTTATTCACATTATAATTTATATTTATAAATTTTTCAAACCTTCAACGTTCCACTTATCTATAATATAAAACTAAATTGCTGAATTTGTTGCAAATGTCGAGTACAGCTGAACCGATTTCGCTAATTCGTTTTTTAGAATATTCCTTAAAGTACGAAGATGGAGGAAAAATTATAATAATTGTCTCAAAAAGTCCAAAAACAACAATTTTCTATACTCCCATATAAACGATTCGTAATAATACTTAAAAGTTTGAACTTTTATACCATAAAGTTCAAGTGTTAGTGTTAGTCCCAAGTTAAAACTTGGGAACGGCTTAACTAATCCAGCTATTAAATATGCGTAATACTCTAAGGCAGGTTTTTTAGGCGAAAAAAATTGCTTAGATAATTGTAAAAAAATACTATTTTCTTATCGCAAAATTTGAATAATTTATTTGCATGCCTTAGTTACGAATCCTTTTTAGCCAATTCGACGGACAATTCACAGCTCGCCGAAGGTCATCAAATTTTAATCATTCTAAAATAATATTTTACAAACTTCACCGGAATGTGAATTACACCTATATATGATCAGAAAAATAACCGTCATCTGCTACTAAATTTGAATGATACGGATCCAAAGCCACCCCGTGGGTCAAGGGTCCGAGGTACCAGGTGTTCTACATAAAATACCGGGTGTATATATTAAAATTTTATGTCAAGAGTTTCGTACTTTTTTCTGATGTGCTACCAAGGCTGATGGTCGGCTCGGAAGCACCGGGTAGCCTCCTACCAAATACCCGGTATAAATAGAAAAATTTCGTGTCACGGGTTCCCTACACCAAATACCGGGTGCTCACAACAAATACAGATACTTGATCTTTTTAACTTAATAAGTATACATTTGTGATCAAATTCTGTTAATATTTCAATTTAAAAACTAAAAATTATAATACCTAGTCTAAGCTTTATCCATAATATATCATATTATATACTGCTTACATTTTCTTGAACGATGCAATATGAACCATTTATATAGTTCACAGTTCGGCATACTGCTGGTGAGAGAAGATAGATACATTTTATTTTGAATTTCAAATTTAGATTTACATTTAGATGGAAATGACGATAATCGGATTTGTAACACACTTCATTCAAGTCAGCAACCATTTGTCTGTTGTCTACATACTTAGCTCAATTAAACCTTGTTTTCAACCTTGATAAACTTTTGATTAAATTTTATTAATATACATCAAACGTATTTAAACGAATTTTAAGTCTAGTAAAAATTCTTCAATCTGTATAATTGTGACCAGGAATTAACAAAAAAAAAAAAAATAATAATAATAATAAATAAATATTAAATAATAAATATTAAATAATAAATATTGTTCACAACATCGCATATTAAAGGTTGATCACAATACATTGTGTTCAAAATTGCCAAAAAAATAAAATTTACCAAATGGGAAGTTACCATTATATTTTATAAATATTTGTTAAAAAACCTTCTCTTTGATGAATGCCACATCCTCGTTTTATCAATCAGTCTATCGGTTTACGCAGACCTTGTATGCATTTATTAAAAAAAAACATATTTTAATGTAGTAATTTATTTTAAAAAATTATTTAACTTGCGTTGAACTTTTCTATTTATTATTTTAGTCCCTTTTTATATTTATGTTACAAACGTTAAATCTAAAGATAAAACTTTACTGAATAAAAAATTTGTGAATATCAAATTATTTCTACCGTATTACAATAGAAATTTTTAGAATATAAAATAAAAATAAATTTATTAATATTACGAATTTAAAAAGTTAACTTTGTATACATATATTGTGTAGTTTTTGTTTTTTAAAACTAAATACAGTTTAATTCAAAACTTTTATTTATTGGCAAAATAAAATACACGACATTTATATCCATTAAACTGTGCACTAAAAAAAATAGGTTTTTTTTCAAATAATTCCTAACAGCGATTATCCTAAGAAGCTGTTGGCTAAACTAACATGTAATATGCATTGTATTTCTTTAGATGTTCAAGCACAAACAACTCAAAAAATACATATCCAAATGTTTTGAAATTTGTTATACACAATATTGACATAAATTTTATATTTAAAAATGTTTTTTGATAAAAAATCTTCGATAAGCAGTCTGTTCTCATATCAATATTGTGTATATCAAATTTTAAAATATTTTGCTAATTATTTGTTGAGTTATTTGAGCGAGTCAAAATTGAAAGATTTTTACACAATGGTGGTGATTCATTATTAAGTCCAATTCCCCTTAATGATAGTTTGGATGTACCCTAGATGAATTGAATTTTTTTAAAGATTTTTTATTCAACATTTTATTTAGCCCTTAAAGGAAAAGTTGGAAACAATTTTCTATCCCGTTCAAATTGAGGTATTTGTTTAAAAAATATTACCAAATTTCTCAACATTAACGGCCTTAACATTTGAAGAACTCTCTATAAAATCACTGTTTTTGTCAATAAGAAAATTTTTCCAGTATTATAAATTCAATTAAAGTTTTACATAACACTTCCACAAGTAACGTGAGTGCACAAAGAAATGGATTGATGATCAGTTTTTGTTGAGAAATTTGGCAATATTTTCAAGCAAATATAATATAACATTTTCATAATACGTTTTTATAAAGAAACATGGCGGAACATATTATCTGTGTGTGTATAGAAATGTGAATTTATTAATACGTGTGTATCAGTAGTGGTAATGTCAGTAGTGTATCGTGGTGGGTAGTATATTCTACTTGAAAGCACGGCTACGTATAAGAGCAGCCATTAATTATATATTTTACTTTTGATTATGCTCTTTTACCATTGATTGTCCGTGTCTGCTTATTTGGTATTCTATTTCGGAAATTTGAAATTTTTTTCAAATTATTCACTTCTAATGAGAGTTCTTTTTGCACCCCTAAGAGTTCTACAAATATGGTTTTACAACCAGACCGTTGTAATTGATATTTTAGATATGATATTTTAATTGCTATTTTTCTGTGCACTATTAAAGCTCAAAATAATGTGAAGCCCCACATTTGTCAATTTCTATGTATTAACAGCTGAACTATTTCTAAGACTGAGTGAGAACTATAGAATTCTAAGGGGTGATATATTAACACTATATTTGTTAAAAAATTTTATGATTGTGACGTTAACTTTAATATTTTGGTCATTATCACGAATGATAATGACCAAAAATAATTCAAACATTCATCTAGCTATGCAGTTCTTACATTTTAATTTTTTTAAATCCAAAATTTTTTCTTTTTTAAGCAAACAAGTTTTGTTGGAAACCTGTTTTCGTGAAATGTTTGAGTTCACCACAATTTCAGCTCAAATTTGGCTAGTAAACCCATATAGGTAATAACAATACATATTATTATTATTGTACATGTAAACTATATAGAATGGATATTTACAGTATTTTATAAATGCTAATTATGAATAGTCCAAACAATGAAATTCAATCACATATTGAGTATCTTAACAGCTCTGTTAATTGTTATTTTCAATTGTTGCTTAGTATTTTTGATGTATAGAGAAATTCGGCAATTAAACAACTAGGGTTAACTTAAGAGTAAGCATGATTTTTTATAATAGAGATTAGGCATTATTTTTTATCATAAAATAATCTATTTCAAAACTGAATAATATGTGATAATAAATAACAAATGGATCTGCTATTTTGTGTTGATTTAAAAGGACAGAAACCTGAGTTATAAAAATAATAATAATTTGTAATTGGTCTCGCTCCTTATCAATTTGATTTCAAACTGATATTCATATTGCTGATATAAATAGCGGTTAGATCCAATTTTTAGGTGAAAAATTCGTGATCTACTTCTCTTAATCACCGTACATTCAATTAAATTGAAAGCATATACTCATAATTTATAACTGAGATTACGTGCTCGATTCCTATCGTGGTTTTAAGAGTTTTCTTAAGATGGGCGTCTGAAATTAAGGAATCGATAAAAGAACTTTTGTCCAGGAATATGCCTTTACCTTAGTACTACTGCTACTATTATGGTAGACTATAATCATTAGAAGACGGTGCAAATAAGTTTATTCTGAGTTTACGTAGTATGAAATTCACAAAAACGTCATTATAAATATTAATAAAGCAAGTCCGTAGAAAATTATTGATAATGTAACACTTAAGGAATAGGATTCAACTGAAAATTTCTGTCAAGTGTTGTAAAATGTTTTAAAATAAAAAAATTTTGGAAAAAATCCTTGTAAATTGTCTTTCTGAATTGTTAAACAAAATTTTATCATTTGTTTAAAAATTAACTACAATATCGTCAAATTTCTACTTCGCTATGAGCTCACGGTATATGCTTATAAAATTTATTTGTCAGATACTATAATATATAATTGATTTACTTTCAAAACCTGTAACATATAAATTTGAAATTTGTGTGAGATATAAATATATCCATATATTGTCTAGTGATATGTACTTTAAGCATGTAGCACGAACGTAAATATCTACAAAAATAAAAATAAAACAAAAAATACACCGAGAACTTTTTGAACTTTTTCAAAAGATTAAATAAATTTTATTTTGACTATAAATAAAATTGAAAATAAAATCATATTTTATATAACAAAGTGTACAGAGTATCCGCTCATGAAAAATTCCATTTTTTCATTTGTTTAAAAAATACTAATATTTATTTGAATGAAATGATATCTTAAGCGCATCCCGTTATATAAAAAAAAAATTACCAAAATTTTTACATGTTGACTTATTCCAGCTTCCTGGGCAACTTTCAACTCGTCTGCCAGTTGATCGCTCGATATATTTATTTGTGACAGACGAACGCCCATTGTTCTAAAACAACTGAACGTATATTAAAAATTAGTCGAGGTGTTAGGGATGGTGCCATGTTTGAAATATCTCTCCAATCAATTAACTTTTTAGAGATACAGCGATTTAAATTTACTTCATATTTTCACTTAAATGCCGATATCTCTTGAGCTGTCGGATTTTTAGGAAATTTCGCATGTAAATTGATGTTATAGGTTAATCATACCTACATAAAAATTTAATTTATTTTAAACTTGCTCATCTGGAAAATCGTTATTGGAAGGACAAAACGTGAAAAAAATAAAGTCAGCTCACTGGCACAAAGTATGCGATCAAAAATGTAAAAAAAAAAATATTTTCTTACTTAATATCCAAATTGCATCGGTTAAGCCGTACTGAACAGAAGGAGGGTCCATATCGTCTAGTTGAATCAAAAACAGATTAAATATTATGATAAAAAAGAATCCTAGGAATTTTAGATTCAATTTCGATTTTAGCCCCAATTTCCTAGATACTCGTATTTCTTAAATACAAAAAAATTGATCTAGGTAATTGGGAATAAAAAACGAAATTTACCAAAATTATGTTATGTAAGACATACTAAATGAATTAAATTCAAAGTTGATAAGAATAAACCACAAGTTTTGTCCCATTTTCTTGAATTTATTTGTAATGTAAAATAAAGTACGAAACGATAATTTACAATTAACATTTTTATAAATAATATATTAAACAAAGTTTTTTTTTTTTGTTGCAAAATGTGTAATGGTAATTAAAATATAAAAACGTTTATTAATACTTTTACTTCTCTCTGCTTCACATAGATTTTACCAACTTAATTTAAATTAAAATACTCCTTTTTTGTAGAAAATGTCGCTAATCCGATGTTCATAAGAGGTATCAACCGTGGTTTTATAGTTCTTCGAGTACATTTAGGACTATAATTATCATTTAAGGTTCATTTTATTATTAAGACTATAGTTATACTGATTTCGGTAAAACCGTTCTGTAGAACAAACTGTTTATGTGAGTATGTTCCTGGATATTTAACTGTTCGTTTCTCTCTATCCTACGTGCGCTGTGTACTGTAAAACTTCAATGATGTTTAAATTTAAAATAGTTAAATTGAAAAAAAAAATACATCAAACTTATTTTTTTATATTGCATAATACCATAGAGCCAAACTTAAATACAATTGATTTTTTATATACTTGATATAATTTATATAGTTTTTGATTGATTATCTTTTTTGTGCTGTTGCTATAAAATTATTGAATCGAAACTTACAAAACAGAAAAAGTACAATAGATTATATAAAAATCATATTAAATGAAGTATCGGAAAAAATAATGTCTTAAAACCGCTTAAGTAAAAATGACAAATTTCTATACAAATTAAACGCCCGTACTTTACCAGTGGTGCCTAGGCCATTTATAATCAGATGTTTTCTTTTCATTCCAAATTGAATTTATGGAAATATCATTTACTATCCCACTATCTCAATTAAAGTGTGCACCCTTTTAATAGAGCCCCAGTTCTCTGCAAGCTAATAAGGCGTAGGCTTCGTTTTCGAGCTAATATTTGGAAGCGATTATGTTTTTTTTTTTCGTTAAAATCACACATTGCCTTCTTTTTCCCTTTTACCGGGATGCATTTTGAAAGGGGTGCTTATCAGTTATTTCGAAATAAATCGAAATCGAATCAAAATTCGAGATTTTTACAATGACTCTTATTTGGAAAAAAATATTTTTTATAGGAATTCGCTACATAAAATTATATCACCATTTTTAACACACAAATCCACAAACAAAATGGAAAAATTATGTTATTTTATTTTACTTTTTTTTGGTCCATTCTAGCTTGGTACATTTGGAGAAAAAAATAAAAATTTTTAAAAGAAAAAACGATCAGTGAGCTCTGGGCATCCAAATTTTGCCTTTCTTGCAGTAGGTATTAACATTTTCAGCAAAAAAATACAATAAACAGTGTATATTGTTTAGATAATAGACTTATGGTTGAGTATCTTTGTTTGAAATATTTTTAATCATTCTTCAAATACTCTTCCCAAACATAAACTTATTTTTAGGTCTAAAATACGTCTATAATTTCAGCTCTTTAGCTCAAAATATTGTGCCTGTCTTCTAAATTTTCTAGTGGTGTCTATTTTACTACGAGATAGTTTCAGTATAAAAATGTAAATACTCAGTATAAAAATGTAAAAATTTAAATACCATTGATAGTAGTAAAACTAATTAGTTTTTTTCTTAATTGAATAGATTTCTTTATTCGCACTACTTAGGCATACTTAGGATCTACCAAAAAAAAAAAAAAAAAAAACAATGGACCAATTATTTAAAAAAATAAGAAACGTAATTTTTCCAAACTTTTCAGTTATATTTTTGGATGTTTTTTGAGTTTTAAAATTGATAATATAATATAAATATTTCTTAAACAGATTCCTTTGTAAAATTTAATTTTCAACAAAAAGGATTCTTGTGAAAAATCAAATTTTGCTTTGATTGCGACAACGCACCCATAAAAAAACGGTTCACTTGGTGATTTTATCATCATTTGAGAACCAAAGTAACATACTTAACTATGGAAATGTTTTAACAAAATTGTTCCATTTTATCCATCAATTTTGAACTTTTTAAGTAGACTAATAATATAAGTATAATGATATCCAAATGCACACCAACGTATGATCGCAGGAGTACTTTAAAACCTAATTATTCATATCACAATAACAGTACATAAATAATTAATTGCAATAAACTTGTGATTCTATTCAACTTTCATATTACCAAACTTTTATTCACTCGTATAACAACACAAACTCCCCTTTTTTAATAAAACATTCATTGCCCTGGTTCAAACATTTTTAATTTATGTTTTATATAAAATGATTTTCAATATAACTTTAGTGCATGCTGTAGGTGTAGGTATTTGATAATGTGGTTTACTTCAACGAAAAAGTAGTAGTGGAAAAGAACTTTGAATACCACATCAGTAACTATCTAAGTCAGATAAATATTGATTATTGTATTAAATGATAAATTTATAATAAAATATATTTTCAACTTTTTGTCTAATGATAAATGTATCCACAATGTCGACAATTTTTGCTCTTGCTTTTCAGTTTTAAAACAGACGTGCCTTGAAGGTATAGAAAAAATTACTATCTAGAAGATATAGTTTAAGAAAAAAGGTAGTTTGTAATTTTTTCGTTACAATATGATTCTGGACTTTTTGGATGTTGCATTTCGATGTCTGTGGTCTCATCTCTTTTAGATATAAGTCGGTAATACTCAATGTTTAAAATATCAAATTTTGTTTGAGAGGAGATTTAGTTTCCTGCTTTAATTTAAAAAAAAGCGCCCCTAAGGTGATGGAATTCATGTGAAAGTTTATGATAACAATTTTTCAATATGACAAAAAATTCAATGACAAAGTATTGGTGGAATTAAAAACAGTATAGACTAATGACTATTATGAAGTATGGCAAAAATAGAATGCTTTTACGTAACTCGTCTTCTTGAGACTTCGACTTCAACTTGGGTTCATTAAAAAAAGTATTTTAAAGAGATGCCATTCGAACTTTGTCTGATAGATGTGGAAAAGTAGCCAGTTTAATCAATTACGAAAAATAAGTAATAAGGTCTGTTAATAAGAATTCCATGGGGATCGACAATAGGATTGATATAATATTCTGGAAAGATGAAAGATGTTTAAAATGATAAAAAATATTTTATAGATGAATTGGAATGACATATTGTAAGAATTGAAGCTTTGAAGGGACTTTTCAATTGCTTGCAGGAAATACTACCATCTTCACTACACTATTTTTGATGTGTGTATTTAATCATGGTCTTAACTGTATTGTCAATAATTCCTATTATTACTATGAACCAATTCTCTTCATAGTAGTAATATTAAATTGAATATTAAAAGTCCAAAATAATTTCTTTCTGCAAATATCGCCGAAAAAATAGAGTACACCCGATTTTATCACTTAATTAAACACAACATTATATTCTTACACGCCTATTCCCAAATGTGTGTTTTTTCCAAGCTATTCATATTAATCAAATATTTCGCCGATTTATATAGTAAAAGACTATAAGGACATTTAATAATTCATAACATTAAAAACTCTTATTTCCATTTTCAGTTTAGAAACAGCAACTTTGTGTTTAATAGTTAAAAACTCTATTGAAAGTTGTTTTGTGTAATATCAGACAGGTAGGGTACACAATCAAAATGGTTTTAATAATATACGCCCTTCACATATAAAGTCAGAGTATAAAGAGTATATATAGGAAAAAAACGAAACAAATCAGTAAGTCAACTAACGCAAAATAAAAACTCCGAATAGATGAACAACGACGTTTAAAGGATCAAACAAACTACTTTACCAATTGCCTTCCCTTTTAGTACAATCCCAATGCTAAACAACCCTTTCATTTTGAGTCAACATATATAATGACTATTACGGTGTATATGTGTGTGATTATTATAGGGAAAGACTGTTATATTATTTGGTAGAAGTAGGTGTGGTAGAGTTCTTCAATTCTAACATACATGGACACATAATAATAAGGACTTGGTATTATATTTACAGTGTGTTTTTTATCGTATGTATATTGTAATATATAAGAAACATTAAATGAAAAAAAGTTTGAATATAATATTTTTGGGTATTTGAAAATTTACGCTTTGAAACTAAACTCAATACCATAATACACAACGCTAAAATTAAAATTTATAAATACACACATAAGGAAGGATGGGCGGGTTCCAAGCAGAAGAAAACGTACCACTTGGCTATCAACGTTAAAACAATGGACATAATACGCTACATTTTATGAATTGAAAACGGCACACTTTATGAATTGAAAGTGGTTACACATTAGAATTTTGACATTCTGGTCGAAACAAAACCAAAGTGAAATTTAAAATGAAAAAGTCTATTTGAAAATGATCATTCAGAAGTAGCTCAATAGAATATTTTCCAAAAAATGTTTAGTTTTGTGAATTGAATCCGTTATCATAAGAACATTGTCACAAAAAAAGTCACCATTTTAAACAAAGCTGACAAATAATAAATATTTTTTATTTTTTCATCTCGTTATCGGTTTAAGATATGATCTTCTAGGACTGATACAAAGTCCACTCTGTACTATATAGTATTCACTTAAGCTCAAAACATTTTAAATAAAAAATAGTGTATGTTTTCCTGTCCTACATAACTTATAATTCGAAAATTATTCATAAGAAGCGTCTTTACTGAAAATGATACTATAACGAAAAACGCTACAAAATTGTAAAAATAATTAATTAGAAAATATAAGTTGAATAAGTTATATTATTTATATCAGAGAAAAAGTTTTATTATAAACAAATCGAATGTAAAATGATTGGAAATAACCATAAGAATGGTATACCTTAATTGCGAGGATGGTGTTTTTAGAATGATAGAATTTTCAATAGCGATAGCTATCATTTAACAGATGGTATACATGCCATTTTGGTTTGACATTTCTATTCAGTTAACATTGACAAATTATATAATGAGAAGACCACACAGCAACTACGTTTAAAAATAAATGATGAATTTATTTTCAAAATCAGTTCTAGTCGACAAACTTTGTGAAATTTATGGTTTTCTTAGTCGTATATCAGAACAGATGGTCCATTTATGAAGCGAAAACTATTCTCAAGAAATTGTTGAGGTTTCATTGCATTCTGAAAGATGGACCTCTCTGAAAGATATCATTGGTTCATATTTCTTAAAAACGATGCAACATGGTTACAATAAATGGTGCTCTTTACTGATCGATAATCAATGAATTATTGTATCAAAATTTGAATGGTCGTGGAAATGAATGTTGAATAATATTGCTTAATAACAGTGTAAATATATTTTAAAATAGACATTTCAAAATATAAAAATCATCTATTTTTATGCTCACTTTCGCTTTTAAGTTTCTTTACAATAAAATTTATTTTATTTCATTTAAAATTATTTTATATGATTGTAGCTTGTGAATATTTTTATCTAGATGAAGCTATTTGAAGACTGGACCTATAACGGACGTTGACGATGTGTCATATGAAAATTCATGACATGAACCAAGTAACCAGACATCAATTGAAATTGTAAAATTCGTATTCGTATTAATCAAACTCAAGGAGTATCAATTGGCAAAAATTTTAAAAATTTCGACCCTGTATTTTAAACATATAAGAAATATAAATGAAAACACTTTATAACTTCTTTTTTCCGAGAGTGATAACACAGAACATCATTCTTGTTTCAAGATCACCAAAATAGTTTTCGCATCCTATCAAAAATGTCTGTTTGTGTGTGTTTTCTTTATACGCATTTATAATTGTCCAAATTTTGTCCAAACAACGAAAGCAATCAATCTAAATTTATGTATTTTAAGTATGGAATATTCATTAAGAAATTACTTCCGGAAGAATTGGATGACCTTTTTATAAATGTTCTATGCGCGAATTTGTAGAGTCTCACCCATTATGACTGTTTTTCTTTTGATTTGATGGAGTGGGCTTCCCATTTTGCGACTGTGTAGTGAACTTTTTAAAGTCGATTATTCAGAAAATGTTGATATAAAAGTGCATTGACAGAAAAATTTTCTTAAATAATGCTACGACAACAATTTTACTCGACTAGTATAACTAGATCTAAAAAAAACACATAAGACATATTTTAACTAGTCTTTATTATTTGTGTATATCTGATTGAAGTGAAAATAATTGACTCATGGTATACACACATGAAAATTTATATCGGTCAGTAGTAATAGTTGAAGTGAGTGTATCAAAATGACCAACATGCTACTCTTTGGTTACTAAAAGGTAATAGTTACCAACAACTACTACCACTATTACTTTAACTATATACAATACATAATACATACCAGTCAAATAGATATGCATGCAGTAGTCTCTTTATATTGTATGTATATGTGGATATAGTCACATGGTTATTTGCTATCCAAGTTAATTACTAACCTAATTAGCATGATATTGCTGACCGTAACATATTCATTCAGTTCAGTAGTACTTACTCATCATCATCAACATCATCTATGATTATCATACGAAGTATCTCTATATCTATCTATTCCCCATAAACTTTATTCATATGTTTAAAAGATGTATGGACACAATTAGTAAATATAGTGTGACTTAAAATTCATTGTATATTTGTCACATAATGTAATTTAAACTGTCATCTTCGGGCTATCAAACAACTATATAATGATTATTCGTGCGATTTACACTTATAGTAAGTCATTCGCATAATTGGAAATAGCTAGATCGATATTCATCCAGGATCGATATTTCAAACCAGCTATACTATAATGTAAATATAAATTATAAAATACCAGTAATTCTGTTAACTGATTAAGATATCTGGCACAATCCAAAACGTGTTTTTAATTAGAGAAATTCAATTTTTTCTCAAAAATTAAAAGTATAATTCTAATACTCTAGCAGCCTAGTGATGAAAGAACTCGCTCTCGAATAATTTAGTCCCGTGTTCGAAACCGGTCAAAAAATTAAATTAAATTTATTTTTTTATTTTTAGATAATAATTTGTTTGTTTATAGTGATTTTTTCGAGAGTGGAAATATAAATTTTCCAAAAACTATACATTTTCTTCAGTATGAATATATATAAATGAATGTTGAATTATATTGATTAATAATAGTGTAAATATAAACGTAGATATTTATAATATATTAAAATACCACCCATTTTATACAAAATTTTTATATGCAATTTCGCTTAGAAATTTTTTTAAACTAAATTTTCTATTTCAATTAAAATTATTTTGTATAATTATAGTCTGTGAACATTTAAGAATATTTCAGTATTTGACTAATTTCGTTTTATCAAAATATTGATTGTGTTGAATCTGAAGACTCAACCTTCAAAGAATTAGTTGACGATGAGAAAACTCAAGTCGAAGTAATGATTCATCAATTGATCTGAGTGTGATTAATTTGTCAATCAAATATCGTCATTTCGAACAAGAGGTTCGAAAGTTATAGCGGAACAAATAAATGTAGATGAGGTGATAGATAGATAAAGATAAAGTAAATGTGAAATCATCTAGTTATATCATAGGCTTCACTTCCTTTTTTAATTAACGAATCAGCAGCTTGCAGAATAGATTGTTTTATTTTGATTCAAAGCAGAAAGAATTATGAAACTGAAAAAAACCATTCTAGAGCAACCAATTGCGGCCAAAAACATTGCAAAATCTTTGTATAACTTACGTATTACTTTTACAACTAGAAAATAATTAGTGGAGATTCTGCTCACGGGATAGGTGATCAAGTTTAAAAAGAATCTCAAGAAACGAATGTAGAAAATTAATACCACAGCGATACACATTATCTTCAGGTGAACGGAAATACATACTCTGAGTGAATATGAAAGCTTTCCTCTTAAAACACATCTCCGTTTGAGATGGTCTCTCTCCAACCACATGAAATCAATGATCCCTCAAAGATTACTTTACCTTTTTCAAAACAAGCATTAGAAAAGAAATGACACAAAACAAATTGGACATAAAAAACAGAAATAAAAGCCATATAGGTCCAAAAACTCCGGGTTTCACTTTTCTTGGAAAACAAATAGACTTGAGTTGAACATAACGAGTTTATCTCCAAAAATGAAATTTTTCGTAACACTGTTAAATTAAATTGAATGTAAAAAATAGAAGTAAAACAAATTTTATCAAAATCAAACAACGCGTTCAAAATTTGCAGGCAAACAAACACAAATACGTACATATATAGATAGATACATAGATACACAGACAGATAGATAGACAAATACTTAATAAAGTTAGTAAGGAGATAGTATATAAATATATAATAAATAGATAATTAAAAATATAATTTAAATAATTAATAGAGGTAATTTTACAGGGGGTAACTACATGAAAACCTCTATTAATTGATATTTTATATTGTATTATATTAAGAGGGGAACCGCAATCTAGACCTTCTAATCCTCTAGACCTCTTTCAGAACTGAAAGAGAAGATACTTTCTAACACAACAATATTCTTATTATGTTATTGGTGGAGCCGGTAACTTCGATCGCCTTTATTTTTTTAAATTAAAATCGATCTAACTACCGTAGTCTTGATGCGAACTCGCAACCAACTATTCTACTTAGTCAAATGGATGAAGGTATTAGTGCCTTTACTCACATAGCCACTGAGCCGATTTCTCTATTATATCTTTACCATTAACAAAAAAGGTAGTGTAGGAACGTTAAAGTAGAAGAAAGGGACGCTATAGTTTTATTTTTAAAAATGGATTTCAAACTTGCCGATTTAACTGAAAGTAGGGCCTCTTGTATGCATCTGTTCATTTTTTAGATTACCTATCAATGGTTATCTTTAACCGACCTATATATAAAAAGCTGTATACATATATAATAATTATTTATTTCTTTATGAAATACATGTGGGTAATAAAAGTTAAAAGCTTATGACACTGTTTTAAAATAATTCACATAGTGTGTGAAGTTTAAGATGAACATAAAGTTTAATTTTCATGTTATTAATAATAACTATTAAAAAAAAAATTCTGTTTAAATATAGCAAATTCGAAATTGTAAGATCTCGATTAATTTTGAATCGATAAACTTATTTTTAATACTTACCCGATTGTATTGCGCAGACAATACTAAATAAAGTTGTTTTCTTGAATAAAGTTTGCTGTTTATTTTAATTTTATTTTGATCCAACCCAGTAAAATCACGTAGAAGCAAAATTTTTGTACATCGTATAAGTACGATGTCGACAAATATTAGAATAAGATACCTGAATATATTTTTATTTTGAGTATAGTTATTTTTTATAATAAAAATAAAAATGCTTGAGGGCCAATAATAAATTCACACCGGAAAGAATATTGTTTTAAGAGCAAACAAGAAAATGAACTAGAAATTGATTTTCTTCCTAATAAGTTTCAGTGTTGATTTTCCTAGCGTCATTTAAATACTGTTAATTGTTCAACTGTCATAGGTTACCGAAAATTGATTGGATTCTCTTTGTTTCTAATTAATTCAATTCATCCACATCAAAATTATGATTTGCTCTTATTAGAAGACACACATTAATTTTCGCCAATTTAGACATTACGAAATATAAAAAAAATAATACGTATAGCATTAAAAATGTAAAACATACAACAAACTCGAACATTCAATACATTTTTATCAACATCGGCTAATTCTTCAAGTTATTCTAATAAAAAACAAAGCTCTTAAAAATAAATAAAAATCGATAAAAGATTTAATTTTAACTTATTTAGGAATTCTTTTACGGTTCATTTTGATGTAACTGGTATTTGATATATTAAATTTATTAATTTTTAAAGTTCTAAAACTGTAATAATGAAACTAAAATTATATTCCTTTTTCAGTCTTAAAATTCGATTAATTAGTGTTTCGTGTCAGGTACGTATTATTACGATTACATCAAATTTACATTGAAGTATATATAATTCAACACATATACATGTAACATTAGATCCAAATAACTTGATAGAGGTCACAGGCGTAGACAATACGGCGTCAAACTATCTTTTGTTTTAAGTTTTGCTTTAATTTGAATACTGTGAGAGTATTACTGTTATAGATATTGAAGTTTATTTTCACTTTGCTCCGTATATAGTAGTAGATCTCATACTTTCCTGCACAAATGTACCAAATGATTAAATGTACCAAATGGGGAATGTTTGTCTATATAGCAGATCCCATTCTTTAGTTTACTTGGTGGTGTCTAAATTCTAATTGCTCTTACGTGATAATAACTAAATTTCCGTAAGATAAATAAATTTAAATGGTTTTAGTTCGTTTTACTGATATATTCTGTTTCATTTTCAAGACCACTTTATATAAATCTAACAAAGAAATTAAAATAGAGAATTTTAAATAAAATAGTTACAAAGCTTTTCAACTTTATAACGTTCATTTTGCGTCACCCATCAAAACATGTTTTTTAAACAAAAATTTATGTACCAAGAACTAATAGGACATTTTGGCCATACCTGCAAATTACAGTCCCCGATTTAAAAACTATCACTTCCTGTCATAGAATAAATACTATGGATTACTTTGTAAGGAGACTAATTATTTTTTTACTGACATATTTGATTTAGGCTCATAGTACTCTATCAAAAACTTGATATATCATATGTACGCAACTGATCCTTTTATTTCGATTGTAGACTATATAAATATTATATTGTGTCTATGAAATCGAGAAAGATAGGAATGAAATATAGATAGCATGTTGTTAAATAATTATTATTTTAAATGTCATTTGGCTATTATGTTTTAATTATATAACAAAATGTCCAGAATTATTTTTAATCACATTATTAAGCTCCACGAACAACAGCCAACCAACATCATAATGTGATATGTAGTTAGTAATAATGTTTTTAGGTGTTTTGAAATTTAATTACACCTACCGTATACCTCTCACTATCTCATGTTTGTTTTATTAAATAATTATATAAAACTAAACGTTACTTGTTTTAATATATTTATAAATAGAAATTCATTTAATCCTTTGGTAAACAGTTTTAATTTATGTGTTTTCGTTTCTACGATTAAATGCTCAAACTATAATCATAACTAAATATAAATTTACTATATTTTTTAAACATTCAACGACCGAAGTTCTACTAGACTATTGGAGAAAATGGATTCTTCTTTTGTGTTTCTACTTTGACATTTCTTTACTTACTACAAGAATAAGTGTTCTGAAGTCTTTTACTGTTTAATGTAAATTTTAAAAATTGCACTCTTATTATATATTTTTACTTTTGCATTCTGTTCAAATTATTCTGCAAAAATCAGAATCATTCCTGCTCATTTTGAATAATTTTTCAAAAATTCAGTATATCAGAAGTTCAATCTTTAAAGAAAGTTAATGTTTTTAAGAACTTTTAAAATTTCTTATGTGTTAAATGTTGTTTATTTAATTATTTATTGTAAAGTAATATTTTTTTATTGTAGAAATATATATAGACATTTTGTTGTAGAACTATTATTAGATGGTAAATACAAATAAAGTTTGTATAACATTTTCAAATTCTATTGGAATCTGTGGAGTGTCTAAACTCAGACCATTGAAATATTCCTTATTCTTTCATATTAACCGACTTAAAATTCAAAAAAGGAGTTTTCCATGTGTGCCTGTATATATTTGTTTATGTTTGTTCACTTATATTTTCGTCAATTGAAGACCAATCTGAAATAATTTTGTTTTATTTGAAAGTCCATTTGCCTGAAGTTGTTAAGAAAATATTTTAGTGAATGGAGCCAGAATAAAAAAGCCAAAATTTCAGTGGTTATATATCACCTAAAAATTTCTTTTGGCATTCAGTTCAGTGTACGGAATCTTAGTTCTCCAATAGACTTCAAAACAAAAGGAAACTAGCCGGCCTTTATTGTTTTTACCAACTTCAAAACCAAGGAGTTATTTTTTCATCTGTACCTATGTGTTTTTTATTTGCATATTCGTGCATAACTTTTTTGTTTAAGAACAGATTATAATTATTCCTGTTATGTTGGATTCAGTTTTGCTTCAAAGGCATTATAAATATTTTAAACTCAAAATGGAACAGGATCCAGGACAATTTTTCAGTTTTTAGTGGTTGTATACAACACTTCTTAATTATAAATATAGTTATATAAATTATATAAGCCTATGCTTAATTAACATATTAATCTATAATTGTATAAGGTATAAAATAGGATTCGTTCATACATTAAAATTGAAAGCTTCATTACTAGCTTTATGAATGCACTAGCAGAATTTGTTTATACATATTCATGGTGGGCGAATTTGAATCTACCAAAGAATCAAGCAAATCTAAACCGTACCGATTACGTTTGATTATTCACACTTGATAATTAGTATTACACATCAATATATCATATTGATGGGGCGAACACAATTTGACTAAAAACAAATTAATAATATCGCAAATTTATATCACACAATAACAATTTCAAACAATATATGTTTAAAAATAGATAAAAAGACAGAGAATTTTTCTACTATAAATAAAACACTTTTCTATTATATACAGACAGAATGAGTACCCAGAAGAAAATAAAATATATGACTCTAACTTACAAAATATGAATTAAACTTATTACTTTCAACAACAACAACAACAACACAACCAGTATCTAGATACTGACGATGATATTATTATTATAAATAGTATAACAAATGAACGATACCGTATCCACCGCGTCAGTAGTAAGTCGTAGAGAACAGTAGTTGAATTGAAGTACTAACTCATCCCTATATAGTACGAGAGCTGAGTAATCCTGTCTGGAAAATTACGGAAAGATTTTTTCTGTAAGCAATCCATATTCATACAGGAAATATATTGCCATGTATTTAAAGATTATCATACTAGATAAAATTGTGACAGTATCCTCTTAATAGTCTAATTTTGATAGTCTACCCAACACCATATAAATAGATCTTAATAAGCTTAAAGTCAATGCCACACATAATTAAAATACAAATTATTCTCATAATATATGGCGCCAAAATAAGAATGAGTGATATTTCGTAGTAATTTCTAGGTAACCTTTTCAGGTTTGTTAATTGTTTTGTGTATTTTATGTTTTTAGATTTTCAACTAAAATTCCATTTTTATTTTTTTTCCTTTTCATCACCCACGATGCATCATTACTGAGGTTTCTAGTTTGACTTCTTCTAAATACAAATAGGACTATTATTTTTAACTAGCTGTAAACATAAAAAAAAAACATTAAAAAAATGATGTAAGAAATTTTGTCTTGTTTACAGAAAAAGAAAATTTGTACGTATAAATACAGTTTTATATAAAAAAATAGGAACAAATTAATATCCATTTACTGAAGATTTTTTGAAATGTGAAATGTTATTCTACAATATTCTTTCAATCGTACATTTTGATAGCGATGAATTTTTCACAAAGTCTTAGTAGAATAATTACCTGGTTATAATATAGTGCTCGATGAAACTGCTAATCAATTTTAACTTAGTAATCACTGGCTTGTATATTCGCACCGGTAATAAGTTTTATTTACTTTGCTGTTATAGTAACCCCATAGTAAGTTATCATTTTATTGATGTTATAGTAATTTAAATAAATTGTTATATTTATTTAGATTTAAAAATATGATTTATGACATTTCTTCCCTTATTATTAAAATTTTGATACAATTACTACAATTAGTTGTCGCTTGTTGTAACATTTTAATAATTTTCATTTGGTATTTGCAATGCTATTTATAGGCAAATAATTGAAAAATAATTATTTTTTCTAGACTATGGTTGCTTTTCATCTAGCTTGTGGCATGCCGCGCTTTTCATCTTACTCCCATATGAGTATCAAATGTTTTGAAAATTAAACCATAGAATTGTATACAAAATAATATTATTAGATTTTCTTACAAAGTTTTCTTATTCTGTTAGTTTAAATTACCGTTTGTTCAAAGTTGAGATTAATAAAAACAACTTAATTAACATATTAGGTGTTCATGTTACAAATTACAAATATTTTAGTAAACAATTGTTTTATATAAGTCTCTGGAACTTATGGCTTGGACAACCATCGCGCTTATAAACGCCTAACATTAAGAAGCGTTGTGCCGCAGATCGCTGTAGATGAAAACCAACATATTAATCTTTTAATGAACATCCCTGCTGTTGACAGCGCTATTTTCGATTCAATTGAATCAAGAGGTTTTTATCAAGAGATTTATATCAAACGGTTTATACATTTAAAGTTCTATTAATTTGATGAAATGCGTATACACTCACAGACACAAATGTCAAAATCCCTTAATTCATCATCGACCCATCAAAATAATCATTGATTCGACTGGAATAATTACATTTAGACTACATATTCAGAAAGAATTATCTCTCACAATAATAAATTTACGAATATAACTTTTACTCTAAATTTATGAGACCAATCAGCCAAAAATTTAAGATATATCATTTTCATTTTAAATTAAATTATTTCTTCTAGTAAATTACATAATGTTATGAAATTATAAATAAAATATAAAATTTTTACAGTAAATTTCGTATAAGATTAAATTAGATTCTAAAAACTTTTTGA
Source organism: Chrysopa pallens (assembly GCA_020423425.1). Taxonomy (NCBI): domain Eukaryota; kingdom Metazoa; phylum Arthropoda; class Insecta; order Neuroptera; family Chrysopidae; genus Chrysopa; species Chrysopa pallens. The sequence goes on from CM035592.1 coordinate 65,320,927, forward strand.
ACTTTGTTAGAAAATTTGAATAATATAAAATCGTGTTCTAATATAAAGAACAATAATAATAACACACATAGTGTTTCCTCGATAAATATGATTGTATAAATATGTTTACTTTAGCAGCTATATGCCCCGAATGGTTTCACAAATTTTGCATAGTACTTTTAGCTTTGTAGTGTTGCACGTTCGTCTGAATGATTTAACTGCCAAACTGACTAGCAAATAGACATTGAATAAAGGTTGCTCAGGAGTTTCCAAAACGACGATGTATATAAAAATGATTGAAATCAAAGCAAACATTATTTTTTATACAAACGAACACAACCCTGACATTGATTGATTCTGATTAATATTAGACATGATTTATGCTTACCAACCATAAAAGTAATAAATTTGAGAATTCAACTTCTTTAACCAAAATTTTTGTTGAATATATAATTTCCAAATAAATTTGATAAAGAACTGAAAATGTGTCTACTGTTAATATCGTTATGTTAACTCGCTGTTAAAAATTTAAAATTATTATTATTTGTTAGAACTTAGTGAATTAAAAAAATGTAATGTTATCAAATAGGGTTTACAACAATCGGTTCTTTGACTACTAATTTCTCATACCAGTTTACACCATTTGTAATAAGTAAGACATCTCGTCCTAACAGTAAAATGCGGTTTGAAAATTCAAGTGAAGAGGAGAAAGCACTTGTGATGGTACGATTTAGTAGAGGGTAGGAGAAATGAAGGTGTAAGTGTGTACTATAGCAAGCAAATGATGATAATGGTCCTTGTAATAGAAACGGAGATAGTAATTTATATAATATACCATACCACTGACTGCCGTGGCACATTGGCGTGGTGCCGCGCGTAGTATGTATGTATGTTACGTTGTTGTGGCAGTTCACGAATTGTGGGATTATTTTACTTCCGAGCAAAACCTTTATCATATGATTACAATGAAAAATATAACACTTTATCTAAAACACGTTCATTTTATGCGCGCTATGTGCTATATGTTGTACTATTAAATAATATGTGTGTGTGTTTTATCTCACTTTAATTTTATATATTGTTTGCAATATGTAAAAAGAAGATAGTATACATATTTTTGTAACGATGTACATTTTTTATTTACTTTATATTAGATACAAGTTGATCCAATTTCAATGATAACTATTCTTGAATAAATTGACTTAAGTAAATATTTATGTTAAAAACAAGTTTTTATTAAAATGCTTTTAAAAGAAGAAAATAAACTTAACAATAAATTAGGACCATCGTTTTATTACACAATTTATGATCAAGATCAAGAAACATTTTGTGTTCTTGTTTATCAATACATATAAGTTTCATTTAATTTAAAGTTTATATTGTTTTTTAAGGGATTTTCAATAAAAGTTTTTAAAAATATTTTATTATAATTTTTTGATGTTTGTGGATTAAATATCTACGTAAATAATCGGAAGGCAGAGACTATAAAAATATTTCTTTACCGTGATATTCCATTATCATGTTTCAGTCGATTTCTAACAAACCGTATCTTATTAGCTTGCATACAATAAAAGTTTCAATTTTGGGGACTTCTCTTCAAAAAGCTGTGAGGTTTTCCACCAGATAGGGATGCAATTAATATATATTTTTTCATTGATTCCCCTTAATCATTTTCCATTGACTGCAAGGAAATTCAAAAAAGCCTAACGCCGTTTCAAACAGAATCAAACAAATTTAATAAAAATTGCATGAAAGAATGCCTCCAAAAACGGTTCTTAAAAAATTTCAAAACCAAAAGCTTGGCTTGTATATCACAGTTAAGGATTTTTCAGTAAACTCGACTAATCTGCCAGTTACATTAGTTTGTGTCTTTGTCTCTTGTCTTTGATAGCGAAGCCTCTTCAAGATACCACGTATTAAAGTATAAGGAGAAAATCTATAAAATGCAACACCAATTGCATTAAAGAACGTCCCTAAACATTTCTGGCGAATATTGCATACCACGACGCGACATGATGTGAGTGACTGGATACGATGGCACACCACGCGTCGTATTGGGGAACGCATATTGCCACGCAGTTCTCTCGCCCAGGAGACATGTTTGTTTTTGTTTATTAGTTTTTAATTTGTAGACTCGTGAAACTTACGATGCGTGGTGCCACAAACTGTGTCTCGGACACTGAGCCACGCGTTTGTCGGATCTCGCATCGGGACCCATTTATTTGTGTATATTACAAATAATCGCTCTATACCATGTCACGTCGCGTTGAGCCACACGCGACGCAATATGCGCCAGGCCTTAAAAAAGAGTCATAAGGCAAGTCATATTTGCTTAAAACATGAAAATTTAAATGGATTATGGATTATTGAAACAAGGTTAATAAAAACTATATAGATGCCGATTAAAACGATATTCTGCTAAATATTCAAATGTTACAATATATATTTTTTTTAATTTTAAATTAATTAAAAAAAATAATAATAATTTTCCAATATTTTAAGAATAATTAAAGAAACCCATTTGACTTGAAACCGTAAACAAACAATCATCCCTTAACTATTTTAGTGTTACACAAGTAAATTCTTTGGTATGCCATAAACAATTACCTGACCATGCAATTTTTAACACAACAAATATATTAGAGGTTCACTAAAAATAATTTATAATTACAAAATACAGCACTAAAAAACGAGTGATTTTAAACTTTTTAACATAAGCAGTCAAGCTGAACAGTGGAAAAAAAAACTTGATTTCTATTTAAAAACCAGCAAAAAAGGAAACTCACAAAAAAGGAACGACAAAATGTTTTTTACTTATTCTCCGACTACAAAACGTTAACGAATTACCTTTTATCCATCATGAACGGAATTAGTTTTTATTTTTTACATTGGTACCTAACATGCCAAACACTAAGTTTACATGATGTGTATAAAAGCTTCACATCGTCTACTATATATGTATAACTTTATGTATGTAATGTACCTATTATTAACTCCCAAAGTATTAACTTTTCCGCTTGAATCACTCTGTTACACTTTAAATAAGCTAAACATTTTCTACTTGTTATTTACCATTATATTTGAATATTTATATCATAATATTAGAGTATAATGATTATATATATTATATACGTATGTTATATATTAGGTTATATGCCTTTTATTGTAAATAGGGTTGTCAGTGTATTTTGCTGTTCGAAAACACTGCAGGATACGATTTTTGTTATGTTTATAAAAGCTGGAAAATAGAATATTAATAAACCAATATAAAAAAATTACTTGTTTTTTAGTATTTTTTGCGCGGTCGTATCGTTTATCCGATTGCGATTAAAATTGGTCAATTTATTATACTTCAAACTTTGCAGTAAATAGTATTGGCAAGAATATTTCTACAATTTTAAAGAACCGAGGTTTATCATCACCTTTAAGAAGCACACTCCTTTATGTAAGTGTGTTTCTAACAGCTGGTGATTTAAATATCATGTAATATACTTCAATTATCCAGTACAAATAACTCAAAAATATTTATCCAAAAGTAATGAAATGCTCAATTCTGAGGTAGGAATCAAAATTTGATTTTATATTTAGAAAACCTTTTTAACAAATTCTCTTCGGCAAGTACAAGGTTTTCAAGTTAATATTGTGAATTCCAAATTTCATAAGTATTTTTTGAAATAATTTCTGCTGAAAAATTGTGTGCTTCTAAAAGCTGTTGATATTCCCCTTAAAGTATGTTTCTATTAATAACGCGACTAAATGTCGCAAATATGTTCCTCATGAAAACATCCTACGTAAAAAATACATGCTGAAATACTATTAAATAAAAAAGTATACGGTGTAATTGCATTTAAGATATAAACCAGAAACTTTATGTCCCATTTTGGTATGTGGAAGTCAAGATACTGGGGTGATATTTGCAGTTGGCATAACGCGGGTTCGCTAGTTTTGCGATCTTTACATTACGCTTGAGAATTCAGAATAACTTTTTGCGAGTTCTCAATTGATTTAGGAGATATCGACCCTTTGCTGATTTCAAAAATCTATAAAATTATAAACGTCAGATTTATTATCGATTATTGTCAGCTGATATTTGGAATCAAGTGAGCATATAACTGCATATTGGCCTTGAGTGTACCTAAAATAATCAGGTGATATTTGATTTACTTAACACGAGTATGCGTATTGGGGGACTGTCATTAAAATACCAAAGCCTTTTCTATCAAGAAACCACACGATTTTGCGGTATATAGTCCAGCTTATATTGGACGGCGGATTTTCTGCCTCGCTCTTAGCTGAGAATCCCATAAATTGCTCCTCTAAGTATAAGTATTATTATTTTGATTAACTACTATAATTAGCATAATGACGTGTTTATGAATTTCCTTCTATTGTTCTTTGGAAATATTTTGACTAGAGGATGTTTATACGAGGTATACTTTGTCAGAAGGTAGTATTTTATCGTGGAATATTTTGACAGAATTTCTTATGCGGATTATTAAATCTTGTGACCAGATATAATTAGGATAATACAACAATGAATAAATTTTCAACTGAAAATATAATTTCAGTTAGTATTTATTTTTAATTCATTTCAGTGCTTGAATGAATTAAATGTTCTATGTTTTCTTACGAAATTTTTATTTTCTAATTTGTTGTATAGAATCAAAATAAACTTTCCTTTTAGGGTGATATATAACCACTACAATCAATAAACACAGAAGTTGTCCTTCAAATTTATTCGTGAAAATATCTTATTCTTTTTTATTAAATTAAATTTAAATAATCAGAATCGGATGCATATATTAATCCTACGTTCGGGACATTTTAAATAATAATGAACCGATTATGATGAAACTCACACTGTTTCCTACACTCAATTAAAACAACAAAACGTACAGACCTGAATCTTTATTCAAAATTACAATATACACGATTTTATGATGATTAGAGGTGAGAGAGGTGAAAGTGAGAGCTTATCGTCTGAGTTAAACTTTTATTTTAAATGGACTAAATTATGAAAAACACCATAAAAAACTTACAAGATTCAGGTCTGTGTGTTTTTTTATTTGGAATGTGAGAATACATACACTTACGAAACTATATTCATCAATATTGGTTCATTTCAACAATCACGAAAATAAATTATTTATATATATATATATATATATATATATATATATATATATATATATATATATATATATATATATATATATATATATATATATATATATATATATATATATATATATAATTAAATGCATTTTAATTGGCTTAAAAATCATGTAATATTGTAATATTGCAATAATTGTAAGCCCACGATAGACTTTTTACTTACTGATTACATAATTCAACCCTATTTATTTAGAACAATAATATATATTTCTGTGTGTTAGTTATCATTGTTTTAAATTGTTTGTTATATTAAACATTTATTTTCATGAATGTTTGTTAATTTTAATACATAGATACTATATACATTACTGTATTAGTAATATAATGCAAATGTATAATATATATATATATATATATATATATATATATATATATATATATATAAAAGGTGTAATATATACACATACATCTTACAGAAATATGGAATGATATATTTGTATGAACTAATTAAAAATTAAAGTACTTAACATTAAAAATATACATTAACTTAACATAACAATTTTCTTAATAATATTATTATGATTATTATTTTACTTAATACGCTACTTAGTATGAATCGTTGTTAACATGAAATCTTATGTTTCTTTTGTGTTGTGTGTGTGTGTGTAATTTTTGATGAAAATTATGTTCCGGTATGTTTCCTGTTTTGACATTTAATTTATTAAAATAGAAAAACCTTTTATTTTAATATATATATAAGTTTACATTAATAACAGTTTGTTCTATTCACAAACAATATTTTGGCATTTTAAACAGCGAGTGTAGAGTTTGTACCGTAAATCGACAAGAAAGAAGCCACCTTTACATGAAAAAAAATTTGTTTAAGCTCCTGATACACTTTATATTTTTTTAAAGAAAATCACTATTTTAACAAACTTATAACAAAAATAAATTAGACTATTGGACATTCATGCTAAGACACCAACTAGCGGTATAATTAAGAACTATTTAGAACTATCAATATTTAAACACCATAGAGATAAAACTTGTAAAAGTTGGAGTGTTTCATAATATTGAACAGCGGTTTATATATTACAATAATTAAATACTTTTTGGAGTGAATGGAAAATTCATAGCTGAGAGTGTTATTGTTTTTGCTACTGTGGAGCTGAGATCTGCATGAATGTCCAATAAGCTCATTGACAGATAATAAATTATATTATTCTTAAAGATAACTCCCATTACTCTTTACTCATTGGTATTCCAAACGAGTTAGCCGCAGTTATTTCAAAAATGTGTTTTGAAACAAATATTTTCTTTTTTTTTTCAACCTTTTTAAGAAATACTTTATTTTTTTAGAAGTAAATAATTTCTGTAGAGAAAGGAGGTGTGATGATTCCTTGGAGTAAAACGATACCCAACTTTTAACACAATGTGTGTACTATTTAAAAAAAAAAAACATGGTTCTCGCAATTGATCATAGATCGCAGTTGAGACTGAAATAATTTACCCAAAATAATAATCGGTACAGCCTCGTTCAATATAAGATAAGCCCCGATTCGGCATTGTGTTCCTTTCAGATCTTAAAGATATTTTATGAAAAGCATGAGTTTTTATCAGTTTCTGATATCTTCATCTTGATATATAATTGGTCTTATTATATTGCAGTCGTAGAAACAATTGGGCTGGGTTTTCATGTTTTCAACATGTTTTTATTAACTCGACATACAAGCTGTCTCAGTGTAAATTTGTAATTGATTTTGAACTTACTTCCCAGTGTATAACAATTAAATTCGAATCATATCTTAAAACGACCTTTACTGAGATGATAATAGAATGAATCTTATTTTATAACAAATTTAGTATACTAGAAAATATTATAAGAATACGTTGGCTAAAAATCCTGGACAGACTAGATTTAATTATTAATACAAAAAAATAATTTTAATTAAAAGTTTACCCCCGACTTTTATCATCATATCAACGTGCTCGCATTAAAAAAGCGCTTATATTGGTACATAATATTTTCTAATAATCAATAAAGGAAGGTAACTGCCATCGACATGCCTGTTTATACCTGTCAAACGAGTAGTTTGTTCAGGTAAATAAAAGGCAACCCGACGGCTGCACATTCTATACGTTTGACCTTAAGTCGGGGGTAAAAATTTTCTTATTATCTTGATGTTGCAACATTTAATTAAAAATATTTTTTTATTTTATTACTAATTAAAAATAGTCTTCTACCCAGGATTTTTTTAGCCAACCCATTCTTAACATATTTTCTAACATACTAAATTTGTTATAAAATATGTTTCATTCTATTATCAGCTCGATGAATGTCGTTTAAGGTTCGTATCGTCTTCTAAGTGATGATTGAAGTACAAGTTTAATATAATTGCTAAAGTATTAAGTACTAAACTACTTGCTACTTGACTAAAACAGGTACTTGATCAATTTGAACATGACTTTAATTCTTTTGATAATACACACACCATGGCAGAGATATTATAAAGTTGAAATCGTAAAAGTAAAATATTGATTGACCTTAGGTATTTGGTATAAATAGACAATTTTGCATTTCGTTTGCCTGTATTTATGCTTGCCTGTAGTTGTTCTGCTATAGTTTTAGATCTGTTCTGATTTATACGAAATTTACTATAGACGATTATCATATTAAGGAAATTTACTGTTTAGCCTTGTGTGCTATCGAACCATTATGTGCATCATAATAACAAATTTTCAAAACTATTGTTCTTTTTGCTCACAGTATGGTGAATTTAACAGTATTTATGTGGGAAATATAAGCAAATGACATTTGTCCTCTATCTTTTTACTTTTAAGATAAAAGGCACTGTGATTAAGCTTCAATGGAGTTGAGAAATACTACTATAGAAAAACAGTCGTAAAGTAAAATTATTTTATAGCAGAAATATGTAAAAAAAGTTTTTTAAAAAAAGTCTTCTCTTCTAGTAAAATTCTTCATAAGTATAATTCTTAAGAAGTATAACTTGTTTAATGTATATCTTGAATTTACGATGTCGTGCTTTTGTCTCTAAATATCACCCACCGACATATATAATAATAAAATAAATTTAAAAATTATATTAATATTTTTTAAGCTAAAATGTATATAAAAATTATTTACACGCATAATAATAATTAATATCCAATGTTTTGAGTCCGTATATATGATACGAAAATAAGAAAATATTGCGTCACGCAACGAAGGTTATTGTCACTATTTATATTTCTGTCAGGTAGGATATTTGTATTCTCCAAAAGACATCGTAAACATTGAAAATAAATCAGTTTTTATGTCTTTTTTCTTTATTAATTTTTCATTAAGTGGCTGAATGACTATGTAAATTACGTAACGCTTTGTTCAAAATATGTTATCACGTATCTTCGTGCATGCCATAAATTATATTTAAAACAAAATGAAACTTTAAATCTGATAGAATATTTAAATTACGATTTTTTTGTTGTTGTCAAAATTATTTCCGGTCGAATAAAAAATGATTCGATAATAAAATATTTTTCGTTCCATTTTATTATTAAAGATTAAAATAAGTTTCAATAATCATTTTGTTTTTCACTTTAAGTTTTTATGAAATATTTGTTAGTCAAATATTTCGATTGCATTTTAAAAAAGATACAAGTGATATTTTTTTTAAATAATGTTAAACAATTTTTCTTAACTTTATTAAATACGAACATAACTACAGGTTTTTAAAAAAAAAGCTTCAATTGTTGGGTTCTGAAACAAATATATAAGTCATTAAATTGTAGGACATGTCAATCAATTCACATTATTTCGCAATTTCAAGCCATCTAATCGAATAAGAAATTCACAGGTTATCTATCAGATTACGGATATTTTTTGAAAACATAAAGATTTTAAATATACATATAGAAGTAATGATTCTCTAAAATGATTATTGATTTAAATAAATATGTAAATAAAAAAAAATTTTATGTTAATATCCTTGATTTAATAATACCAAGAGACTCCTTATTATATCGATGAAATTTATTATGATATAAAATGATAAATATACTTTTCGGAAAGAGTACTTTTCAATATTTCCATGTACTTATAATTCAACAAACACACTATATATATATACCAGAATATATCGAAAAATATACAAATTTCAATAAAAAATTTTAAAGCTTAATCCCAAATAGAAATAAAAATCATCAATTTCAAGGTCTATCATTGGCAGTATACACATCAGACCATACTTACGTCAAATTAAGACAAAGACAATCTCTAATGTAATGTACATTTTATTTAAAAATTTTCGCGCATAAAAAACTTAAATATTAATTTTCCGATATGAAATTTCTTAGATACAAACTTTACATGAAAACGGCGATTATGCAAACAAGTTTTCGTGAAAAAATGATATTAATAAGTGTTTACGTAATAAATGTAAAGTAAAATTTCGATTTATGGATCCATTTTTCGGGAAAACCGATTCGACATGACCTCCACTTTAGAAAAAATTAAGAAAAAATGCAATGTAAATTATTGTAAAGAATGTCTTTAGTTATAGATGTATGTCTTTATCAAAAACATTAATCCCATTAAAATGATTTATACATTCTACTATTCGCTTTAAGGTATGTTTACAACTGTCAGCGTAATATTTTGTGCTCGACAAACGTATGTTTCTTTAATCGACCAAACCTTACCTTTATTTCAACTTTTCAAGTTTGGTATTGTAACCGATTTCAAATTGTAAAAGAATTTATATCAAATTAAAATAACCTACTAAAAAACTATAAAATCATTTATTATTTATCGATTTATGTCCTAGTCTTTTTTTTTCACCCAGTATATAAATTTGTTTAAGTATATATTTATTTTTATAATAATATTATATCTTGAATTTATTTATGCTAAATAAAATAAATATTAAATTATATCAAATAGAGAAATGTAGCAAAGATGCCCGTGATACTTAGGATTCTGTAACAATTAATAATTGTTCATTCAACAATGTATTGTTGAAAATCTTCAACTGTTACTATAAGCAGATTATTTTTTATATTATTTCAGACTATTTTTAAAGAGTCCATGGTATGATTGAAATAAAAATATATCACTTTACAGCAGCGTACTTGAAATCACTAAAAGTAAATTTAATATATAAAGAAAGCTAAATTCGAAGTACGCAACAGGATAAAGAAAATTTCACTTCGCCAATACCACTCGAATATTAACCACTCCACCCGAAAACTACACAGTACAAAACTCCTTGGTCAAAAACTACTCAGCTCAAAAACACTTGACTCAAATACACCTTGGTGCAAAAACATTTCGGTGATTGAATGATGAAATCAACTGGGTAGTTTAATCACAGATATAACGCAAGGACTATAAAATCTTCAGACCCATATGTCATTTGGGTAGTTTTATTCTCAGGTTGAACGTAAGGACCAAAAACCCTTATACTCGCCCATACTTGACCCTAAATATGACTCGGGTAGTTTAATCACAGTATAATACTAATCCGACAGTCACAAATATGACAAATATCCCAAAACCATGTGGAACTCTACTTACTCGATTCAAAAATCACTCCAGTATTTTCATCAAAAGTTGTAATAATAAGTTTAAATGTTAATATATCAAACACTGTAGAATGATCGACATGAGTGCAGCAGCGCCAAGGAACCTAGACCTACATATACAAAGCAAACTGACTAACCAACCAAATGCAGCTATAAGCAAGAATCAATAATGGATCATATTACACAGTTTACATTTAATTTTATATAGATAACATTACAACGAGACATAGATGATTTAATCAGTTCGCTTAAATAGTGGAGGGATTTTTGATAACGAGTGTTTTTGAGCGGAGTGATTTTTGTACCGAGTGATTTTTACCAAGTGATTTTCGTATGATAATAGACCGAGTGATTTTTGTCCCGTATTCGAATATTACTTACATGGTCTCATTTACAAATCAATAAATCCAGAACTTTAAAAATATTTCGTGATTTTATGTAACACCGTTTAATTTTCCATTAAAGATAAAATACAATGCAAAATATAGAATTTTTCAATATGAACTTTTCAACCTTTTGACCTTTAACATAAATTATTCAACCTTGTCGCTTGCAACACTGAATAGTATATTCCACGAGATTGATTCGACACCCACTCGAATGTGAAACTGTTATATCCTATTTTTTTTTTGTGTATAAATAAATATAGTTACAAATACTAGGGCTTACACGTAAAGTTATTCGCATAAAAATTACGGCACTTCAGTTGTGTACATAAACTAATAAAATATATATATATAACATGGAAGAAAAACGTTTTAAAATTAGTAGTAGTAACCTTATTTGGTGTTAGTATTTAGTACATTGTATATAGTATATATAGTACCTACTAGTCTTCATTATCGTCGTAAAGACAAATTGTAAAATTAATAACTATAAAAGGGTTTATGTAGTTTATGGTCTTTTATAAATTATTGTTAATGTTTTTTTAGAATAGTAGGAATCGGCACGTGAATACTAAAAACTATTTGACCTGTATTCTTACGCGATTCTCTTTAAGTTACGCTACTAATGATTTATTGATTAACATTTTACCAATTGAAAGCTATTTTATTTTCACGAATATAAAGCATTATTCGAAAAAATTATAAAAGTTGAAAATTGCTTTTTTTTGTCCAATACACATTAACTTAACACTTTTGAACAATTTAAAAATGAATAAATGAATAATTTAAAAAAATATTCGATATATAGCTCGAAAAAGAAGATTTTTCGAAATAATCAAAACTGTTCAAAATTGTTTTATGTATATTGGACAAAAAAAACAACACTTATACGCTTCTGTTTTTACGTCTGTTTCTACCGTTTTAAAATAACATTAAACAAGTCGGGAGTATATAAGTTGAAGTGGAAAGACTGCCTTGGTATGTTCATTAGTCAAAGAAGAAGAAAATTCAAGATACGAAAAATGGAACATTTGTGATTCTGGATAAATAAGAAAGGGGATCAATCTTTGCCAAACATATGACTCAGTAAAACCACATTCCAGATCAAAATGTGGAAATATTACATGTTCAATAAAAAGGCCAAACATTAAATCTTTGGAAAGCCAAACGGACTTTTATTCGACATTTTTCGACATAATTTATTAATCATTCCAATTTTACACATTTAACTTTTACTTTTAACTGATAAATTTTTTACTGTATTATTTTTTTAATTTATTGGCAATTCACATATTAATATTTTAACTTTGAATTACTTTATTGTTTTTATCGAAAATTTTAACAAGAGATATTTTTGATTTGGTTTTTAAAATTAATCTCGTTTTTGTTCGCAACATTCTTCTTCTTAAAAACAATATAATAATATATCTTAAAAATTTATGTATATTAGACAAAAAATAATACAGTTTTTTGAGAATGTCGATTTGAGACATGTCAAAACATGTCAAAGGTATTATTAAAATAGTGGACGAAACAAATAAAACCTGAAGTTTTAATTTTATTCCTTTCATGCGTTATAATTGTTTAAAGAATTGCAGTTGAAATATTGCAAAATGACCTGGGTTATTCCCAGAGAACATTCATTTATATCATCAGTAGAACACTTTAAAGAGAATCGATTCTATATCATTTAAAAAATGTTTGTACATTAGAACTATTCTGCTATCAAACAAAAAAAGAGAAATTAATAACCAACAAATTAAATTGTTTAAATATATTGCGTATATGTTTTACAATTAGTATCCATTGAGTTTTAAAGGATATCAAGTATTTATAATAGACAACCGAATCATGTAATATTAATGGGCTGCCTTGAATCTAAAATTGTGGCGAATCTAAAGAGCATATTTCAAACAAAAGTTGCACGTTTTTAAACTTCACCATGCATCTATTTTTCAGATTTAGAAGAAAGATGGTAGATCCTCAATTAAATGATTTCTTTATTCAACCATTTATTCATTGTTTAGGTTACAACACACTGTAAAAATTTCTGCTCGCATCATATTTCTGTTTTCACATAAAATTGCAAACAGAAAGGTAGGCCAAAAAGAAATAGTTAAATGATTTTAAATGCCAATGTCAATACTCGTTAGCATCTTCGATATTTAAAACCGTAATACAAACTTTGAGTTTAATATAATCTCATATTGAGACGAAAAAAATTAAAAGAGAAAATCGCAAAAAAAAATGATATTAGATTCGTTAGATTAATCGTACATTTTATATGATTACAAAATTTAAATATAGAAAATGTTTTTCTTTTCATATTCAAATTGAAACTCAATTGTTGAAGACGTACATACAAGACTACTATAGCTATTAAAGAGATAAAACTATTTAAGAGAGCATTCGTACTTCCCAAGGAAGTTTTGTATCCATTGTTGGCAGTTTATTTTAAAAATTTGTCGAATATAGTTGTTCGACGGGTATCTTAATAAAACTTTAACAATTTTATTACAATTTTATAATAAATCAACTTTTATAGATAGGTATCGATGCAATATTTGTAACACGTGTTTGTTTTGTTTACAATGAAATAAATTTTTCAGGTACTCTTTTTCTTAATAAAATGACTATAAGTCTTCTTTTAAAACTATAAAAGAAAATCTTCATAAATAAAATCAGATGTATTTTTTAAATTGGTTTGCTATTAAATCGTTTTAATACTCGATATGTATTATAGACATAGCGTTAAAAATGTAATTTTTTTAAGTCAAACCGATTGATTTGTTCTAAAACTTTTATGGAACATTAAAAATACGATTAAGGTCTTAAAATAAAGGTAATTTTTCATTAAATATTTTACACTTGATTCGTGAAAGGTTTACAGAATTTTGTTATTTATTTATTTATTTTGTTTTCGATGCTCTTCTACCTTTGACTTTTTTAATGACTGTGCTTAATATTGTGAATCATTGTATAACCATAAATTAGCACTTAAACTTTTATAATTAGTAAAAAGCTGTAATAAAGAGATAAAAGAATTGATTTATTTTATGGATGTGGCAAATTTTGAATTAAACTACAATACAACTATTTTTTAGTATTTCAATTTTCATAATTAATTTAAAAAAAGTGATTAAGATCTATAATTCAAAATTATATTCATTTAATCAGAACTGAATATTTTAGAGTTGATTTGTAAAAGACATAGAGTTTCTTATTTTTTTTAAATATATTCGAATATATTATAAAAATGGTTTAATTTGAAGTACAAAACCCTAAACTAACTATTCAGTTTAAGTACGATAATTTGTGAAATATGTACCTTTAAATATCAGTGCGCCTTCAAGACAAATTCTTATCTTATTAGTACAAAAAAAAAAAAGAATAATAATAAGTTTTTAAGTTATTTTTTTATATCAATTAAGGGTTTAAGATGTTGTTTTTTTATATCAAAAGCGGCAAAGAGCGGTTAGTTGCCGGCATGCTTAATGGTGTAATAACTGATGTCTGTTACTTACTCTAGGACTACTTACTGTTTAAGTTTCGAAGTATTAATGCTGACCGCTATTGTACCGCTATTAGTTTTTTATGAATACTAATAATTTAAAATAGTTCCAAGATTGATACTCTTTCATATGACAAGTATATAAACAGATAACTCTGTTAGTTGTTATTTTCACTTATTTAATAAATTATATGAATTAAGATTACCTCTCATTATTTTAGTTGTGTTTTTTATTACTATAGGTATAACATGAAATTATAAAGATAGTAGTATTTCATCTATCATGTCATTAAATTTTATTTTAATTATAAATGAAATAGCATGCCATATAATAAATAAATCATTAATATTTCATTGATGAATGATTTTTTGATTCAAAATTTTTGTTTTTAAAGGAATGGGAATACTTAAAAATATTTATAAAAAAAGAACACATTTTCTGCAAGTATCTTTATGTATCATTTTCTGAAAATCAAATTAATCTTTATTTTTTCCATTCATATATTATCTCATGGTAATTTTATAATAATGCGTAAAATATAATAATCCTTCAAAAATTATCTTCTACCTGGAAAATATTGATGTTAATTCAAATTAAAATATATAGAATGTAAACATATTTTGTTTTAAACATTAATACAAATTTTCTTTTGTTTCAGGATAATGGTATGTAAGCAAAACAATCAATTTTAATCAAGACGGTGAATAGTTTTGACACATAAACAACAAAATTATCGTTATTTTAAAGAAAGCTTGCTTTAATTGACTAGCAATCCCACCTGGCTTCGCGCGTGTATCTTGCTAGTCTGCCTTTGTTAAACCTTATTCTATTCATTAATATAGAACGTTAGATAAAATGCAATCTAAATAGTTACATATATGTAAGATTTTCCAACGTACTAAACAAAGCAATGGAATACTAATTCTAATTCTATTTACAAGATTAGTGATTATAATGCACGAAAACAAACATTAATTAATCATATTTCAATCATCAAAATATAATATTAATAAACCTCTAAGTTTCTCAATCGAGATACTTACACAATTAAATTTTCTGAATAATTTGTGTATCAAGAACTCCTTGAATGATAAATAGCAAATACGAATACCTTTCTGGATGCAGACGTGGAATTTGTTACTACGACAACGACTTAAATGCAATTCTAAATATTGATGCACATTGGTTTATATATACAAAATATTTATTAAAAAATATAATAAATATTTGAATATACCATATTTAAATTGACTTTTGGTTGACTATCAATATTATAATAATTTTTAATCTTTAGTATCATTTATATTTTCAAAATTTGAGCTGGTACTATGGCAAATCCAAACAATTTGCGAAATAGTATTTCAAACACAAATTGTTTTTTAAAATAAAAAAATTTTTTGTAATTTTTTATTACATTTATATTCTATTATTTTGACCCAATTGACTATTTTTATTAACGATTTTAAGTATAGAATATGCCACCAAAATTTTAACTTGCTATGGCGACAAAAAACGATACTTCTATAAAAAATTTCATCAGCCACTTCCCCCGCCTCATATATGAAAATCCCAAAACTCCAAAAATGATATTATTTATTTATAATTATAGTGATCAGTGGATGCAAATGAAGTTTGCAGTTCAATTGCATCTACTGATTCTTATAAAATACATCATCCAAAAGATCTACCCAACAAGGTACACGGTGACTTTCTTTCATTATCGATCCTACCAGGACGTTAATATTCACTTTGAATGAACAATGCAGAAATTTAATGAATTAATCAAACTATCAATAAATTTGGGTTTGGTTTTCATGAGTGAAAACTTTTCTATAATACAATTTTCTTGTTAAGGAGTTCTTCCTCGAATGATTTGGTTTGATAGTTTGGTTCTCGCTATCAAACCAAATCATTCGAGGACACAAACTAAATTTTGAAGGATTTTGTTAATAGTTTTTATTAGTGAAAATTTATTAAGTACAGTCCAGTATAACACACAAACATTTGAAATGTTACACTTCAGATACGTGGTATATATCAAGCGAAGGTTCATTAAAAAAAATAAGTCACTTTCCAACCAAGTGTCTCCAAATTTTATTAGAAAAGTAATCAAGAAATTGTGAGGAAATCTGTATTCTTTAAAAGTGCCATTTGTAAAATATTTGTCAATACAACGATGTAGCTGCAAAATGACATGAAATGATTATTAAATTTTATAGAATATAAATTTATATTTATATTCTCGACTGCCAAAATACATTAATTTTGGGCATACAGTACAGTACTGTTTGTGCGTTTACCCTTCTGTACGTGTGTCCGTCTGTCATTAAGATAACCAAAAAAAAATAGCTAACTGAAATTTTGGTAGTGATTTCAGACCTAAAAAAACGGTCCATTGGGAAAGATGGATTCATGCCCCAACCGATAAACCATAAAAGATAAAATAAAAGTTAAAATAATAAAATATTTGTTTCTTAAAAACAAACAACTGAAATATTAATTTGTTAAATATTTGGATTTGCCATAAATTTATCTAATATTCATAATTTCAACATGTGAATATTATTATTCTATGAATATGCATTTATATATGTATAGACTGAATATTTTATGAATTCTAATGCTTAAAAAAGTTCAACCTCTGACACTGAACCATATGTCCAGTATTTAAACAATTAAATCTATTAGTTGTTATCATCATTTGTTATATATCAACATTTTATAAATAAAAGTACATATGTATTATAATAACCGTTATACAGCTTTATGATTAATTACTTTAATAAAAATAATCATATTATTATATTCCGAATATCAATAACTGCTTTCTTTCAACAATTTTACGTTTTGCCTCGTAAATATTATCATATGCGACTAAGAACTAACGAGCAAACTTGTAACCTCCTCACTTATTTCTACAGGTTGAGTACACTTGTGTCATATATATATAGAGGTAGAAATAAAATATGGTACTACACCTACCCATTCTATCCAATATTGTGTCCACAGGGATCAAGTAAAAGCATATAAAGAATTTATTTCCCAAATGTAATTTAGTTTTAATATTGTAATTTTTCTTATGTGGGTGCGTTATTTAAAAAAAATAAATTTTTAAAGAAAAAACAACCGTCTTAAAAAAGTGAATTAGGTAAAAAATAAATTTTAAGTTTTCCCTGTGACCAATTACCTTTCTTAGTCGATGCCACTCAATCAATTTTTTAGCTAAGGATAGCATAGGAACTGACTTCGAAAGGTAATCGGACCCAAGTAAAAAAATTATTTTTAAATGGAAGGAATAATAATTAATGGGCGATCTGGGGTCGGAAAAAGGAAGAGGGAAAGTTTTTAAGGGTAAAACACGTTCCTTCTCCATTTCCGGCAAAACTGTACGTCCTATGGAAAAATGGCAAAGATATTGTTAAGAAAATTGGCTACAACTTTTATTTCATACTTTTTTTCACATAACCATAAAATTTATGTTAAAAACTTACGTTTTTGGTTTTTTATTTCTCTTTTTAACTTTTAGAAAATAATTTTTTTTTTTAACGAAATTTGGTAAAAACTTTTCTTCTAAAGTTCCAAATACATTGTAATTGTTTTGATATCAATTTTTTCACCTAATAAAATATCAATTTTTTCACCTAATTTTGAATAAATATCGAAACGAAAAGTACTATAATATTCAATCTAACAAATTTTGAGGTTGTGTAAAAAAGTGTTATTACAAAAGTTGTAGATGTTTTTATTACCTACAACTTTGCTATTTAATATTTTTCTATACGACTTATAGTTTTTCTGGAAATCGAAATAACTGTGTTTTATCGTTAAAAACTCACCTCCTTTCACTTTTCGACCTCAGATCGCCCGTAAATTATTTTTTGTTTCATTTTTGTTATATTATTTTCAATTTCCAATGTGTTTCATCTAACTATAATTTTTTTTTTCTTCACTTTTTATTATTCTTTACGCTTCTATCCTGGTCTTAAAGAAAAATTTAACATTACTAATTTTTACAATTTAGTTTAATTTTTGGAAGGTGGTTCTTTTTTGTTTTAAAGGTTTTTATTTTATTGCCTTTGAGTGTAGTATACAACCACGAAAAATTTGTTATTCGGACGAAATTTAATCACTAAAAATTGTTTTTACCCAGTCTCTACTCTTCGGGATATCAGATTCTGGTTTACTTACCGTTGGTACCTTTGGGATATCTCCTTTTCAACAAAAAAGAAATCATCAAAATCGATTTATAAACGACGAAGATATGCGCAAATACACATATCACTAAAATCGTTTTTGCCCCTTCCATCCTTTCAGGACATCAGATCTTGGCCAAAATGACGTGGGACCACACAAAAAGCACCAGCTTTCAAATAATTATCAAAATCAGTTCAACCAGTCGAAACTTCTGAGGTAGCAAACACAAAAAGAAATATAGTTGAATTGAGAACCTCTTCTTTAAAGTCGGTTAATAAATACATAATAATCAATCAGATAATTAATCACACTTATAAACCAATTAGAAAAACCATAATTATTGAACAAGTAGGTTGGTAAATATAATATAAATGTCTTAATATAATGTTATTAATTGTATAATAATGATATTAATCAATAATAATATTATTATTATTCAGTTATTATCGTGATGGATACAAATAGATATTAAAATTGTAACATCTTGGATTGATTGATAATAATAATTTATATTAATTTTTTAACTGAAACACGATTCTATTGTTATTTCCACCCTGCAAGCATATAACTGCTCATTATAGTAAAATCGAGTTTATTAACTGAAAGTGGAAAAATGGTTAATAGCACTTTGACGGTAGAAAATGGTGAATGGGGATACAGTAAACGTAAAAAATTATATTGTTGCAAATTCCAGCAAAAGCTAGGTCGTATAAAAACATATTTCAAAGAATAAAAAAAAAATATTCAATGGCAAACTTTTATGCTGAACATTTTTTAACATCACGATTTTCGAGATAAATGCAAACAACTATGTTTTTTATAACTTTTTTTTTTTTTATATTGTCATTAATCCAAAAAAAAATTTTTTTTTTATAGATAAATTAAAACATTTTCAAAATAATGCAAAAAAATCATTTTTTTGTTTATTTAATGCAATTTGTCATTAAAAAAATTATTGTTAAGACCTCTTACGAGGCTTTTTTTTTGGGTTTTCTCGTTATTTTCTTATTAAATGAAAACCATTTTTTCTCATTATTTGAGAACATGCTCAAAAAAGGATTAAAAAACCAAATAATAATTTTTTAGTAAATGTTAAAAAATTATTTAAATTTATTAAAATTTTGAAAAACTATCTAAAGCATTCAAATAATTCTACAAAAAAAAAAAAAAAATAAAAATAAACTATATTTCAATGTTTGAAATGAAACTGTAAGTTTGAACAGAATGGCTGTTAACATACGCATTGCTATATAATACTTTTGTAAAGTATTTCTTTAAGCCAACGGTCAGTGGGCTAGTTTTTCCTTTATACAGTAGTATAGATTCAAGTAATTGATATTTTGTTTCAAATTCTCATTAGCAAATGTATTATTAGAAAAAATGTTGTTATGCATATTTTTTAGCAGGAAATTTTTGAAGCTTATGCAGCCCGTTGGGAGGATTTTTATATTTGTAAATGTGTTATTTTTCATTTAACAAAAAAATTAATTATATTCGTTAAATCAACATCACTATTCACAATAAAATATACTATAAAATATGGAAAGCCAATATCCAGTTATATTTTTTATTACCTGATATCTATTTTTATTTATGTATTTATTTTTAATTCAAACAAAAATACCATTTTTTCAATTACGTTTTATATATGTATCAAAACTAATATTTTGAACCAAATAAAACTAGGCGAAACATTGAAAATCAGTTTTGTGGTCAATATGAATACGTCCACCGAAGTTAGATTTTAATTTGTTTTGACAATGTATACAAAACAAAAAGGAATGGAATTATTAAAAATAAAAAAGTGTAATAAGTAGTTACGTTATTATAACCTCTTAAATATTAGAATTAAAAAAAGAGGTTAATTTAATTCATTTGTATCTAATAAAAAATATATCGTTAATCTTTTGTTCTGGTGATCATCATTTTCAGGTGTTCACATTTCGAATATTCTATTTTTGAAGTGAAAACTTCTTTAGTCACGTTGGGAACTTTTTGGTAGAATCTTATGGTTTGGTGTCACCAACATACTCATGACTGGCGAAAACGCAGCCACGGTGTGCTGTGCGCATTAGACGCTTCCTTGATGGCTGAAATCTCATGCGTTCGCCACGAGACATGCTCATAGCCGAATATCAGTAGCTAAACAGATGATATATTGTGAAACATTAATTCTGTGTATATCTTATGAGTGACATTGATTTGTCATGATGTTGTACAGCCTTTGATATATTTAAATAATTAAAAAACCATACA
Organism: Chrysopa pallens; assembly: GCA_020423425.1. NCBI lineage: Eukaryota > Metazoa > Arthropoda > Insecta > Neuroptera > Chrysopidae > Chrysopa > Chrysopa pallens. Next base: position 65,341,949 of record CM035592.1, read on the forward strand.
AACATGCATATAATTGTTGGTTAGAGTGTCAATGGGTATAAAAACCAGATTGATATTGATAAATTTAATTTAAACAAAATGCAATTTCAAATTTTAATACTAAAAGTTTTCACTTCTATCGGCAGACCCGATAACTACCAATATTTTTTAAAATTGTAAGTATTAATTTTAAATGAAACCTACCCAATTTGAAATCCAGGTACGCTGCCCTTATCGCCAGTTTATTCTAAATAAAATTTAAAAATAATGTATTTCTATGTCTTCTTAAAATGTTTCAAACATTTCCGTATTTTCGATTTTCATATTAATATTTTTTTTATTTTCAACCATAAATGCAAAATGAATTTCATAATTTTTAAAATTAAATGTAAATATTTAAATAAATATATGATCATTTTTTAATTTTTGAAGTTTAATTAATAAGCGAAAAAGTAAATAAAGAAATATAAATGAAAATTATATAAATAATAAATAATTAGAATTTGCAACATATATTTTCATTTAATTATTTTGATTGTTTGTTGAAAATTGTTATACATTTTATATATAGGTATGTATACAAAGCTTGTGTAAATTATGTTTATCTGTGTTTTTCATTTCAAAGCCGTAATTAGAGAGAAAATAATAGCTATTTTGAACGTTTTTTATTAAAGGTCATTCCTCATAGTCGACTAGTCATTTGTCGGTAGTAGTAAGCATGCGCATTTTGTATGACGGTTAGACGAATAGGTAAAATGAGAATTAGTCGGATAGGTAAAATATACTGCCTATATAAAATTTCGTAAGCAGGCATTGGGCCTATAGATAATGATAAGCCATTTTAAACTGTCGTTAAATTTATCTTTTTTTTTTATAAAACTCATATTATTTTACTATAAGAATATTTTCTTCAATAAAATAAAATAAAAGTTCAATAAAATAAAATTAATATTCAAAAATATGGTTAGAACTCAATAAAAACGATGAGGTTAAAACCTCATTTTACATCAAATATGAGGTTTTTTGTGAGCGTATCAAAAAGAATGTCAATTAAAAAGTAGCACCATTTATTAACCTAAGCTAAGATTCACTGACCTCGTCCTGAACGATATATCGTCAAGTGCTTCCATGTATCGATATTAATTTCTTCTGTGTAAAAAATAATGAAAAACACATAATGCCAATATAAATATTTAAAAACGTTAGCATCAAAACAAGTATATGTTGTGCAGATCGCGAAAATTCATTGTGCAATTTAAAATACACCTCGCAAAACTAAATTTTTTATATATATTTATTTTTTTTTTTCATTCTTTAGAGCATATTTTATAAATTTTTTTTATTATATCGTTTGTATATTAGTTGTTTAGTTTTTATTCTTTGTGCAGTAGACGTCACTGTTGGTAGCATCCAATTTTCGGAAGAAAATATAGACGATAGTTGCATACAGTCTAGACCAATCGTACACAAAAATTATAATACTTAAGATAGATAAGGGATAAGGATAGATAAAGGAAGATAGAAGGGAAATAAAGGCTAAATCCTGTTCCTTACAATTCCCTTCTCTGTCAATTAATTGTCTTTTTAATTTTATTATATTGCTGTTGACTTATTTGAGTGTTATTAAATGTTATTCTGTTAAAATAGTTATTTGTAATTCAGTGCGTAATTATAATCGTATTAATAAATATAGTACCTGGATGACCGAGCTTTGCTCGGTATATATTTTTTTTTTTTTTATAAATTGTGTTTTTTGGAAATTATATTACGTCGAGGCGGAAGACGAGTCCAGCACGCTAACACTTAGCCACACCAATGACTTTAAATATTAAACAAATATATCATTACATTATAAAAAATTATACAATTATAATAACAAAATGTTAATTGAAAAATATTGTAAACTTTATTGTGTTGTTTTGTTGGTTTGGGTTAAGTTTAAAATGTAAAAAAAATTGATTTAACTCGTCGGTTGAGCCGTGATTCGAACGCGGGATCTCTGTATAAGAGCCTCGCACGCTAACACTTAGCCACTCCAATGACTATATGACTATAAATATTAAACAAATATATCATTACATTATAAAAAATTATCGATAAAACACGAATAAAATGACATTTTCTAAAAATGATTCCTAGATAGATCGATTTATCGCCCCCGAAACCCCCTTTATACTGAATATATATATATATATATATATATAATATATATATATATATATATATATATATATATATATATATATATATAATTAGAATCTTGGAATCGGCTCCAACGATTTTCATGAAATTCAGTATAAAGGGGGTTTCGGGGGCGATAAATCGATCTATCTAGGAATCATTTTTAGAAAATGTCATTTTATATATATATATATATATATATATATATATATATATATATATATATATATATATATATATATATATATATATATATATATATATATACAAGAATTGCTCATTTAAATATATATAAGATAAGATAAGATATTTTCTAACAAACAATAATGCAAATTAAAGAAACGGAATTAAAGGCGCCTGTATTATTACATCTTAAACCTTAAAATCTTTTTTCATAGATTAAAATCACACATTTTCAGGACAATATCTCATGGGTTAGAAATTTGTCTGCGGTTTTTGGGTCTGAAAATTATATTGTGTACCCAATCCGATCGAATCTCTAGCTAATCTAGAAGTAGTTCTGACATCCTTTTGAAAAAGTTGAAACTTTTCAAAGAATTATCAAGTAGTAAATATTCTCATATAGTATATAATTTAATTTATCAATCGATTTTCAGTTTTACATTCAAATTATTCTTATAAAATAGGATAACAAGTCTAAGCTAATGTAACCAGATATAACCTTAAATATCAATTTGATAATGAAACAACACAAATTTAATGGATGAATTAATTTATATAAATTTGTATATAAATCACAAACCTCCACACTTCACATAGAATGAATGCTATATATTTCCTACGAACCTTACAAGATGTGAAACTTACAAACAAACAATATTCCTCTCATAAGATTTGCTTAAGCTGGGTGAATTTCTTCAGCATAACGTAGAAATTTATTTTATTAAAATGATCAAAATAACTAACAAACGACAAATTAATTTTTTTATATACCAAGTAAATTGTTAAAATCAACTTGTACTAATATGAAAATGGTGAATATTGATAAAACCTTGCCATCACCACAATTCTTTTTTCGTTATATTATACCTTTCCTGAATAAAACGTTATAAACTAGATTTTGAAATTAAACTAGTATTCTGTGTTCTACTCCAGAGCCTTAATTGTTTATGATAATTTAATAGCTTGAATTTGAGTTGTAAATTCTAAACAACTGTGACATTTTCCTAACAGACCTGATACTATTACTGATTCAAATCATATTAAAAGATGATGAGTGTGTGTTGTACTCTCAACAATCCCCAACTCATCCAATTTAAGTGTTTAACGGGGTATTCTGGTGTAGAAATTTGAAAAAATCGATTTTTTTTTTGCATTTTTCCAAAGTTTAGACTTTCAAAAATATAACCTTAAGCGGATTTTCCAAAATTCGAGCTATTTTCGGAGATACAACGGATTTTGTGACGTGGCGTCTAAGCTAGTGGAGCGGAGCGAATCACACAATGAATGGCAGATGTTGTCGGACAACTTGAGGACTCGTTCTTTCCAAAAACGAAATATGGGCTACTTATTCCTATAAGAGTTCAAGTGACGAGGATCCACAACACCAGTACTGCCCAACTGGTTCGTCAAGCTGGTGTAAATGGCAACAAGCTGCAGCTGACAACACTCTTTGGACTTTTTCTCCAAAGCATATCCATGCTGGAACTCAAACGATTCAGATTGCTAATTATTTAGCTGTTGCTATTTTTAATGAAGGTTTTATACCTATTTTAAAAATGATGGAAGTCATGGGCAACACCGTCGGTACTGTAGCGCATACATTTGCTGTCAGACGAAACGAAATGAGGATTGACCGCTCTGAACTGCGAGCTTCTGCTGCTTCAAAAGAAGGCAGAACAGCTCGGTTAGCAGAAAGAACTTCGCAAGACATCGCTTATGAAAGAGAAGAAGGCCCAATGTATGGATGTGGGATCGCCGGTTAATACAAAGTGTTAAATATTATTAGTTATTCTATCGAAATTGTTTCTCAAACTTCAAACGCATTTTTCTCAAAACTACTTTTTTTGAGGTGGTTGTCATAATATCTCAAGATCTACTTTACCGATTCTTTTGAAATTTTGAGAAAACTTTTGTTATACATCTCTCTATCGCTCCTGCCGTGGATTTTGAAAAATTTCTACTTGAAGTATTTTTAAAAAATTCGAAAAAGTCAAAAAAAGAGGGTTAAAAAATTTTTTTTTTTAAGTTGACGCCATTTTGTTAACTTTTGTATGTTTTTTTTTTGGGAAAGGTCAATTCGATAGCGACATCTTTACTGATGGGGAATTTTTTTTTAGATCACTACAAGGGTCGGAATCATGTCAACCAGGGAGCACCATTTTTTTTGTAACCCCCACTTCATCGGCCTGTAATTTGAAGATTTTTTTATTTTTAATGTTTTTTTATATTCTTCAATTGACAATAAAAATTATAACAAACAATGGATAGTAAAGATGTTTTTTATTTGTTTTTAATAATTATATTATTTTAATAATTGTTTTTAATATTTGTTTTTAAGTCTACACCAGAATAGCTTAAATGCTTGTAATTGAAAAACTGAGTGTTCTTGAGTAAAATTGTATGATATGCATTTCTTATAGTGCGTTTCTTTCTCTAAGTGTTGTGATAGTTTTGTATTCAAATATCTTAAATAAATAAGAGAAATGATTCTGATAAAGAGGGAGGATTTGTTTTGATCTAAGAATACTCAACGAATCAAGACCTTTTATTTGAGTTACTAAACATTCAAATTGGATAAGAAGAAGCAGTGCTAAGCCCAGACATTCAACTCTCTATTGAATTTTCTACACTTAAAGTAAGATATATCATGTTCTAATGAACATATAATGTTTATTTTGGACTAGCTTAGACACGACAGTGATGTCTTAATCACTGTCGTGTCTAAGCTTTTACCTATAACGTTTACGAGGTCGAATTTAAAGCCTGATTTGATCAATAGAATGAAAAAATATGAATTAAAGGCACCAAACACTCTAAAATAAAGAATTCTAGTTTCTAGAGTATACATTTGTGTGTAATATAAACTTAAATATTCTATGAATAATTCGGTTTAAAATGATTTCATTAATATCTATAATCTGGCAAATATCGAATATGAATAGCTCTGATAAATTGTGAAATATTTTACAAAACAAATAAATGAATTTGAACGATCGTATTTCAGAATAAATTTGATACTTTTGTGATTTCAATTAAAAAAAAAAAATATTAAAAAACAATAGAGGTAGAGTTAATAAAATGGAAATGTATTAATTTTATATTAAAAAAAAAAATTCTTTTGATTCGCTTAAAACAATTATTTTCCTTTAATAATCATATTATTATACTAAATTCTATGAAATAAAAATATATTTATGTTATACAAATCACAACAATCAGATATCAAACCATGAATCTTCTCCATATTCATGGAGAATCCTCATGGATCAAGCCACAAAATAGAAATGGAATCTAAGTTAAATTTGATTCATTTCCTGGGGTACGATTGAGCAGGAATGTTCGAATAGCTCAGCTTAATTACCATAAAATCAAAAAGCTATTAATATACTTGAATTCTAAAAATTTATTTAGTCTTTTTAAGATAATTTTTATACTCGAGCTGAAATTTTGGTGACAAATACTACACATTTAAAGTGTTTTGTGTTTTTAATAACTAACTTTTGTTTGAAACATTTTTTCTTCAAACGTTTGGATTCGACTAAATTTCGCTCAAATTTAGTTAATAAACAAATATATAACTGCAATATGTACTATTATCATTATATTTGTATTAATAACTGCCTGTAATGTATATTTAGAGTATTTTATGAATGGTAATCAATAAAAACATTGTTACTCAACTATATGTCGAATGCCTAAACAATTAACATAATTAGTTTAGTACTTTTCACGTGTTATTGTTATATGCAATAAACGTATTAGAATTAATAAATAATATTTTCTAAGCAAACAGGTCTTTTATGTTTCGATTTTATTTACGGTTTACCTATTATTATAAAGATGCATGAGGGTTAGATGAAGGCAGTTCGGTCTGAGAGAAAAGTGTAATGGCGTCACAGTGTTCAGAAATTACGTCTAATGAAAGCAAAATACAACCTTAGAGAAAGAGCTTTGTGTGTTATATAATTCTTGTAGATCAACTGAATTCTAGGAACAATACGTGTAAAAAATAGATCAATTTCTCAAACGACAGTTCTTATATTGCCCAAATAAAATGGTTCTTATTGCCTAGATAAAAATTCAACGCATACAATTTATTAATGAAGCTCTACTTTGAGTTTGGTCCAATGTTTTTTTTTCATCGTAGTGTTATAAGAACTGTTAACCAGCAAAGTATCCGTCCAGGTAAACACGTCTTATTTTTTGACTACTGGGACTGGAAACTTATAGGTTCGAATTATGGCACCGGTAGTTTCTCAAGTGATTACACAAATGGGCGGTAAATTGGAAAGAGTTTCGATGTATGTATAAGTAAGAAGTAACTGGCTATGCTAAGGATGATTTTCAGTAGTTTTTATCTAATAATTCCAGGTTATGTGGGAAGATTTGTTTTCACAAAGACGGCTGCAGACGCACGACACAGCAAAACCTAGTCGCCACTCGATATATCATCAACACACTTCATGAATTTAATAGATGTAGATAAATAAATAAAGATGAAATAAGATAGTGTGGTGTCTGTTTATAGTAGTATATTTCTGAGGTTAACGGTGTTTAAGTCCCATTATTAATATTATTGAAGTATTGAACGTTGATAAAAGTTTAAGTATACAACGAATCAATCAATAATTTAACAATAACTTGTAAATAAATAACAAGAAAAAAGTAACCCATGATCATAAAAGTTATATTACAAAAAATATAAGAGTTTGTTAATATTATACATTATTTTATTTTTATTGTGAAAATAAAATGAATTACTGCGAAAAATGTAACTAATATTATATATACACTTTAATTGTTCTTTTACGTAAAATACGGTAGAATATATGAGGTAGTAACCTTTTTTAATAATTTCTAAGAAAGCAATGAATAACAAATGATATTTATACGTTTTATACCTCTATACTTATAAACTACTTTGATAGTTAAAAAAGTTCGTATCGTAATATAATGATGTATCTATTCTTTCAACATTTATTTGAATATGTGAGCTTATGTTATTGATTTTTTTTTTCAAAATTTTCGTCAGTCTTTATAATATTAGTTTTATCGGACCCCAGGAAAATTTATAATTTTCAAGTGTATGTACGAAAAATTGCATTTACGAGCGTCTTTTTCTTTGCCATAAATATTTGAGGCACATGAGCTTTATTATTGGAGGGGGGGGGTTACCGCATTTCGCTATAGACAGTCACATGGATTATATTATTGTAACATTATTGTAAAAATGAACAAATATTCATAGTCTTGTTCAGAGCATAGCTGTGGTCGTATGTCACTATGTCCTAACGATTGCTTACTATTGTTGTATGGAATTGAAATATAAATATTTTTCTTCATCTTGCTCTACTTCTTTTATGATTCTCTTTTTTCACATTTTAATGCATTAGCATTTACTTATGAGATATAGTCCAAATTTCAAGTACCTAGCCGAAGGTGGACCTGTGAGCTCCTCAGCATTAATTGTTGTTAATGATTTAGTAGCTTAAATTTGAACCTTAAAATCTAAATAACTGTGATATCTACCAAACCGACCGATTACAAATCTTTAGAATCTTAACAAAAAATGGTGATGAGTATGTGTTGTGCTTTCAACAATGTCAAATTTATTTATTTTGAGCTTAAATGATAGATATTGAGTGTTTTTTGGCCCAATTATTTAATATGAATTTCTTATGGATGACACGGAGAAGAGCAAGGTGCGGATAATTAACTTTTCACCAATTCTTTTTAATATGAAGATTCCACCCGGACAGAATACAAGAATGCGAGCTAATAAAAATATTAAAAAATAATGTTAAAAAATATGTTATTGTGAAAACAACAAATTTGTTTCTATCTTTTTGCTTCGGCATGTAATAAATAGGAAGTTGACATTGCAATATTTGATGATGGAAGATTTATGTTTAATATACAGATGTGGTTGGGAGTTTAACACCAAATTTTTATTAGGAAAATTATGTATGTCATATACCTACTTAGTACCTATTCGATACCATATTTATTGAATATCATATTTGCTACTAGTCTTATATTCTATTTAAATCACATTGGCATTGTCTCTGTGTTTGGAAAAGTTCTTAGTGTTTGGAAAAGTCCTTATATAAATGAATGAAGTTTAAATCAATAGTATTTATCTGCGTTTTTGGTTCAGGTAGGATATTCTTTTTCATTTTGAAAATTATTTAACCAAATCTACTTTTTGATAGCATAATAGTTTAAAATTCAAATCATTATGGATCATACTTATCCTACATAACTTCGTTAATTTCAAAAACAAGTGTTTTAGTAAAAAGTTTAAGGTAAAAAGTTGTTTTACAAGAATCTTACGACTCTAGTCAATAATTTTGTAATCTCTACTGAGTATTCATATACAGCACCTAAAATTTAAAAAAAAAAGTGAAAATAACAACTAACAGTGTTAATTATTTAAATACTCGACATATGGTTCAGTATCTAAATGTGGAATATTTTTAATGATTAACAATCATAAAATATCCTAAGTATGCAGTCCAAATCGTTATTAATAAATATACTGATTATAATATATATTCTAAATATAAGTGCTTTTTATATAAATTAGATCTGAAATTGTAGCGAAAACATTTTTGTTTTTTTATTTTACTTTAATCTTTTATGGTTGTAAAATTTGGTTCTAAGTACATTAGAACGAATAGATTAATTTTGCTCATTCACGAACCTGTTCTTAATTTTTAGGTCTAAAATACACTTCCTAAATTTCAGCTTACCAACTCTTTTCGTATTTGAGTGATATTGATGAACTAGAGCGTAAAGTGTTTGATTCGAGTATTGTTACGTTTTTGACTATCGAACTTCAGGTTTGGACTCTTTTCGCGCGTAAAGAAAGGCTAAATTATGTTTATGAAATATTAAATGCGAAATTTTAATATTTCATAACACACTTAAAGTTTGCTGTAATAATATCAAATATGAGAAACAAAATGGAGAGACATTACGATACGTGTTCGGCCAATAAAAAAACGATGGTTAAATCTCACTTAAAAAAAACGTTAAATTTAAACCTAAACGGACTAGGTGGCTGTAAATATGTAGGAAGAACGATTTGGAAGTTTTTACAGATGGAAACGTTTAAAGTCAGAGTAGTTGAAAATGAAACCGAGTGTTTTGGTGGCAGCCGTTGGCCAATTATTAGATAAACAATATACTTTTTTATCAAGAGAATAATTACGATAAGCTAGTTTTTACTAATAATAATTACAGCGTAGTCAATAGTCATTTATTTACCCTTGATCATATTTGTGACGAATTACTTACTTAGAAATAAACTAACGTTTTATTACACCATGTATACAGATTGTTTATGAAAGATTTATAATATAAAATAAAATAAATTTCTACAAGATAATATTTCTATGTAAACAATCTTATAGAAATATTATTAGTAAACAAACACCATGAAACCACAGTATGAATATACATATTTTATAATAAGTATTATGTGCATAACAGAGTGTCCCGCTTCAAATCTAATCAACCACATAATTTGGATAGCAACCAACGCTGCAAGTAGCTTATAAGTATAACAAAAATATACTACTCAAACGGCTTTTTTTGCGGTGAAGCGATCAAAAGAATTAACTTTTTGCCTATCATGCTATCGTATTCTGTCGGTTTAAATGAGCATTTCGGTGGGCTACAATATTCATTTTTAAACATTTTCAGGACTCACAATAAAATTTTTGTTATCATAACATACCTTAATATATTATTGCAAACACAAAATGTATAGAATCCTGTAAAGAAAATAAATTAAATTATCAAAAATAAAAACGATAAATAAACGAAATATATAAAATGTAAACAAATCGAAGAAATCTCGTTGACCTTAAAAAGCAGAATATAGCACCTGTGTAGGTAATTAATATAAATAAAATTCCATAGTAAAATTGTATCAGTCCTACGAGATAAAAAGAATAAAAGCAAAAAACTAATGGTTATAATACTTATAAAATCTAAATAGGTATTATTATTTAATCCTACAAAAACTCAAAAATAAAAAAATTTGTTGTAATAAAATAAAATAGAACTGGAGATATTTAAATAAAAAACTAATCAATCACAACACTTCGAGAATGAAACGCCACATTAGAACTTGAGAAAGGTAAAAAATAAATATAATTCAATGCTTGATACTTCATCAGGACTCTAATACCTTTAAAAAAAATGCAAATCGACTGGACGGACTCGGAAAAGTTTTCATCAATTTTTGTAATATATAATAGATTCAATTATTAAAAGTTAAAAAGTTTAAATACGTGTAGAACTTTAGTTGATCAATGTGCAGTTCGAGTTATTGACCAAGGCACGGACATTCAACTCATTATACGATTTTCTCCTCTCAAAGTAAATATTTCGTGTTCTAATAATCATTGAAGGTTCGTTTTGGTCTACAAACACTCAGTAACTCAAGAACTTTTATTTGAGCTCTTAAACAATCAAAGTTGATGAGATGGGGGAGAGCAAGGCGCGGACATTCAACATTACATCAATTTTTTTAAATATCAAGATTATAAGTTTCTTTTAGTACGAGTAGCTGATCTATATGAGTAAGCTACATGTTCTAGCTACAATAAAACATTCGTTTTATAAAAACACAATTAATTTTCAATTCTTTGTGTATAAATTGTATTACGAAAGCTTATGTGTTAAACTTAATTGTAGTTATTAAGTTCATCCACAGAAAATTAAATTTAATAATAATTCATTAAATTTAATTTATGGAAGTGCTAGGCTCCATGATTATTTCAGACTACTAAAAATTTAATTTATTCTTTTAGGCATTTCTTTGTATTCTGTTTTGCTATATAAATCTGCTTATTTTTATATGTTTTAAAAATATTGATTTAAGTTTATTTAATTTGTTTTTTCATATAAATAAAACAAAATCACGAGAACAACATGGTAAATATAGTAGTATATTGTGTAGGGGCGGCACCCTGCTAGCCCAAGTATTTTATAATAATTAATGATTTCCAAAGCTTTTAGTCACCAATTAAACAATATGTTTCGTTAAATGGAAGGCTGAAATGTCTTTTAGAATAATGCATATAGGCTTTTCAATAAAAAATAAAATAATATAAAAAGCGCTTAAATATAATAACGAATAACAATTTATATTTTGGTAGATATTTTAATACACATTATGATAATGAAATACATTTTGATATAAAAGGATTCCAATAAAAATCCATTCCAAAATATTCAAAGTATGAAGAATGGTAGCATAACATTGTAAAATATAATATTTGTACAGTTTTAATCATCACCTCACTTTTTCTGTATTTGATGAAAAATAGGATGGCCATGCTATTCATTAGATTTATGTATGTATTTGTAATTATACAAGCGGCATCTATATATTAAAAAAAAACATGATAAAACCGTTCTATCCAACAAGTTTCCCTATTTTTTTTAATGGTATTTGTACCCAGAACATCAAATATTAGATTACATATATCTTTTGTCTTTCTCAAGTTAAAACGCGATATTTTGCTAGATTTGTATCCCAATATCTCAATTTAAATGATATCTATATTTCAGTTTAAATGAAGTTACAGTTGCTAACCACTCAAATTGAATGAGATGAAGGAGAGCAAGGCGTATACACTCAACTTGAATTTAACTCTTTACGAAGATTTTCGCCACAGATAGTGATTCAAGACCTATCATTTGGGCTATTTAACTATGGAGATTTGTGATAGTACAAATCACACTTATCACCTACTTTGTGTGATTTGAATGATGAATAATATTAGGTCTGTTTGGAGAATGTCACAGTTTAGAAATAAGATTCAAAATAATTTAATTTATCGAGTTATTGATTACAGTAATATTGGATATATATATATGTGTGTGTATAAAATGTATTTGTACTTCAACGACAGAAGAACGCCGGGTACCAGTTAGTATTTTATGAATGCTTATGCTTATGATCAAAAATAGTTTTAACATTGAATATCAGTTATATATCGAGTATAAAAACAATTAACACATAAAGTAGATAAAATGAAAAATGTTGACCTTATCTAAGTATACATACATGGTCTACTTTTGGATATTAACTTGATTTGACACCTATGCATACGCATTGAATCAACGTGTATAATAGAAGATTATTATATATGTAATTTTACTTTCAAATAGTTAAATAGTATTTTATATTCCAGCCTTTATATTTTTCATGATTTTTTGTGACATTTTAAATAAAATAATAATCTAAAAATTCTAGGTTCAAAATAATTTTGAAAAGGTGTTATAATTGGTAAGAAGGGAAATATCTATAGAAGTTTTAAAAATAATAATTTTAATTCACTTTTTTGAAGTTCTACTTTTTTCGAGAAGTGTTTATATTTTACTTTTTAGTCTTGTCGTACCACCAAAATTTGTGGTAATATACAATCATAAAAAGATGTCATGCTTTGAACTATGAATATATTCTTATATAATTTGAACTAGCAATAAAAAATTTTAAATAAAATTTATTTCTAAAACATATTGTTTATTGGATCTTAGTTTTATTTTATACCGCATTAATAAATAATTTTCATATTTTTTCGATACGAGAATATAAGTTTTTCATTAGCCATGTGAAAAACATGGATTTTCGTGATGACCGCCTGCACAAACACTTAACGACTGCCCTTGCGATTTATTTATCGACAGTGCAAGTACAAGCTATACTTGAAATTGTAACCATTTAAAGGCGAATGACATGCCATTCGCAATCTTAGGGATGCGTAGAGTCAAAACGTCTCCGGTTCAAATTCTTTCTCCCCTTACAAATTTGCGGCTTTGATGGCGTGTTTTATTAACGTAGCTGGTTTATGTTCCATAATATAATGACCGATCCCATTTTAATTAGAAATTATGAGCTGTTAATTCTGTGCTCTACATGTTATATCATAGGATACACCGTTTCAATGTTTTTCACTTAGTAGATTGAACTGTACCTTGATCGAAATAAACAAATTTGAAACGTTTCTTTCCCCCATTTGTAGTTACATTTCAAGAAGACCTTTATTTAATTAGTATATCCAAATTTCTGTCCCATTTCCCCTTCTTCGAAACTTCGAACACGAATTTTCAAAAATCCGTCAACGTTCACTTATGTTCTGTAAGACACCCTCATGTGTAATTGTTTCTAAACCTAGCGGTTTCTGCTCTGGGTTGGTGTGTCACTAAGCTAGTTATCCTTTTACAACATTAAATAATTTGCGAATTCATTAAAATAATTACAACTAGCTGGATAAACGTTTTGTGTTAGGATATTTAGTTATTAATTTTGAAAGAAAATTTAGATGTTGTTTTAATATATCAGAATCTCATTGGCGCCTAAATTTACAGGTAATAATATGAAACATTTTATTATTAATAACAAAGTGAATGAATGTTTTATTTCTTATGAAGAAATCCCCTAAAGAAAAGCTATACATAAGAAGCGACATCCATAAGTTAAATAAAATTATACAAAGGAAGGAAAACTTTCGTAATTGGGAAGTTTGTCATGTGTACAAAAACCTTGCGAATTTTGGATTTTCATATTCAATAACATACAATTTGGAATATTTGCTCAAAGTAAAAAAAGAAAATAAGGATAGTTAGCGATAATCAATGTTCCGTTCTCTAATGACTATATACACAATGGCTTATTATATAAATACAGTTTGGGTTTCTTTAGCCAAGTAATAGATTTATAAATAAATTACACATTAAAGTGATTTGAAACTCGAAAATTATGAATACTAAAATAATCAATCATAGCATAGATATTTTTAAATCTTAATTCAAGAAAATTTTATATGTTTCTATAACATTTTTGTATAGAAATGCTATCATAATTTCCAAATTTATTGCGTGTCTAAGCACAATGACAAATACAAATGCAACAGCTATAATATTTATGCATTATCTCATAAAGAAATCACCCTTTATAGATTGTAAGAAAAAGATTAAAAACAGAAACAACTTTTTTTATTGTTCAAGTAAAACACATACATATTAGATTACGATCGAGAAATCATTTACAACACAATAACATACTACACCATGGTGATCATGGCCCATATATGTCAGGTTAATCACTTTCTGAATAGTACTGTCATCATTGATAAATAATTTAAAACAATTTTGGTCATGGAGCAAAAGTTGTCATTTTATTTTACGATTTTGAATCATGAATTAATTTAGAATAAAAAATTGTTTTGAAGCAAATTGCACATTCCAGCATCAACCTGCTTGGAAGCTGCATGGTAGCGAACCTGACTTTCAAACTCATAAAAATAACTATATCACAATTTATGGCTAAAGAGCAGGCATAAATTTTTGGTAAGTGATTTATTGATTTATAGATTAGCTTAAAGATGAACATAAAATACGCATATGAAGATAAAAAATATAAAAAACTAAAATCTAAAAAGTATTTTATAGCTGCTGAAACTCCTTCAAGCAGAAAATTGATGATCTAAACTGATACTGATCTAAAACTCAACGTAAGCTGACAAAAGCATGCTGTAAACACCGTCAATTAGACTGCTGAAGGTGCCTGTGGAGGGCTGCAATCCGAATTGAGTACAATTCGGACCATTTCACTGTAGATGAAAATTTTTTCTTATGTATATTTTATACTATCAAGTTTAAAAAAATATCATCATCTGTTCGACAGATATTGCTATATCCGTCAATTACTGACATGTTAAAAAGAAACATATATACCGAAGTATTTGCACTGCTGAAACATTTTCAAGAAGATAATTGATGATGAATATCGATAAATATCAACGTCAGTTGACGATAGCATGTTACAAACACGGTTAGTTAGACTGCTGAAGTTGTACGCTGTGGAGGGCTGCAATTATTATTATATAATCAGGACTATTTCATTTTATGAAATGATACAAATTGTATTCTATTTCCGCAAGATTTACGACTCCCACAGTCCAACGCAAGGGTATTGGACAAGCAGTCGGTTAATTTACTCATCACTAGTACACAAATTATTCATTAAAGAAGCTTTTAAGGGTAATAAATTAGGACTCTTATACTATTATGTTAGTTTTATTTTTCGATCTTCAGGCAAGGAATATAATGAAAACGTCAGTTAATAAAAATATTTCATAAAATAAAACCATTAAAAATTATCTGAACTATAGATAGTAAAAAAACATTAAAATTGTATTTTAAATATTTATCCCCTTACCTTCCTACGATAATTTTAAAATATTATTGATAAAAAATAATAACTTTTTAAATGTTAAAATGACGATCAAAATTTTCTATCTTTTACCCGATTAAGGCAAAACCAAACATAGGCTTAAGATGTAACTAGTCTAAGTATGTTTGCTTGAATGGGTTTTCTATGGTAGCTATTAAAACGATTTTGAATAGAGGTGTTAATCGACTCGTCATTACTATATGACATATACTTTTAAAGTAGGGTAAAGTAGTGTTTTTACCATAGAAGTGTGATCTTAGCCGTTGTTGAACTTATAATATTTGTTGTATTATTCAAACTCTTACCCGCAAGGTGGAATGTGGCCATGGCTATCCTCTGAATATCACTAATTTCGACAACGATCACATTGCCGTATTAAGGTTTTAGATTAAACTAATTTTTTTAGTCATCTAAATGGCAGACAGGTTGACAGGTAAATGTAGATACTACTTGCGTAATTTTATCTACTAATACCAAAATTTTGGCTCAATCACCAATACATTTGAAAGTTTCAACTTGTACATCAGATATATTTTATTTAAAAAAAGAAAAATTATTGAATTGTGTGGCGTACAATTCTATGTAGTTTATTTCTAAATTTTCAGAATGTCGTGAAAGCGCTTAAATAACGTGTCCAGTACCTTTTTGATATCTGTGATACATCTCAAGCTCCACACTTAAAGCATAATCACGGCTGTCTAAACAAATAATAGTATCGGCTGCGAAAAATTACTTTCATTCGATACGAAAGATCGAATCCGATTCCAATAAGTGTACATATAAGATTATCAAAGTCCACATTCTGTTAGGTAAGAAATAAGCATGTAGTAAATCGATATCGGAAGCAAATATCTTCGAGGATAAATCGATAATCTTGACCTCCACGTACTCTCCAATATACCTGTCCTTAATCGAAACAGGTGAATCATACCTGTGAATAAACATACGTTTTGACATCAAAATAATTAGTCAGCTGAGAACAATAGCATGTTCAATGTCCAGAATTTTCACCAATGGAAATATCGACAAGTTGCAGCAGGAATGCTCCTGTGAAGTATGTATCTAAAAACTCGAGATACTATCCAACATTTATGGTTGCTTGTCCAATAAGCTTAGTTTGTCCAATAAGCTTAGGTAGTTTGTCCAACTAGCAATCCAGCTAGGTGGTCAAATTAGTAATTACGACCGTACATAACCCTATAATCCATGATTGAAAGGTTTCTTGAATTTAATTTTTTTAAATCTCTTCTTGATATTATTATTATTGTTATTAGTTTTACTTCTAAACCTGTTTACTTCTAAATATTTTCTATCCGTTATTTAAATATATATTTTATTGTCTTATAGTAAGCAAAGTGTATCTAAATGTAAGCTAATTGCCACTACATCACAGACATCTACCTATTTTCGGAAGGAAAACAATATTTTTCTCTCAGAAAGCTAATAATACATAAGTTGTTTGTGCTTTTTAGTTTTAACTTTTTTTTTTCTTGTTTTTGTTAGTTGTTCTATTTTTTTTATACTTTATTTGTTGTATCTTTTGGTTATTTGATATGTAATATGGTTTGTAGTACTTCGTGCGAAATACATAAGATAAATTGCAGTTGTACATGTTATAATTTTTGTACAAGAAAGAAAAATCGTACTCCAATTTAATAGTTTATCCTGGATATACAGTTTGTAATGTATTCAACGGTTATAAAACGGAAGTACAAGGTGGCTTTATGTATATGTATGGATGGTTGAGTCATTTGTGAGTAGATTAAAATTACCTGTTCAAATATTATTAGTTTTATTAAAAGTTTTAAGGTAGCTAGAAACTTATTTTATATTTTGTGGGATATTTCTAAAACAATTGATAACATGCATGTAAATTTATGTATGCTATAATTATTTTATCTTAGGCCTTGGCAAAGGTAAAATTGCGAAAACACACTATTGTGGCGTTGTGGCAATAAATAGGAGACTAAAACAACATACATAAAAACAATATTTTTTAAATTTAAGATAAAATAAATAATAAATCCTCTGTTTTATTTTAGCAACAATGGTTTCATCAGCTGTGAGGTTTTCGATACAAAATTATCCGAAAATAGAAAATTAAATTTAAACTTCTCTAATGTCTCGATTTTTTTCCCCAATCTATTTGAAATTTATTCGAAAAAATCGTAGAGTTCTCATTAATAATTATAAAATTCTATGATGTATCATTATTTTTAAACTCATGTTAATTCCCCCCTCGTTTTTAAATATAAACATCGACATAAACATCGTAGCTAGTGCCATTTATAAATTCGGTTCTTGGAACCGCCTTTCCACAAACCAAAAATTATTAAATCTGAGTATAAATCAGTTAATCAAAAAGTATAATATTTATCAAAGTTGCAATTTATCTGTTGTATAACTGTGGTATAATTTAAGATATTTGTAACGATTCCGAATGATAATATTTATCTTCAGATATCCTAAAAATTATCGAAATTTGTTTTTTTTTTTTTTTTTTGTAAAGGTTTTAATTATAAAAATTGTTAACTGTTTTATTTCCGTAGCTTTCGAGATACGAACGTAATTTCTTGAGATTCATAGAGGTAAAAACGATTCTCTTTCTTGCGACACTAGTGACTTTTAGGTATATTAAAAATTACTCCAGTTCGATTACGTTAGAATTTTAAATTTTTAATATTAACATGTCTATCTAAATATTTTGTTTAAGTAGTCATTTCATAATCATCCTCTTTATGTAGCAATACATTGTTAATTGTAATTCATATAATAAATTTTTTTATTGGATGAATTAATCTTATATTATTTTTTTAAATACAATAAAATATCTACCATAAAAAGAAATATTCTTATAATATCAAAACATTAATTGATTTATTTTTTATATATATACCCCAACGTAGTATTAAATATTTTGTGAATAATTTTATCATTTAATATATGGTTGAAAACAATGATTTTCTGAAACTGTCCTTACTGCAAGTGCAAGCTGAAAAACAAACAGTAAACTTAAAAAATAAAATTAATGAATTAAAAGAAATCCACACGAAACTACTTAAAGAAGTACATACGTTAAAGGGATGGGTAATACAAAATGATTAAATGGTCGGGTTACCCTTGCAACCGCATTAGCAATGTTTCTAGCCAATACTGAGTACCAGCAAACAATACTCGTAAGTAACAATGAACAATGAATGATAAGGAAAATATGGATGATTTTACAGACGTTATAATTAAAATAAGAAAAATAATTTATTATAGAAGCTTCATTGAACGCAGCAGAACAAAAGTTACGGATATTTATTGAAAAAATTGCAAATGAAGCTATTGTAAAAGGTATTTTTTTGCCGACAATATTCGGAAAACTATGCCCAATAAACAAATCCATAGAAATAACTCCAAAAATATAGAAACAGTGAATATAAATATTCAGGGACTCAGGAATAAGGCCAAGTTAATAAACACATAAATTATTAAAATCTTAAATAATATTTGTTGTAATATAAATTTTATAACATTAACTGAGCATTGGGCAGATACATAGAAATTAATGCAACAACATTCAAACATTTGTTATGTTTGAAGCCAGTTCCCGAGTATTAACTACATCAGACGAGGAATAAGTGTTTGGGTTGAAAACAATATCAGGGTATCTGTTGATCCTGAGGTAGTCTGCAATGAGAAAGACATTAAAATTCGTGGATTGAAGTGTAATCTAAGTAAAAATTTAAAAATACTGGTACTGTGTGGTACCGGTCTCTATCGACAAATTTTAAAACATTCATAACAAGTTTGAATTGTGTTTTTGACATATTATTTTACTGTAAACATTATGTTGTTTTAGCGGGGAACTTAAACCTAGATTTTCAAATGCATATGCGTGAAAAGCAACACTCGCTTGATTTACTGAACAGTTTCAATATGGTATCTACAGTTAAAACTCCGACAAGAATTATAGTAACTTCAGCAACGTTAATAAATAACGTGTACACAAATATACCGGAAGAATACGATACTTTGGTACAAATGAACTGATTTAATTATTTCTTGCAAATGCTTTCCTTTTATTTTAACCTAAATTTTCTGTAGTCATCGATTCCAGCGAGGAATTAAAATTATCATTCTGGATTCAAAGGCAAGGCGATAGCCTATATTTATAAAATCATTCATTCATAAAAAAGAACAATAAAAGCAGATCATAGAAAATTGATCAATAAAATATAATATCATAAAATATTTAAAAATAATTCAGAAATCAAATTAAAACAATGTCGAATACTCTTGAGGAAGCACAAAACTCATCACCTAGCAATTTAATAATTATACCCACAAAAACATTGAATTATTTTTATTTATTCACAATCACAGTAACCGTAGTAGTTAAAATTATTTGTTGCATAGCCAAATGCTTGTTCCAGCGGCACTGATGAACCTGCTAAAACACAGAGCTAAATTAGTAGAACCATTTTTGTTCGTGATAAATGCGATATTTCAAGAAGGAAATTTTCCTGAGAAATTAAAGGTACCAAAACCAAATGTGTTTTTAAAAATAAAGGTGAAATATTATCGTTAGAGAATTATAAACAAACAGTCATAAAAAATTCTTGATGAAATAATAGCCAGACATCTTGTTGCTATATTGACAAATTTATTTTTTCACAAGTAACAGCATGGATTTACAAAAAAAAATCCTCGAGTAGCGCAATGGTTGAGTTTTATCAGAAAATTCAAGTAAAAAGAGTGCGATAAAAAAAAATGCGTTACTACTGTGTTCTGTGATTGAAGTCCAACGTTTGACTGTGATAGTCATGAAATATTTATTAAAAAATTAGAAGATTTTGGAGTAAGAGCATTACAAATGTTGAAAAATTATTTTGTACATTCTACAATACGTAAACATTAGTGTGCAGTCATCGTGGAAACAGAAATTGGTTTATTTTTATTTCTGATTTATATTAATGATCTTCGAATGTTCTTGAATCAACAAGAGATTATTATTAATGTAGGCGACATTACAGTGCAGTTAGCCAGTAACTGTGTAACCGACATCGGAAGATCTACATACAAATCATGTACTCAAAAATTTTTCAAGACCGTTGACAGGAAACAAGTCATTCATAAAGCTTCATAAAATAAACTACATTAGTTTTAAAACAAGAAACTTGAATATATTATTATATAACTATCAATATTGTGTGCTAATCCGACCAAACATAAAGAACTTTTAAGTTTAGAATTAAACTGTGTGGTATATTTATTACGATATCTAATAAATAATTTTGATTGAAATATTTTGATGCCTTCATACAATAGGTATGTTTGTAGTAGGATCAAATTCTATATACTTTTCTGGGGTACTTCGACGCAAGTCAAACAAATATTTAGGTAAAAAAAAAAATTATTCGAATTATGGCAAATATCAATTCGTATATTTCTTGTCGTCAACATTTTAAAACACATTAAAGATTCTTACAGTGCCTGGAAATTATATTTATGAATGTCTATGTATTTACAAACAAAATCTTACAGGCGACCATCGATTATGTTCTACGTTGAAGATTGTTAAAAATGAACAGTCATTACGTAGTATTTTTATGTAAAATCTGTAAAGTGGAATTATTCGAACAATATTGTATGTTGTACAAACTTTAAACTTCCTACATAAAGTTTAACATTACAAAATGATGAAATTACACCATCGTGTATTTTATAAGTATAGGTACATATATGAAAGACTTAGGTGATGTTTGAGAGATGTGTGAACATAATACTCCTAAATAAAGAATTTCTAATGATTCACGCATCGTAATAAATTATTTCACAAATGTTTATTGAATACTGCACAAAAATTAATTCTGAGTTTCCCTACTACCACAAACTCAGCACCATTCATTTGTAGTAAATAATCATTTTTAATCTGACAAAACATGAACAAGTTGAAAGGAATTAACTAACTTAACAAACTTACAGCTATTTAAACCACTTGAATGCCAAACCCACCATAGTTTTAACAGTTCACATACACAAATAAATTGTTGGATTGAAAATTATTGGTTGTCAACGTAAATTTTTGAAGTGACATTTCATTAGTATTTTTTTAAATTTAAAAAACGAAACGAAAAACTGGTCGTATAACGAGATAAACACTATATATCCTACTCCTGAAATTCTACATTGGTCTGCTTTTCTTGAAGTTTCACTACTATCACTTGTGAACTGCTATTTTAGTGTAAGTACTAAAATTAGTGGAATATTATATGTATGTCGAATATAAAAAATAATAATACGAATGGATACTAAAAAGGTATTTATTATTCATTTTATGATTCCGTACAACCACAAATAGGAAACTCATCAGATTAACTAAATTATGAAAACTTATCTACAAGCAGGTGCTAACTCCACAGATTCACCATCAAGACTATTTAGTTCTATAAAGTTATTCGAAAAGGCAGATGTTAAAAATATACAGTCTGTGTTGAAAGTTTTTAATAAAATGATGATAATTTTACAAATACCTGAAAATAATTAAGCACCATAATCTCATATGTAAAAAAGTACATTTGATTGTCATTGTTTCTTAAATGCTTGGTTTAATTGTTAATTGACCCTTATGAATAATCGATCCTTAGGTATCTTCGAAAATTACAGATTTCGATTAGATATATCAAATTGAATTTTATATTAGAGTAAGTTTCAAGTTTGTTAAGAAGAAGCAATTTTCAGAAGCAATTATTTTCTTGTTTTCTAGCCTAAGAAATGAAATCAATTTCCAAATCTCAATTATGACCGAAACACTATTTAGGGAATAAAATGAAGTTGATTTGACTTATTTCCACTAATTCCGCTCATTTTCAATTTATATGAGTGTACAAGAACTTAAAACTATCAAAATTCACTTCTATGCAATGACTTCAGTATGTATCAATTTATTCTATTAACTCACTTTCACAGGTGGATTATTACTCGTTTTAATTTTAATTGATAATTTTTAGTAATTACTTTTATGATAAGCATTTTAATTTTATGTTTAAAATATATAGTTAAACTCATAGGAAAAATATTATGTACAAAACTTTTTTATACTACGCCATTATAACTAGATTGTATTTCAAACTCCGTTTTATCCTTTTAAGGATTATATTTCCAAAAAAATTTTCTTAACAGATTGATTCATAACAGTTTCAGCTTAATTGATAAATAATAGTAAGCAGTTAGTCAGTCATTCTGACCTTCCCACATTCATTTTTTCAATGAAGCACGGTTTCCTATTATGTATTAAAACATATCTATTGTTAAATTAGAGGAAGATGAGTTTTTAAATTTACTGGCGTATATTGTCCATAATAAAGTTTTTCAAAATATAATAAGTTATATACATTTATTAAATTATAAAAGATTGACTATCAAAAAAAAAATGCAATTTTTGCTTCATAGAAAAACTTACCAAATATTATCTGCAGAAAATATGCCAATTTTTTTATAAAAGCCAGAAATACGCAGATATTCCGTGAAAAATAAAAACAATTTTAATATATTTCACTAATTAAAGGTAGTAAATCATATTCAAGGATTCATACAGGAGATTGTTCAAAATTCATAACAATAATTCAGGTTGTAATTTGTTTAAAATACGTATTGTTTGGTAAATTAAATTATAGTTAGAAAGATCTAACATCATTTATGGTTGTTATTATTTAATTTTTTTTGGTTTACCAACTTTTTCAAGTGCTGAATAATGAACATTAATTGTCTAGTAAAACGATATAAAATGAGAAAATATGATATAAATTTGTCTTAAGTTTTTTTAAATTTTATCGTTAAAATATATCTATTGTTATTTATTTATATTTTATATTTTAAATAATAGTTGTTATAACGAAAAATTGTTATCATATTTTGTGAATTTATGTTTATTTATTCGAAAATCAATATTCCAAGTAATGACCTTTTTATTAAAGTAGGAAACCAGCGAAACGTATAAAAATCGTAATAAACATTAAAAAATAAGAAACATATATTTTTTAACGGACCAACGTAATTGATTCAACATTTTATTTCTTAAAAATAGATAAAATAATTCCAGATTATTTTTCAAACTATGAATTGGCCAATGTAAACTTTTTCACAATATTTACCGTCTTTTTATTCACACCATATATAAGTATGTATAGAAATATATAATAGGAGGTAATATGATGTTAAAGAATTTTACAATAGTAATAAATCATATTTTCACGTATATAAGAGAAGGTAAACTAAAAAGGAAATTTGTTTTTTTCTTTAAATTAATTTTTATTTGGTATTCATTTAAATAATAATATGAGTCTTTCAACATGTGTAAAGGTGTAGAAAAAATTAAAAATTTCTTCGTCATCAATCATCAGTCAAAAATTGTTATTTAATTTTTATGGCATGTTTTCTTCACCTAATAACTAATTATACTGTATAAAATGAGTAAAAATAAAATATTTCTATTAGTTTTAAAATTCGTCCAATATTAACTACTTGCTCATTCATTACTGTTTTTAAGTTTACTATAGAAACTTCTTGAAATGGTATCGATTTTGTGAATCGCAAATTGTGACACTTCGTTACGTTTCAAGATCATTAGAAGCCATATCTAAGTGTATGTACGTTGCGTGAAAACGTTTATGTTTTCGTATCTTAATTATAAATATTGATATCGATATATAACTACTTTTAATCGATTATATAGCTTCGAAGTTAATGACATTTTAGCAAAATCGACTGTGGAATAAAAAAGGAAACTCATGTATTTATAAATAAAAATGAATCCCTATGTGTGTTACAACGCGCAAAACTCGGAAATTGTGAAACCGATTTGTATTTTTTCTAAATGTTCCTTATAGTTCGGGAAATGTCCTTATGAAGTGAAGGCTCTTGGAATGGATGAATTTAATATTGTATACAAATTCTCACTTGAAGTATCAATGACAAATCCGATTATATAATACCAAGAGACCAATGTTTTTGATGAAAAATTGGAATGGATAGAATGGTGTATATATATAAAACGATTAATGACTGCTATACCAACGCCGAAACCGAATGCTTATAAAATTTAAAATTTTGAATAATGGTGTCTTATATAACATAATTGCACTAAGGTATTTTTTTAAATTAGTTTTCTTAGAAGGGAAATGTCGATTCAAAGTTTGATATAATACATGGACTGAAAAGTCCCGGTCCTTACACATAGATGGTGCTAGTTTTATTGCAGTCACCTTTTTTTCAGTTAATACTAACCTTCAAAAGAGAGCTGTTTCATGATATTCTATTCATTAGTTTGTGAGTTATTGTGCTAAGAGTGACGCTACTTTTGTTATTTTCAAAACAAATTTTCAAAACATCAAAAACAATTTCGTGTTTTAATTTTACACTGCTTCTTGATGGGAAAAAATGCCGTTCAAGCGAAGCAATGGCTTGAAAAGTGTTATGAGGACTCCGCTCCATCAGAAACAACAATAAAACGTTGGTTTGCTGATTTCAAACGTGGTCGTAGAGACACCGATGATGCAGAACGCAGTGGACTGGAATGATTGCGTTGCTCTTGATGGAAATTAAGTTGATGAATAAAGCTAATTTTGAACCAAAAAAAATGTGTTTTCTTTTTTTGGCCCGGGACTTTTCAGTTCATGTGTTATCTATATTATTCTCAAAACGTAGACCAAATCGAAGAAAATTTAGTAAGCGTGATATCAAATTCAATTTGTATCAAGTTACACTCCAAAGTACTAAGTGGTAATACTTGAAATTATGAGTATCCAATTATAATACGTTGAACACAAATGAGAGAGGAATATTCTTATCTTATAGAATCTGCTAGTTTAGTCAATATCAAATTTTCATCACAATTACGTATTCTTTCTTTTTAAGGCTTATTTCTCAAAACTGTGAAAAATTGACAAAATACAAAAATTGTTTATTCTAAAATTTCATTATTTTCTGCATACTAGGATTTGCGGCATTTTAAATAAATATGGCTTTGTTCTATACGCTCAATCGAATATTTTACATCGGATCCTATGTAAAGTCATATTTTACATTTTACTTCCTAACTTAAATTATCATTTCTTAAACTATATGTAATTCAATTGAGTTAAGAAAACGTTTTTGTTTTTGGTCTATTATTTTTAACACTTTTCTGATTATTTGAATATCGTCTACTAATTTATTCACTGTGTGAAGATTAGAATAAAAACTCGCAATCTCGTATTCCTCAAAACAAAATTCACATGGGCATTTAATCTCATTATCAGAGAAGAACTAAAAAGATCCATACTATACTAATAGACTATTTAACTGGGTTAATTTTTTTGCCAGAAATTTTGTTGTGTTTCCATTAAATACATACTAATATGATTCTTTTAGAAGAAGTTCTCCATTTTATTATTAGGATTTTTTATTTTCTCCATTTTTATGAAGAAATTTTTTATAGCAAACAGATGTAGAGCCAGCGAACAAATTTAGGTTGTTGTTTTCGTTATTAAATGGTACTCTTAAATTAAAATTTTATCACTACTAGCCTGTGGGAGCGAAAATGTACAAGTGCAAATAAAGATAGATTTTAATTCCAAAACAAATCAACATAGATAGCTGTTGATATTTTCGTTTCAACCACGTTTTATGTTGCTTTGATAAGTAATGCATCGTAGGTAAACCTACATTTTTTTTTTTTGGAAATTTATTTTTAAATATCTTAATTTATAAATGAAAATACACAGGATCGAAAATTTTCAATATCAAAAGTGTTTTTAAACGGAAATAGTATTAATGCGTTATCGAAAATTGAAATGCGGAACAAATATCAACAGAAATTCCAAATCCAAAATTTTCTAAACCAAAACTTTTGATTGAATATTTCCTGATTTTAATAATATTTTTAAAACAACAAGTTTGATAAATATTGAATCGAGTAGAAATAAAAAAACTCAGCAATTAGGTTATGGGATTATAACTCATCCTTCGCCAGCTATTACCTCAATAGGTAAAGCTAATGGTTGACTTTAAAATATAATAGATAAAATAAAAACATGTATGAAGTGAAAATGGCGTTCATACATAGATAATAATAATCTTAGGATTTATATAATCTGAGCTTTGATAACATTCACGTGCAAACTGCACTGTGCACTGTGCAAAATCCCACCCAATTACCGAAATTTTACATAAAATGGGTCAAGTTTCTTAATAATACTATTCTTAAATGGGACTCTCAGTTTTAGAACGCTCCAAATCCCAATTAGATCGATCCTAGCTGTTCAAAATTATTTGGGGCTTACATGCATACATCATATGGAAATGGTTAGAAATGGCTAAAACACCGATATCCGATGGTAATCTCTTTCATCAAAATTAAATGAAAATCAATATGGGAAGTTGAAAGAAACTGCAATATTTATAATTTTGAACATATTCTTGATAATGAAAAAAATTATTTTATTTATTATAATTGGAATTTTTAAACATGATGGAAGTTTTCTTAGAATATTCTAAACCGCAGAAAAAATTCCCTTTCTCACTGTCTGATTTTTTCCGCCCTTAAAAGGCTGCCGCCCTGAGCACTAAACTTCCTCTATCATAAATCCTGCGCTGGCTGCTGAGCATTAATATTACTTTAATTTTTAATAATTAAATAATGTAAAAATTATATTATTAATAATGCATAACTAATAATTTGCCTGAACGATGATTTTTCAATTACATCTCCAATAAATGAAGAAACGACAGCCCTTAGAAACATTTTTTTTTGCGTTTAAGTTAATCAATTATTTATTAAAAGAGCCTTAATGGCAATTATTAAAAATGATTTTAAGTCAGCCGTTAGGCGAGGATTTCAATTTTGCACCTCATCTATAAATAATAAATAGTAATAAATAATAAAGCTCACATGTAATTTAAAAACTGTAAAAAATAATTTTTTTCCGGAAGGCAAAATTTTAAAATTACAAAAAATTAGCTACTATTCAACTAAATCATTATTGTATGCTAGCTCAGAGTCAATCCTAAGTCAAAATTCAATAATGATACTTAATCATTTTCAATTTAGTATTAGCACGTGATATCTGCTGTATAACTAGAATTAAATGATATAA
This sequence comes from Chrysopa pallens, assembly GCA_020423425.1. Taxonomy (NCBI): domain Eukaryota; kingdom Metazoa; phylum Arthropoda; class Insecta; order Neuroptera; family Chrysopidae; genus Chrysopa; species Chrysopa pallens. Next base: position 65,369,669 of record CM035592.1, read on the forward strand.
GTAAAAAAATTATTCTATGCCTAATGGTCTAATGACTAGCCAGTTAAAATTTTTTTTAAATTCTAACTTGTAATTATTTAACTGTAGCGAATCAAGAGTAATGGGAAGATAATATAATTACAATAAAAAAACAAGGTAAATATGACCTCACGGTGACCTTTTTTTTAATTAATAATCTACTAATAATTTTTAACGAATAATTTAATTAACTAATATTTAAGTCAAATACTGGCTGTATTATCTCAGTAAAATTAGTCAAATTCCTACTTGGCTGTATACCCAATAATTTTTTTTTTCGTATTTTTTTTAGACTTTCTCAGAGCTTAGGTAATTTTAGCCAATAATATCCATGATAAATTAAAACGAATCATTGAATTTTGTCTTAATTATTTACTCACCTTCTATATAAATAAACTTAATAATTATGTTTGTTTGATAGATGTTTGTGAAAATTATATATAATAAAGTTTGACCCTAATTAATTAATTTAACAAGTGGAAGTCAAATGAAAACAGATGCACTAAATTTAATGAAAATTTGTTGAATGTAATGTTATATCACTTTGTTGAATGTATACAAAACTTTCTGAATGTAAAATACATGAATATTTTAACAACAAAAATTTTCCTTTTTTTTACAATTTGTATCTAGAAGTATATTATGCTTAATAAAAAGGAATATGATTCGTTTAGGTATTGAGCTTCAATAATAACGAAACTACCATGTATGCAGTTATCGTTCTCCTTATGGAATCATTGCAATGTAGCTTCAAGCGCATCGGTAACTTTTATATACACGTATATAGTTATACTGATATAAGTACAATGTGTATAGTTTAGAACACTGCAAAGAAATTTGAACACCCTTTTTTTGATGAACTTAATTAATAGTTGATTTAGTGAGTGAATTTTTGTATGTATTTTAAACACGTGAGCTAATAAATGTACATAATATATTTCATAAAATATTGTGTAAAAATAGGTTGGCTTTCCTGAAGCATTTTTATCTAGAAATACCTTCCCGATTAGCCAATTCTCACCTCAAATATAGTTTTCATTCAAAATTTAAGAAATCCTCAATGTAAAAACATAATTCTGTAAGGCTACGAAGTTACTGCTAATAGTATTTTCATTCTTAGCGAAACTCGAAGTCTCTTGTAGGTTTTTTATTCTTTTAAGAACAATCATTTTCGAATTCGTTTTTGCTTACCTACTTTTACGGAACTCGTGATGTATAATTACGGGCTCAATAGCATCAACGTTATTGTACAACCAACGACTTACGCCAAACAGTATTTTGATTTAATAGAAACATTTACAAGTTTCCTTTAATTTTTAATGTTTATCGATGGTTTATGGCGTATCCAATACTTTAATCATTAGAACGAAAAAATATAAAACTAGAATAGAACAAGAAATAATCTAATCCTACAAAAAAGCTAACTTTTGACAAACCAGCTGGTACCACAAAATGAATTCGCCTAACCATTAAGCGACTCCCCAACGTTAAGAAAGATCCTGAGGTGCAAGAAGTCTACTGGACAATCTAGGCTAGAAAAAGAAGAGTATATTGTGATGTATCCCATTAAACTAAAATAAGACAAGTGAAGATAACAACTAACAGAGTTAATTGATCAGATACTCAAAATATGATTGAATTTCATTGTTTGGGATCTTTTTATTTAGCATTCATAAAATACCATAAATAACCAGTCTATACAGTTAGTTATATATGTATACATGGAGAATAATAATATGTAATTGTTATTACCAACACGTGTTTATTAGCAAAATTTGAGCTAAAATTGTGGAAAACTGAAATGTTGAACAAATAAATGTTTTATTTTATTTATTTTTTTTTTTAAGCCACTTTTCAACAACTTAGGTCATATAGTGATTACATTGGGGATATTCTAAAAGATATTTTTTTCTAAAAATTAACGTTTTTTGCATTGAATTTCTTATAGTTTAAAAGTTGGGTCAAGGACCTAATGCCAATTTTACTCATTCACGAGCTTTAACACTTTTTTAATGTTTAGAATGCGTTACCAAACTTTCAGCCCGCTGTAAATTTTGTTTTTGAGTTATCGTGATGACGGAGTGTTTATATGAACACCTATATCAAAATTTTGTTTGTGCGGTCGAAATTAGGTAACGTTACAAACCTTAGACTAAAATTAATATACTCTGACACCGATTTGAAAATAGTCATATAGACCGAAACATATGTGATCATTAATTAATAAAATCAACGGTAAAACAATAAACGCAAAGTAGTTTATATATTTTTTATAATGTTTCAGAAAGTAAATCTCGAAACCATACAAATACGGAAAAAATAAGATTTTGTTACTTATTTCCTGGTACATTGTGTACACTTCCCCAATACAACATGTAAATATATACATGAATACACCATTCTATTCACCTTGAGGTACATACATTCCACCTTTCGTCTTCTTTTGTACAAACGAAATGTGACTTTATGATAACATGAAGATAAAGAAGTTGTTTTTCGTGAAATTTTTTTTCTTTCTTGCTGAAATCTTCTTATTTCGTATTCGATATTATGTAAATCATTATACTCTATGCCCCTTATATAATGTTATCAGTACGTCAATTTAAAAAAAAAAAAAATATGAATTACCTCATTTTGGATTTTTGTTTTCGAGAGTTTATTAGCAGCAAAATTAGTTATTTGGGTCCCAACTTTTAAATCATAAGAGAAAAAAACTTTAATACATTTTCTGGACTGTTCAATAAACTATGCATATACCAAGTATCCATATTTTAGCCAGTCATAATTATTAACCTTAATAAAATACCATAAATAAACGGTCCATATATAGTTATGAAAATTTGGATATATAGGTAATAATATGTATTATGATCATAATATTATTAGCTGAATTTGAAAATGAATTGGGGCGAATATAAAACAATTGATAAAAATAAGTTTCAACCAAAAGTTGTTCGATTTAAAAAAAAAAAATTTTTAATTGAACTTTTCTTCGTTCTATTTTGATTCGATCAAAACTCGGCCATAGATTTGTGACATTCAATTGATCGGTATTGATCATTCACGAACCATTACCCACTTTTAAGACCTGGAATCTGCAATAAATTTCAGTTTTCTGAGTTTATGAATTCTTTTACGCGAGATTCAGAAGTGCTTTGCAAAAGATGAAAATGGAATAATTAGGTGATTTGAATATCCTTACACAAGGACTGTTAGTAAAGTCAAACTTTCTAACAACTTAACACCAAATATAATATAATGCCTTACATTATAAGTATGAAATATAGATGAAAAAGTTTCTATAAGAATTTGTAACGAAAAAAACAAAACATGGATTCACGAAAATTTCCAATGTTGTTATATAAAATTAATATAAACAACAAAAAAGTTCTGTATACGAAAGTGGCTCGATAGTACTGTATTTGTTTGCTATATTTTGATACATAACAAAAACCTACCACAATTAGTGTTATCTAATAATAATGAAATATAATATAAATTTATAATTATATAAAATACCAAACAAATATTAAATAAATTATGTATTATACTACAATAATAAAATGCCCCAAAATAATAAATATATTTCATTATTGAATTTATTATAAATATAAAACCACAAATCATTTAAAATATTTGTAAATTATTTACAAAACATTTCCATTTATTTATTAACCATGATATCTGTCTATATGATCCCTCAAATAAGATTGATGTGAATTTCAAATGAATGATTTATTTTGTGTTCGAATCCAATAATATGATATTATAGGTGTAGAGTCGTTTGTGAGTAAATACTGCATTTTTTAAGGTAACACTTGGAACAACGATTGTAGTTTGTCAATACAAATTGACCTAGCTCACATATCCAAATTGTTTCCAATGCTGTATAGGTCAACTCAATGGTATCCGATGTACGTTGGGAATTTTGTGTTAAATAACATAGGCAGTAAAATAGACAATTGTTAATTTTTTTCTAATTCTGATTTAAAAAGAAAATTTAAAGAATATTTAAGACTATTTCCTGCTGCTTAGATAACGATGAACATACTGTTAACAATAAGTATAAGGAGTTAAAAAATAACCTATCCATGTTTAGTTTACGTCTAGCCGAGAATAATCTGATTAATAAGAAATCCCAAATTTCATTAGCGTATAAATTTTACGTGATACATTTTGAAGTACAAAATTATTAAATATATAAAACCCGGTAAATAATGATTCCAATTTCGTTAATGAACACGAATACGAGGTCGGAGAGAGCTTGCGGGTACCTGGATCACGCAACGGATGTTTTAACGTCATTCTCTGGAGTATTTTGATAGTTTAGATTTTTGGATTAAATAATGTTGATTTTTGTATCAAGGAATTTCGAATATTTTGGTGTAGATTTAAATTCACCACGATATTATATGAAAATTCATCAACAGCATTAAAGCAATAGTTAAATTTTTTGTTAAATTGAATATGTTAAACCTAGTGCCAAGTTTACTGATGCCATAAAATAGATAGGTATATGGACATAAACAGATTTTAAAAACGTTTTTAATATTTACACCATCTGCTAATTAACGGTAGAAAATACATACCCAAAAATCTGTCACTAGATACATAAGTAACATATAGATTAATAACCATATATCAAATTTTAATTGGTAATAGGTAACAAGAATTTATAAAATCTGTCATTTTTTTCTTTTGTTCGATTATTGATGCAATTAATTTTATAAACCATTGTTATTTAAACTTTCAAAAAATAAAATAAAATAAATAAACAATAACGAAAATAAATGATTAAAACCGAATAAAAGCAAATATACAGCGCAGTGCTTGACATATAGCCACTTCACTGATTTAGGATAGTAGTCTGTGAAGCAATATTCGCATTATAAAATACTTTAACCCGAACATCAATGGAGATGATATTCATGAACATAGCGTGTTCATCTGCTAAGAAAGAAGAAAATACTTTGATATATTGTGAGCACACGAAATGATGTGTTATTCATCAAAAGTTTAAAAATTGTGTTTCAAAATATTTGTTGCTTTAGAATCTCGTGAAATATCATATTTTGTTTTCTAAGAAATAAAAAATTTTAAAGAATTAATTTTAGTTAAATTAACAAGTATGTAAATCTTAAAAATTATTGTATGGCAAAACAATCAAATCTAGATTGAAAAGATATTTGTGTATAGCAAAACAATCAAATCTAGACAAAAAAGTTGAAGAATCAAATAAAAATAGTCAATCCCAAAAAGATCTACAAATAAGACCAACAAAAAATATTAGAGAAGGATTTTAGTTGATAATTAACTTCTTGGTAACATTACTTCTTACAATTATTTGGGTTATGAAAAAATAATCTATTAAACAGGAGTTTGAGAAAAGCAGTGGCCTATGTGCTATGGGATTTTAAATTGTCGATCGGTTCACATATTATCAAAATACGTCGAAGGACAAAATAAAATTTTTCTTCCAAAACTAGCCACACCATATGATATTTACTATTTGGTTGAGTCCTATTAAAAATGAAACCAAATTATGTTACAGAAATAACATAAAATATTATATTAAAGGTAAATAGTCAAATTTTCATCTTCAAAATATTGGAAGATCAGAAGATTGAACTGATAAAACCTACGATAAAACCTGAGAATTTAAAAATTCGCATTTGTATTGATTTGAAAGAAGGTAAAACTAATAGTTATTCATTCAAAATTTTTGGATGCTACATCAGTGTTTTCATTTTTTCATTTTCAAGTGTTGAACTAATATGTACAGTGTTCGAAATTTTGTTATGTAGCGTTTAATTATTAGTAGACGACGAGAAATAATAAAAATTTTTATCTTAATTCGAGATCTATTTTGAATGCTTAAAATCACGCGTGAAAACTTTTGAATGTTAGTTCATCTAGGAAAAACATTAGCATCCAACAAGGCGAATAACTATGGGAAATATTGAGCATGTGATTTGAGACCTTTGATTATTTAGTTTGGGTCTACATCTAAATTCAACGCTATGCGAACAATGAAAAAACATACAGTTGTAAATATTGGACAATGTGGTTGAAAATTTTTGGAAAAGATTGCGTAAATATAAACTAAATTACGGTGCACTATCGAATGATATTTTGTTCAAAACATAATTTCAAACTCTAATATGGGAAATGAAAGCATAGTTATGCCATGTGCTTAGAAGATATCGATCTAGTCAAATTTATTTGCAATCACTATTAATGAAACACCCAAATAAAAAAATGACTTATAACCGTGAGCTAGCCAGTGGTAAGGTTTTAATCAGATGATTTTTACAAATAATTGCTTAAAAAAATAAAAATTACGAATCATAAAATAGCCAAAGAATGTTATTCCAAAATATTTACTGTCTGGTACAAAAAATTCTCACTCACTATTTTTATAAAACAATCCATATCTCTCTTGAGAATGATATTTAACGATCCATTAAATGTAATGTTAACTTCAGCCATCAGAAAATTCAGCCTAGAATATTTTTAATACATCGTGACATGATAATATCGTGATGAATAACGTATTCGTTTTAACTACTGTATAGTGAATACCTCAGGAAAACATTATCAAACCGTTTAGAAAAAAAGATACAATTTATAGTGTGCGCAGGATGCAATAGTAAACGTGAAGACCGATAGTTATACTAGCATTTACCTCATACAGAAACTATTCATGACGTTGGAGCTGCGAAAACTAAGCAAACAGTAAACAAAAATAAAATTGGAATTAGGATTAAAAAAAATTCCTTCAATTACTTATTAGATTTCAGTAGAATTTGTAATGTTTAGAAATTCTCGTGAATTAAAATAAATTTTGGACATTCATACAAATTTTAACTAACTTTACCTACTCGACATATAGGTATAGAATATGCCAAGCAAATATTGGACACATAAACAAAATTTTGGTATAGATTCATAGAAATCACCTAATTAGTCTACTTATAATTATTCGTCTACCGGTCATCAAAATCAGTCAAAAATGAAAAATGGAAGCAAGCAGAAAATTTTGAACCATAACAGAAATTGAAAAAAAATTTAAAAACAAAATGTTTTTTTTTTTTAATAAACAACTTACGTTTTAAACATTTTTTTGTCGAATTTTGTCGAATGAGATTCGCCATAATTTCTGCTCAAATTTACCTATTAAATACTTATATAAAACTATACACGTTATTAATAACTGTTACGGCTGGATATTTTAAATACTTAAAAAATGCTTATAGTTAAAAATTGTTCAAGGATAAACCTTTACTTTGAAGTTCTAGAAAACTTCATCAAAATTTCAGCTTTCTTTTATCGTTTTTTACTTCTTTTGATTATACAGGTGTCTTATAAACTCCCATATCAAAATAATTAAAATTACATACTAAATTGAATATACTCTTCATATATATTTCATATATGTTGGGTATATCAAATTACAACAAAAATTATTAGTTTTTGTGATTTGTAATTATCGCTATGAAATTATGAACGAATTAGTATAATTCGAAAGCATATGACGAATTTACTGAAAAAGGCACATTTCTTGAGCAATCAACAAATATTTTTTTGTTTTGCTGAAGTTTTTGTTATTGGCCTAATTTTTCTAGTTCACAATTTGCATAAATCTCTTCATCTACTTTTGGGAAAAACAGTAATATGATTATAATTTTCACCAGATACAAAACCAGTAAGCTTTATTCTTTAAGGAGAATATTCGCATTAAACAGTATTTAAAATTAACGACCGAACAATATAAAAACACTAAGGATGTACTCTACCATCTGAATGTTATATTCTTGAATTTTTTTTTGTGTTTAAAAAGATAATAAATTATGATATAATTAAAACATAAAAAACAAAACTTTGTAAAAGGTTGTAGAAATTTTTTTACTTTTTTATTTTTAATAAAACACAATTAATAATTTTTAATTTATCAATCATGAGAACTTCCATTATTCTCTACATAAGTAAATATTAAATTTAAATAAAAAAATGAAAAATTTCTCTAAAATCAATTCAAAATTTCATCATTTAACAATCTTGTGACTATTTTTCAAGATATACTCAGACATGGCTGCGATAAATCGAATGGAATTTTGGGTGATATCTTAAAAACTATTTGCCATATCTTTTAATGAATATTATATTTTAATTTTGTGAATTAAAATTAACTTATAAAAATCATTATTGTCACATTCTGAAATTTATTTTAATGGTAGAAAAGCTAATACATCAGCATCTTGTATATTTTAATTAAGACATATTATCATAAAAGACTATATACAGGTTTTAGGACGATTTCTAGAAATGAATCGTGCTCAACATGTTAAGAGACTATCTCAATGTAAATTATGACAATTGAAATAGGATGAGATTCACTGAGTTCCTTTTTCAAGAGCAGAAATACAAAAACAATTTTTCGGATTTTTTATCATTTACTTTCAGGTCTCAAGAAAAACACTGAAAATAATCAAAAGATGCTAACTATTTTAAAATTTAACGATTCAATTTTTAATAAAATTGCTTTTGTTATATAATAAAACATTCAATACAAAATCGACCAGAATATAAACCACGTGTTAAAAATCTGAATCTTTAACAGACAAGTTTAAAAACACTATTGCCGCAAGGTATGAAACAAAATTGTTTATTGTGTTAAAGACACTTCTTGCTATGTGTAATTAAAATTTCTAAAATATAAAAAAAAACTTATTTTCTTCTAAGCGTCTTTGAGAGCTTTGAAAATGAAAAAATTACTTTCAATACAAAGAAGTAAAGTAAAAAGAAACATTGTATGGAAAATTATTAGTATTATATAGTTGTCAAAAGTTAAGTCAACAAAAAAAAAAAAAAGATACACCTTAGTCAATTAATCAACTTGGGTAAAATATTGTATGTTTAAGAATGATTTTCGCCCGAAAATTAATATGGGAATTATTTGTGCTGATAATGATACATTCTTCAGATATAAATATCGATTTATACCAAAAAAGTATTAAAACCAATTTGGAATTGCAAATAATCTCATATTAATAGTATAAATATTAATTTCCTTCAGGATTTGAAATTTAAACCAACCTTCCTTATTGCTTGCTCACGATATAATAGATCCTCTGTGTCAATGGTTTCAATTTTAACTTAGGATTTGATATTGAGTAAAAACTTTTTAGCATTCCTAATTTTTTTTTTTGTAAAACTCAAAACTATAAATAGAAAACACTCCTATATTTAAGAAATTATTTTAGATAAGAATAAATATACGGTTTTTTTAGGACACTCTTTATTACAATAATTTTAGTAAACAGATTTTATTTATTCATTTTTGTGAATAATAAATTGTTAATAGTGAAAGACAATGTCATAATTTTAATTAATTATTGATTGACATATAAAATTATAAATAATTGAATCACAAAAAGTATGATGTTATCAAGACATCATTTTTTATTTTTGACATACACCGCACTGCAGTTCAGTAGCCCTCCATTTTCTTTAAATAATTACAATTAGAATATAAGTATTTATAGTTAAAAATAAGTCTTTCTGTATAGAAAATGTCTGCGTAAGGACCAATCATTTTTGTTTCGTAAAGTGATCAATGTGACAACCGTCACGTACGAATTAGATATAATAATATCTTCTACTTATAATTATTCTGAAGAAAAACACTGACAACTGTATTGAAAATCGTGAGCATTTTTAAGGGATGTTCAAGTTTTTCATTTTTAATTATTTTGTAAAAATGAGAATATAGCATTTTTGATCCAATAAAAAAAAAGTATTTGTATCTCCCCGGCTATTTGAGATTTTTTTTTGATATTTATTCAAAAAAGTTGCTACAAATATTTTTCTAAAATATTAAATAGTTTTTCATATATCAAAAATTTTAAACCTTCCTGAAATTTTGAGATTTTGGAAGTAAAAACTTCATTAGATTTTCAAAATAAATTTGAAATTCAAATTTTCTATAGAAAAAACAAATTAATTTATTGATTGCACTATGACATTTTTTCGAGGTTTTATCACGAATTTTAAATAGCATGAAAATATGTTAGTTTAAATTTTATTTATTATAGATTTAAAATGAAAAACGTGAGGTTAACACTTCTATGGGCGATTTCAATGACTACCGTTCTTTTTTTATTCAAACAATCTGTTATAGATTTTCATCAATTTGCAAATTTTCATTCAGGTATACAATTTTTCTGAAGTATTACGCATGTGATCAATAACTCACATTTCCTTTTTGGTGCACTATTGTGAAAATACTAAAAACAATGCACAAAAATGTTAAGTATTTATGGTCAAAATTATTTTATATTTAATTTTTTGTTTTTTAAACAATTTACAGGAATTATATAATAATGTTGAGTTTATTCTTACGACGAACATGAGATATTTTGGCACGCACATATTGGAAAACATTAGATTCCCCATACAAATTAAATATAATTTCAGTAATCAACTTTTATTTTTTAAGAAATGAACACCAACTGGCATCATAAAAAGTAGTTACATAATTATTTTATTTATTGGAACAACCTTCTGCTTTATACCTGACGGTTTTACTACATACGTTTCCAGAATCAAATGTTTTGTAATATTGTTTTCGTGTAAATTATACAATACTAAAAATTATTCCTAAACGTGCTTCATGTGACTTTCATGTCTAATTTTGTTTCCCAACGTTTTATACTTTTGTAGTAATGTTTTCAATAGAATATTTTCTTCTTCTATCGAAAGATCAAGTTGCATATACCTCACGGCTTCTGTTTGTTTGACAAAATTTTTTACGTAGTCATAATGAAATCCGGAAATCAAATTTTCTATAGTTTAAAAAATTTTATTAATCAATTTTTTACATTTTAAAAGTTTTTATTTAAAACTAAATATTTTTAAATTCTATACATTAATTTTTACATTAAAACTTTAATCTCATTCGATCATGTATAATATTCACTATATATAATGGTTTTAATTTATATTATCTTCTATTCTACAATTTTTTATTCGAGATACAATTATTTTATTTTTTTTTATCTTCCAATATGATCTGAGATCCGAACTTAAAACGACCTTCGCCGAGCTGATAATAGAATGAAACATATTTTATAACAAATTTAGTATATTAGAAAAAATGTTAAGAATGGGTTGGCTAAACAATCTTGGACATATTATTAAAACTATTTTTAATTATTAAAAAAAAAAATATTTTTAATTAAATCTTGCAATATCAAGATAATAGGAAAATTTTTACTCTGACTTAAAGTATTAAACGTATTGAATGGGGTAGCCGTTGGGTTGCCTATTATTTACCTGGATAAACTACTCGGTATAAACAGGTCTATCGATGCCAGTTACTTTCACTTAATTGATAATAGAAAAAATTTATATCGATATAAGCGCGGTTTTATTGCTATTAACATGTTGATTTAGGCTTGTCTGAAAAAAACTTGGTCCTAATAGGGGTTTGCGAATTATAAAGATTAAATTTTAACACGAGTGAAAATGTGTAACAGAGAGATACGAGTTGAGTATAGCATGTAATAATAAAGAAATAATACATTTGTTATAAATTTCAAAAAGAAACTAAATAAATTAATGAATAATAAATAATACATATTGAATCAATAAATAAATAATACAAGTCAAATACTGTTTCATCATGTATCTGCATGTTTGCTTTACAAAAAATTAAAAAAAATCTCTTTTACACGAAAGTAAAAAAATTTACACCCATTGAGCAAATAGCTAGAAAAAAACATTCAATTCAATTTCTTAAAAAATCGAATACCCATTATACGTAACGCCAACGAAATATTATTATCCTAAACGTGCAGGCGGAGGATATAACTTACTTTATATATCTTTATTCGTCTAAGAAGAAAAAAAACACATTAAATACACATTTCACTAATCTTCTTTCTTTAAACATACTACGTGGATATTCAATAAAATTTTATATTTTACGACTGTGTGTATCATTTTTATTTGAATTTCACGGCTTAGACCTATATACAAATAGCGCAATATTTCAGTACCTGTGACCAATATAAATTAAAGGACGTCGCTACAAAGAGTAATAAGCAATATCTTAAATATCAAAATTATAGTATCAAAGATATACGAAGTGTACTCACTGTGCATATACTCTTTAGAAGAATAATAAAATATTTTTCTAATTATTGTATTTATACGTCTTCTACTCTGTACACAATTTCGTAACCCCTCCCCCCATTTGTTTTAGACATCGTTTAAATTTTAAATAATGGTATGCATTATCATATCACCAAAGATTGATCACATAGTACAAACTCGGAGCCTAAAAAAAAGAAATTAGGCTAATATATAACTAATTTAAAATTTAACTATTTTCTAAAAGGCGTATTGTAAATCGATCTGATCATCGATAATTATTCTTAGGATAACGAAGCGAAGTTTCGTTTCAATATGTTAAGCCGAAATGTAGACTACGATTTTGTACAATATACATTTTATAACTTTATAACAATTAATACCATTATATTAATAAAAGATATATTTTGTATAAATATTTCTAAAAAGTAAAACTTAATAGAAGTATTTTCAGTAGCTTTTGCGTAATGTGCATAAATAAAAATCCATTTTTTTTTATCTTAATAAAAATAGTATCGTGTGTAAGGGGAAATTCTCGCACTTTTTTTAATGTAAATATTTAATAAACTACTCATATTTTATATAAACATAGTCCATTTTATCTATTTTTCCTTCCAATCTACAATTCTTCAACCAGTTTTATTAATTTATAAATTATAATTTTATCGCAAATTCTGAAATCACAGCAATTTCTTCACTATGCAACCACCAATGGTATGTAAGATTTGATGTTCAACATTGTAAAAAATATATAATAAAATATTTTATCATTTATTTTAACGAACAAAAGAATGTGTCTGAGAGTGAGGTAGTAATTGATAAAGCAACGTTTAATACATTTAACACTATGGTGATTCCCTCATCCAACGACCAATGACGTTCAACAAGAGGTACACAGCCAACGAAAGATTAATTGAATAATAAACAACTATTTATATAATTGATTATTCATACAATAGCTACTTTGTAGGATATGAGCTATGAACAAATTTTCGTGAGTGCATAACTTCATATATTCTTTCAGTAGAGATAAATATCAACAATATATCAATTTTTTTGAGCTAAAAAGTAAGTTATGATCACATAAAGAATTCACGACTTCTGAAATTTTAATCAAACTTTTCTTTTCTTAAATCCATACTAGATATAAAAGGAAGGAAGAATTCGAATTCTTAAACCTAAATTAGACAAACAATTTTTGTAAAAATTAAAATTTTGAAATTAAATTACTATTTACTTTGTCAAATGCGGAACTCATCATTAATAAATGAGAAAAACGGATTTAATGAATTAACCAATTTTTAGTATTCGTTACTAAGGGCATAAGTAAATTGTTTTATATTTTGCGTGTGATTGTCCAGTTATATAACTTAGATTGCACTTAGAACTTTTATTGAATTAACACAAAATTTATATTACAGAAGTATAAGAAATTTTGCCCCTCCATTTATAGGCGTATACTTTTTTACTTTATTTTCGAAGTGAAAACAATAACCATATGCAAGGAGTTTACTCCTGAACCTTCCTATTCGACTATCTAGTTTCCATGCTTATAAATGAGGTATGTTTTTATTTTTTTTTTTTTTTTATTATTTCAACTAACCATTTCTTCAACAATAACAAAAAAAAAAAATCACTCACTCTTTGGGCTTTCATTTTGATAAAAAACCTTGAGTTACAAAATCAAAAGTTTGGTCGTAAGCACGTAAGAAAATTACTAAACAGCCAAATATATATATCCACTATATCCCATCCCAACGAGGTCACAAATAGCTAAAAACCCTTTTTTTTCTGTACAATAATACTACACTTTCTTCTTTTTTTATTATTATTATTAATGAGAACTCTAGGATTTTTTCGAATAAATTTCGATTTTTTTGCCCTAATTTCCTAGATCAAATTATTTTGTATTTTATAAATACGTATTTCGACTACAAAGTAGTCATCATCAGTATGAATTAGCTAGTTGCTAAGACATTAGAGAATTCGCAATAATTATTTTTAAGTATTTACTTGCCAACAAACAAACGTTTGCGTAGACTATTTATTATCTTGAGCACAGATGGTAGCCTTGTCTTCTCAGGTACTTGTTAAAAGTTCAAATAGAAGGTAAATAATCCAATAAATGCTAAATTAATATAAAATGCTATTAACTTGAATAATAAACTATTTGCCTCTTTCTTATAATAATTTAATGCAACTCATACGATGAAGCGTTTAAGATTCGCAAAACGCCAGGAAATTGAGGCCATTATTGGGCATTGTAAGGTTGTTTACATGTTAAAATTAATTATTGGCAATGATATTAAACCATATTTAGCCAAATGCCAGTTTGCATATTTTTTATTGTACTTTTAACTATATTTATTAACTATAACTTAAAACGGTACTTTTTTGATGTTCACTTTAATCAAAATTTCATTGACACACTTTGTATGTGCTTTTGAAAATAATAAAGAAAGAATAGTAATAATAATAAATAATAGTGGTATATATAGGCAACAGAGTATGGTGTTTTTAGTGTGCGAATAATCAGTTTGTTTTAATTTTTATATGTATTTGTTTAATTTTAATTATAATTTAATAAAAACTTATTTATGAAACTTAATAAATATCGGCTTTCAATTTCATTAAATAATTTCTAGAGTCTAGGTTGTTGATTAATAATGCATTATTTTTATGATACCTAAGGGGAAGAAAAATACAAAAAAAAAACAACTTTTTAAAATGTATGCGTCCCTTGGTGAAGGTGAAATTGTGTTCATATCGGTATGCATTATAACTCTAACAGAAGAAGTATATATTTTCTTCCAACTCCAATTTATTGGATGGTATGGAGTACAATTTATAAGTTCAAAAGCAATACATATCATAAGGTTAAGATCTTCTTGTTCTTTATATATACGAACTTGTATACGAACTAGTCCATAATATGTATAAATACTAGCTGATACTCGCCGCTTCGGTATAGTAGAAGTACAAAAACATATCAGATTTCATAACATTTATTTTATATTTTAATTTTGATATTGTTGTTTACCTTCGAACTCTTACACAAGATACAAATTATGAAAAATAAATCTTTAGCCTCCGGACAGAAATAAATAAGCCTCCGACCTTTAAACCTAAGAAACGACTAGACAGTTGGTTTTTTTGGTAAGGTCCCGTTTCCTATCAATTGTTTTTCATACCTACGGACTGATTTCAATCTGCGGCTTTAGTGCTAGATTCGCTTAACCGTTATATTTCAACCAATTTACAGAAAATTGGCAAGTTATAAAATTCAATGAACTAAATGTATGTTCATATCTACCTACATTATATTAATAAGTATGTATCTATCTTCCTCATCACAAAAAACACTTCAAATACAAAGACAATGCAACGACACACCCAAAACTTTCCTCATGAAAATTAATGAAGACCGATTTTATCCCGAGTTTATCGCGAACAGGCGATGCATTGGAGACTTTGTACTATATATATATATATATATATATATATATATATATATATATATATATATATATATATATATATATATATATATATATATATATATATATATATATATATATATATATATATATATAAACATAGAAAATAGGGAAGAGATGTATAATAATAGACCGATATTTTGTAAAAAAATAATATAAGGGTTGGGATTCGATAATTCTCATTCAAGACTACAATTCGCTGCATACAGGAAACGTTAGTCAAATAGTTTCAGTGATGTTTTTCTCACAAATGAATTTTAAACTTTGAATGTACTTATTGAGAACACATAAGCTTTGCAAAGATATGTTCATATATATTTTTGCCCAATAGTATCCAAAGTTTTAAAGAAATGCAATACAAACTCAACGTAATGAAATGCAATACTTCGTATTTTTTTATTATTGGGTTAATTGATTACAGATGGTCAAAGACAGAAAATCGAAAAAAATATCATTGAACAATTTTATTGTGAACAAGGATCATTTTAGATAGTGCCAATTAAATACTTAGTAAAATCGATGCCAGTGTGAATGAGTATAATTAACGGTGCAGTGTGGATCACACTATCGTCGCTTGGATAAGAAACGAAATAATGGACTCCATCCTCTTCAAAAATTAATAATGTTATATAGATCGACTGTAGTTTAAATAAATAAAGATTAAATCAATGACGTGGGTGGCGCCTGTATCTGAAGAATGGAGGCTAAACCGCATTATTATTAAGTTCAAGTTAATGTTACTACTATCAGCTTGACGATAATATCAGAATTCATTTTTTGGAAATTTCTCAAGAAATATGGTTCTTATTTTCTCCTGGTTTACTATTTTTATTCTATACTATATAGGTAAAAGTTGAAAGAAATTGTTCTATACATCACAAAGCTAACGAAAATTAACAATAGGAGATATTTGAATATATTTTTATTCGGAAATTTTCATAACCTTAATTTATTCTTCGGGCTAGCTACTGGTCTATGAAGGTGTACCTATCTATATAAGTATATATTGTATAGATCACTCTAGAGTGCAGTCAAAACTAACTATCTATGTCGGTATATAGTTTATGTCAGAATATTTATAATTATAATTTATACTACAGAACACTTGCTTCTCGGATACGGTTTTTTATTTTTGTTTGTATTTTGTTCACTTATCAAAACGATAAAATATTTGAATAAAAAATTTATAATTAAATGAGAAAAATTAACCGGTGAAATAAAAATGGAAAAACGAATACAATAGTCGGAGAAAAAACAATAGAATCTTTTTCTAAAGAGTCTTCTATTTTCTATTCGAAAATTTAATAAAACCTGCAGTGTACTAATGGATACAACACACTACAATTAAAATTAAATTAAAAACAAAAACAGAAGCAACTTCGGAACATAATTCAATTATCAAAATTTTAATGAATCATCTTATCAATCTTATCAATCTTTTGAAAACTTCTAAAATATTATCGAAAATTATATATAAATGAATAAAAAAATTACGTAATAATAAATTAATTAAAGTAATAAAAAAATTATATAACAATATAATTTTCTAATATCCAATATCTTTGCTTCATTTATAACAAACTTTCCTGGTTCGTAGAGTGCTGGATTAATCGTAAAAAATTAACAAAATCAATCCCGAGATATTTACTAAAATTAATAAAATTAAATTAACTAAATCTTCCAATCTTATATCTTTTAAGTATCAACAAGAAAAAAAAGGGGATATAAATTAGTGGGACGTTTTTGAAGAAGAAAGTGGGAAAAGGGGTGTATTCTTTAAAATTTTATGCACTTTCAAGACTACTGGTTTTAAACACAGTATGTATAGATTTATTTATGTAAGTTAATAAAATAGTCCTATTTCAGGTAGGCTCATTTTTATAAAATGATGTATCATTAAATAAATGGTTATGATTCGAATTTTTTCGAATTGGAAATCGTGTATAATTTATCTAGCCCTTTAAAATAAATATTTCGTGTTTTATCTTCCATTTTATCAAAGTATATTGTTACCTAAACATAAAAAAATATGCTTGCTATTAAATATTCAATTTCACCTACAGAACGAAATAATTCCGACCGAATAAATTTAGTTACAAAAAAAAAAAAAAAAAATTAATAACTGCAAATATTTGGTGTTCTTTTTAAAATCTAAATTTAGTGATAAAACCATACTAAAAAAATGTTAAACAAATCAAAAACTTAAAAATTTGCTTTATAATTTTGATTTCAAGTCACAATAGATGCCTTGTGATTGCGATAGTATTATTTAAATGTAATCAGATTAATAAAAATGTACACTATATATCGCACAAAAGGCAAGGTATCTCCCGTATCCTTATCTGACTGAATTTACAAACGCATATTTATGGGTGATGTACCTAATCAAAATTCTTATTAATATTTTGTTGGGCCAACGTCAAAATTGGAATATGTGTTTGCCTGCGCTTGCGATTCTTTAAAAGTACATATACTGATTTGTAATAAGTGAACTTCTGCTTAACTTATGAATGATTTGCATATATCAAATCAAATGTGGCCAGCTGGTAATGCATTCGTCCAGCAAGCGGTAGATGCTAGATTCGTTTTATCCGTGTAATGAGTGTATAAACAAAGTAATTCACGAAATCTATAATTTGGAATTAAGTAGCTTACAATTGATAAATAAATAAATCAGTTCAATAACCTGACCAACTCATATTATCGTACTACCATCCATCCATATAGATTTAACTAAATTTTTTTAAATAAGTTTCAAAGCAATTCAATAATTAGAAATGGTATTCGATTTGTAACGACACATCTGTGTTAAAGGAAGTACACAGTTTATAACTTTTAATATAAAAATGGAAAAGATAAAGATTGTCGTAGTTTAATGTAGCATATAATAGATGGGGAAATTGTGTAACGAATATGCCAGATGAGTAAATGAGTATATAAACGTCAAACAAATATATTCCTGCTTGGAATCTATTTTATTCTTAATGGAATTATTTAATTCTCAGTGGGATGTTCTTGTAATGGGGTCGATTTTGTCAATTCCAAATTCGGACATATCTTTACGATGACTCTTTGGAGTTTTTTGTCTCAATTATCTCGAAAATAATGAATGATAACGACGTTGAGCCATTTCATTCAACGCGTAATTACGTAACTAAAAACGGAATGACTTTTCAAAAAAATCACCCTGGCTTTTTCTTTGTTGAGAATAAATAAACTTAAACTTAAAAAGAAAAAACAAAACAAAACAAAACAATGCCATATTTTTAATAATAAACAATTTGTTATTATTCTATTCTCCTCATTTGGAATATCGTCGTGTGGACCTTGCGCAACTCAAAACTTGTTTTTATTATTTGACCAACTAGTTAAATATAATTTGGTGTATAATTTTTAATTAATTTGCTTAATACCTGTTCGTAAAAGAATTATTGTTATTTTTTAATATTTTGTATATATTTTAGATCGATATTTTTAAAAATGATGTGGTGTCGTGGGACACCAGGTAGGAACAAAGTTCCTTCGGCTAATGTAGAATCGACACAAATTGCAAAAAAAATCGTGCTCAATTTTATGTAGGTTTTCTTGATTTTTCTCTTAAATTTTGCTGATTAATTTTTATTTAAGTACAAGAAAGTATTTAGAAGAAAGATAACCTAGAAAACCTTACCTCACCAATGTAAAATATTTTATATTTATAAATATATATTTATTAATATATTTATTAATACAGAATAAACTAATACTTACGTATTTAATTCTTTTGCACTGAATAATTTCCCACTTTTATCACTGTCAATTGCATTCAAGTCACTTGTTGGTTCATTTGACATTGTTACTATAGTTACGTCTCATTTAACGGTTTTATTCCACGCATTTTTTCTTACGGTTTTACTATCACATTTTTTTCAGTTCGGTCGCGCAGCAAAATCCCTATCCCCCCCAAGCCTGCCGTAAGGAACTTCGTTCCAATAATAATAAATACAAAGAATTTTTTTTTAACAAGATGATACAACTCTGTAAGGGGTAGTGAAGTCGTAACTACCCCTGCCAATTTTATACATGGAATTTTAAGATACAATAACTAACGTACTTAATTTCTTAAAACTTTCTTGTTTTTATATAATAGCCAGGTAGTCAGTGTGATAATGCAATTAATCAAAATTTGACTTTTGCACATGTACAATTTCCAATTTCCCTGAAGTGTTCGTCATTCCGTCAATATCCACTACTATACAAATACTTCAATCTATTATTCACGCAATTCTATTATACCAATATTTTGCCACTAGACCTTTCCCAAGTATCAAAATTATTTTCTACTTTTTATAAAGAAAATATTCTATTTCTATTTAAGATATACTTCTTTTTTTCAACAATATACTCTCTATCTATGAGTATTATAATATGCATTACATACATAATATACATTATCTATCGTCTGTCGTCACAAATACTTTTATAGTACTTCACTTTATACCAAATAAGAAATATTTAAATATTTTTATCTTTCATCGACTGCATTGCTGTGTTGCTACGATCAAAGATCGTCTCTTTACATTTTTTGTTTGGTATATATTTTTTTTTGAATTTTATTTTATGATTTGTTGTGCTCAATGCATCGTTTATACTAAAATAATTTTTTTTTTTTTTAATTCAAACACAAACAAAAATATTTTTCACATAGAAGCTGCGTAAACTACGCGCATTGCCTCGTTAAAGAAGAGAATCTAATTTTCGTACCGAGCTTACATTATATAATGTTCTGGATATCATAATGATCGAAATTTTCAACAATGTGACGTATTTGATAATTTACTTCAAAGAAAATGTACTTCGATCAAAACAAATCTCTTTAAAGATTATAAATAGAGACGACATATTCCCGTTCTGTTGGTGTGATGTATTGTTATATTATAATACAATGGTGCGTGCTGGTCTACGCTGTTATGTTATATTAAAGTTTTTATGAAAATACTAATATTGCGCTAAGGTTATTGAATTTGTTATTCAAACATCAGAATGCCGACAAGAAGATTTAATTTTGATCAAATTTTGAAGTATTTTTAAAACAGTAGTTAGATAATATTTTAAAGAATATCTTCATTGTATTACGTCATCGAATTCACGGTGTTTGATTCGTTAATAGTTTTGTTTTAGATATTTAAACAAAGCTGCAAATTATTCGAAAATTTTAGAAAATCTAAAAATTATTTCTATATCAAACATAATATACCAAAAACCAATTAGGCTCAAATTTATGAGGAAAAGACATTTGGTAGAATCAGTTAGTAGATATTTCAAAATATTTTTCTAAAATTTAATCGTAGGGTAATAACAGATAACTTATATTTCAACCATAAGAAATTCGCTAATATATTGTATTGAGAAATATGTAAATGGAAAATATACATATCTCTTTTATATCTCTCTTTCAAATGTTAAATTGGTACTTTTTACGGTTGATTAATTTAATTAGATATTTAAATATTCTTCTTTTGCTGTCTTTTTAAATGTTTCATTTCATTGATCACCAAACAAGTTCACTCATCATTGAAATTAAGATAATTATTTGAATAATTCTAAGAAACTATCAAATATATCTGGATGAAATATGGAAAACAAAATTAATACAATATTATATAAACGCAGTTATGGGTTAATACATATTTCAAGGTTAATAATTAATCTATTAATTAAGTAACTCATTTATGCTTGTATAATTAGAATTTTTAGTGGTGTAATTTATTTTGTATTTATATTTTTTATCTCACGAGAAAATTATTATATATAAATTAAGGCTTGAAGTTTATATAAGCCTAAAAAACTTAATAACTTAAAAAATATTTTCGGGTAACTAAAAACAAACTATACAAATAACTCAATTACACGAGATCAGTTTATTTCTAAAAATTTGCATACACAAAACGATTTGGGCAAATTGAATGAGCTTGTAAACGATATGAATAAAATTAACGATAGAGCCAATTTCTTATTAGCAAAATTTAAAAACAATTGCAATTAAAATAAACAAGTTAAAATAAGAATTAACAGAGTTAATTGTTTTGATACTCGACATATGATTTATTTTCAATGTTTGGACTATTTTTAATTATAGAACAACTATATATACTTTTATAATAATATGTATTATAATTACCAATATGTGATATTTAGCGTAATTTGACCCTAAATTTTGGCGAATCCTATCATTAAATAAAATTAATGTACTTGAATTTTTCTTCTACCTTTTATATTTTAAAAGTTGGTTCAAGAATACATTGGATCCAATCACCAATTTTGCTCATTCACGAACTTGAACTCATTTTTTATGTCAAGAATTCGAAAATAGACTCATTAGACGTTTCTATGAACTCCTATACAAAAATTTCCTAGTGTCACAAACGTTTGCTTGTGCTGTCAATGTTTCAAACAAACTTAAAGCAAACAAAATTAATATACGCTGATATATTAAGTTTGTTGAGGTTAAATATTATGCTATAAAACTAAGACTCGAAACATGGAATTCTTGTACAGAACCATAACGTATATCCAATATCCAATTAAATCTCGCAATATAAAATATATCTATAATTTTATCTAAATCTATGTCTGTTGCCTGTCGCTGATTTTTCAACTAACTACCGCCTCTGATAATATTACAAACAAAAAACATATGCTTCTCGTGTTATTGCAAATAGAAATATTTTTCGATTTGAATATGACATTCAGGATTTTTATAACCACCAGCAAATAAGAATGGAAGAAAATGCAGTGGTATTCTAACTGTTACCTCCCATAAATACAACAATAGTATAAGTATTATATATACCTCAAGAATTTTTATATTTATCCAAAGAAAGAAAAATAAAAATCCTTTTTTTCTTTTCTGTTTTTAAACTTATTTTTCTGTTTTTAAACTCATTTTTTTCCATCTAATAAAAACATACACAGACATATTCCTATTCAAAGAATTTTGTAGTAATTCAGTTAATATACTTTTTAAGTACACAATTTAATTTAATAATGGAAAAAAAGGAATATATTATTAAAATTCAGTCTTTTTTCATAAAATAACGAAATGATAGAAATATGTTTATACATGTGATTTAACTTTATTAATCTGCTATATTATTTATGTGAATATTTATTTAAATTTTCTGCTATACGGCCCGATGTGTTATCGTTAGTATTTACTTTTTCTTTTCCAAACACAAATGGACTTTAACTTTACATCGAAAACTATTTTCTATTTATCTTCTACATAGACGATTTTTTGTTTTTAAGGTTTTTTTTTTAATTTTATATTTCCATAATATGTAAGGATAAAAACTTCTTTATTTTGTAGCGTCAAGCATGCATAGTTGCACGGATTTGTTTAATAATTTTGATTAAATTGATTTATTGAAAGTACTCCACAATAGCACCGTAAAAGCACCTAAATTAAGTACTTACATTATTTTATTTAAAAAGCACCGAATGTTAGTTTTTATTTCAGAATCGCTCTGCCAGCGTGATATCACGGCTGCAGTGCATCTTAATGACTTAGTTCATAATTAAAAATGAGCACAATTAATTTTGCAGCACCTAAATAGTACCTAAAAAGCACTTATCTTTGAGCATGTAAATTAAATTTTGAATTCTTTGCTCTGCTACCTTGACTAGTATTATAACATGTAGAGTAATATAAATTATACTACTTCCGTCTTATAAAAACCATATTTTCCTCTTTTAAAAAAACAAATAGATATTTGCACATTTATGAAGCCAAATCTGTTTAAGTTGATAGTTTTCAGCGAAAATTATTTAGAAATAAATAATTCATAAAAATCGTGGGTAATGTCTATCAGCCGCACATATCTTAATTATTCTTTTGAGTAAAATGGCTTATTTTTGCATCATAATTTTTTTTATCTTAAACAGCCAGTCATTAATTCCGGTCAATCAAAAGAGGTTGTAAATGTAAATTGTCGTTTGTTAATGATTATTTATAAGTTATTGTAGGTACAAATTAAAACCTGATATTATTGAAATATTACTTAAAATTATTGAAATATTAATATTAATTAAAAATGGGTAACGTAAATTTTTAGTATATATGGTAAATCGAAAATATGGAGGATTCGTGACAGAGAACGATTGACTTACTAAAATTTTCGTTGTAAAAGAAGTACAATTATTCCTGTTTTAAATTTTCATACGTACTTTTAACTAGCAAATAGCATTTTATGTTTTTGAACAGCATACCAATTGCAATATGAAAATCCACCCTTTTGGTGTTTTGTTGTCTATTTTAATATGCAAAAGCTTATAATTGGAATTTTGTATATTCTATTTACTGATACTTTAAGGTACATTAAGCTAATATGGCCCAGAAGTTAAAAAGCCCACAAATCAAAATTTCAGGCCTTAAGAATAAAAAAAAAAATTTCCTTACTTATTGAGTCGGTATAATCTCAATGAAATGAATTCAAAACTGTTGGTGATTACATCTTTACAGTAACGAACGATTATACAATAAACTCAATAAACTGACAACAATTGCACTGTTTTATAACTTGTTAACCGTAACTTTTAATATTTATTGTTATCTTTACATTCTAATTCTAGTTTATATTGGACATTAGGAACTGTAGGTCATGATAAATATGTTGAATTGCATTTAGATTCATATAAATTTTTTTTTTTTTTTTGTTCTTTCTAAGATCTGGTAATCCAGCTTATAAATCCCACTGTTCTCATGTATGGGCCTTATTAGCCTACTTGGTATTATCGAGTTATAATAACCACAAACGGATTGGAGAAAGCCTATGGAATCCATATCATAGTTAGAAGAATACACTTCTATATTTGATAAAATCAAAAAATTGCTCATGTGGCAGAAATTATTCGCAGATATTGGCATTTCTATTTTACCAAAAGCCATCAAGAAGCGACTTATTAAAATGACTTACAGAATATTTCTAAGAATTGAAAAAACTGCAAATTAAGTTTATCATTGTAAAAATTCCAGAATAACTTTCACACATAAAACTCGTCCATAGCCATTTGCGTTAACGATGTCAAATCCATATGTTTCCTGCGGCCGTTTTAAATACGTTTTAAATAAAAATTTTCTTTTGTTATTGAAAGTGAACTGTTATTTTTTTATTTTGATTTAACTTGTTTTTTTTTTAGAAAAAACAATTCTTTTAGAGATATTTTTGGCTACCTCATGGCACTTATTAAAGGAAATTTAAAATAAAATTATTTTTCAAGTTTAGGAATAATGTTTAAGTCCCTTTGAAGATAATTTAAGAAAATCTATAAATTTACTGATGGGCTATGTCATACTGAGAATTTTTTTAAAGTAAAATATTTTTAAAAGTATTGTCTTTGGTTGTATTTTTTAGACTCTTGTGATAATTTAAATTAAAAAACTTTGTAGAATGCTTGATTATAGCCTTAAAATTCCAAAAATATATCATTTATAGCTTATTTAAGTTAGGTGGTACTTATTTGCCTCAAGTACCATATATTATAAATCCGATTATACTCGTAATTGCACGCATAAATTAATTTGATTCAGGAATATTTCGATCAAACAGTCTGTATATTTTAAGTATATTAAATGCCATCAGGTTTTTATAACAAGATTTTAAATATATTTTCTTGTTGAACGAAATAAAAATAAGCACAATACATTTTCAGAACTAAAATTTAATTAACAATTATAAAAACAAATCATAAAGAAATTTAAACTTATGAAATCTGTAATCTTCTCAAAAATATTTTCCTAGAAAATGAGTGAAATAATAAAACATTGAATAAATAATAGAAAAAAAACCTTGAGTAAAATTGGTAATCCAAGGATATTGCTATTAATGTAGTTGATCGTATTGAATGTTATAAAAAGTACCCTTAAAAGAACGGTTTATAACTAAAAACTCAACACCAATTTACTTAGCAGATCATAAATTTTTAATTATCAATTCTTTAACTGGGAAATTTTTTAAATAAGGTCAATATTAAATTGTGAATTCCTTGTTAAATTGTATTTGTGATCGTATTTTTTTCGTGTCTTTTACTTTGAGAACAAATAAATAATGATCTCGACTTCTTAGCTTTCATTCGATGTTTAATTAAATAGCTTAAAACTGAACAACTTTATAAATATCCGCTCATCCGTTTTTTGTTGAAGATAAAAAAATAAAAAAAGAACAAAAAAACGCAAATGAATAAGAATAAGGGAAAAGAAATTTCTCAATTCGGCTGAATATAGTTTTAAATGTGTGTTCGCGGATATCTACGTCGTTTATGAACCGATTTTGATGATTCTATATTTGTTGGAAACGAGATATCCCAAGAATAGTATTATGATATTATAATAAGAAATAACAAGATTTGTTATCCCTACGGAGAGAGAATGGTCAAAATGAATTTTTTGTGATTATATTACATCCAAAGAAATGTGCTAATCTTATCCTTGGCTAAAAACTTGATTGGCGTCGACTGAGAAACGTAATGCCTCACAAGGAAATTATTTATATAACTTTTTAATTTAAAATTATAATTAACATTATAGTTAACTTTTTTTTATAAAGGTCTTTTTTCTGTAAAACGTTTATTATCCTGGTAAGTTCCCTTATGGACTTTTCGGATCGCAGCTACATTTGCAACTTGCATAATAAATGAATTATAATCAATGTTTTATTTTGATACTTTTTTTTTATATTTTTAACTATGCCTTTTTAATGGAGCTAGTAGCGAAGGAATAATTCACATAACTATAGATTCCTTCGCTACTAGCTCCATTAAAAAGGCCTATATATATATATATAGGCAAAGCTGGACATACTAAAAGCTTGAATAGTTTTAAATTACTTATTATCGATTTTCTAAATAATAATACGAAGCTAAAATAATTGAAATAATAATGTGCTTATTATACTTGGAAGCTAAATGATTGATTATTTATTTTTTTTCTTTAAAATTAAATGGATATTAAAATAAATTTCACATGTCTTTTGAATATAACATAAAACTAGAGTAACTAAAAATAATGCTTTGATTGAATTTTAGATTAAATGCTTGTATAAACATCTATTAAAAATTAGAGCTTTATTGCTCATATAATAAATATTCCTATATTTTAAAATGTCTTAATTGACCAGTTAAAATAAAGATTATTTTTTTAGATATCATTTTAAATTCATGTGTAATCAGTTAATTAACAAACAGTTTTACCTCGCATGATAAACTAAAATTTGTCATTCAAAAACTTAATAAAAGTGTATATATTTGTTTTATTTTTCAAATGACTAATGAAATTAAAATATATGAAAAATGGAAATAATATATTAAATAATTATTATGGAAAATTATGTGTAAATATCATCAACATAATCCTAATAATATTTGAATATCTCGACAATTTAAAATAATGTACCCTACTGTCAAAAATTGTAGGTATTAACAAACATTCGTATATAATTGCTGAAAATCGAGGATGGTGAGAAATTTGTGTTAATTAAGGAGAATTGAATACACTAAGTACAAGGCTGTATATTATTACTCGGCTGTATTTAGAAAATCAATTTGTAGTCAATAAAATTTGCCTTGCCACTAATTCCAAAAATTGCCAATCTACTTCTACTTGTGATGTTTTAGTCAAATAGGTGCATGATATGCTGAGGTTAACGAAGTAGTCGACTTAATTTTTGCAGGCGTAGAAATTATAATATAAATGATAATAACAATAATAATAATTTTTTTTAACTTTCATCTTTTAGACAAACTCGTCTCTAAAAGAGCCACTTACGTCATTATTTTAAATCTTTCCCATTACAATAATACCATTAAATTTACGATGCGGGTGGAGTACGTTGCTTCGATATTATCCAAATAACGACAGTAAGACCGTTTAATCGCCTCGTAAATAAAAACTGTCACTGTCCGGATTAAAATCATAGGCAATAGTAGATAGGCAAAAGTTCAAACTTTTAGCGCCTTTGCTCGCTTGGCCACTGGACAAGTCTAATCAAATTCCATATTCTTATATCTTTAAAAGACCAATTCTTGTATATATATATATATATATATATATATATATATATATATATATATATATATATATATATATATATATATATATATATATATATATATATATATATATATATATATATATATATATATATATATATAAATATATATATAAAAATATATATATAAGAATTGCTCTTTTAAAGATATAAGAATATGGAATTTGATTAGACTTGTCCAGTGGCATATATATATATATATATATATATATATATATATATATATATATATATATATATATATATATATATATATATATATATATAATTGGAATCTCGGAATCGGCTAGTTCAGTATAGCGGGGGTTTCGGGGGCGATAAATCGATCTAGCTGCGAATCATTTTTAGAAAATGTTATTTTATTCGTGTTTTATCGATAATTTTTTATAATGTAATGATATGTTTGTTTAATATTTATAGTGATATAGTCATTGGAGTGGCTAAGTGTTAGCGTGCGAGGCTCTTAAACAGAGATCTTGCGTTCGAATCCCGGCTCGACCGACGAGTAAAATTAATTTTTTTTACATTTTTAACCCAACCCAACAAAACAATACAATAAAGTGAATAATATTTTTCAAATAAGATTTTGTTATTATAATTGTATAATTTTTTATAATGTAATGATATATTTGTTTAACTTTTAAAGTCATTGGAGTGGTTAAGTGTTAGCGTGGTGGACTCGTCTTCCGCCTCGACGTAATATAATTTCCAAAAAACACAATTTATAAAAGAAAAAAAAATACCGAGCAAAGCTCGGTCATCCAGGCACTACAATTAATGAGCGAATAGAAAATTAACAAAGCAAGTGATGAAGTAACCTTTGCGAAAAGTATAGCACCACGTATTAGATTGAAGTATATTTTATAATTATAATTGATCAAATTACCTCTTCCTAGATTCGAAACCGCTACCTGCCTTCCAAGTAAGCAAAATAAGTAAACGTATTGTGTCTTTACTCACTTAGACACAGAGTCGGATAAATTTATACTAGGGTGTAACTAAGTATATTTAATCTAAATACTATATTACTCTACTTCAGTGCATGTCTTTTGCTACTTGATCAATCATAGACGATTTAAAAGAATTTTCGTTAATTGTTTTTATTTTACAATCATTTTATTGATTGATGATGATAAAATATGAATTGGAATTTGAATTGTTTTTCATACGAAAGGATTAGACACATACATACTACTATATCTACAACAGTTACTATAAAAAATTGTTTACCACAATTACATATAACTTTTCGAGTGGAGTGTACTTTCTTCATCTAAACATACATGTTATATAGAAATGGTTTAGTTGTTGCACTCAAATGGGTCAAATACACTTTTAATAGCAAATATATTATATCCTAAATAAACAAGCAGTCTTTGTCGACTAATAAATCATACATTTAATACCGAAATATTATATATTTTGTAGAAAACCGTTCTTCGTATGAAGGTCCTTCCTACTATATATAAACATATTATATATATATGAAGCGTTCGTTATACTGTATGTGTGTATACACAATATACTTTTCTAGACGACGATATTATTTTAGAACATAGTATTTCCAGTCAGTCACGAACGAATACCCATAAAACTTATTACATACTATCAGTTTATATATACAATTTATATATTATTTAGTAGGAAACTTATATGTGTATTTTATAATCATTATTGTTTGTTCATAATTATTTGTTTTAATCTATTAAAAATAAAAAGTACAAAATTCATAACTAGCCAAGCATCCGTGCGATTTGAACACTGGGACTAGAATAATCTGGATCGTTGCATGGCTAAAAACAAAATAATCGTGCATGATTGTGCAGGTTTCTATCCAACTCTCACCGGAGATACAATATTCTTTATGAAAAAGACTAAAAATAATGATTGTGGCCTTTGTTACATACAGGTTTGTCCGAAGAATGGAAGCAAAACCCTATTATTATTATTGGTATAAAAATATAAAAATAATTATATTCGTATTATAATTGTGCAGATTTAAAATCCCTAACCTATTTCTATCGTCTAAAAATTTTAAAAACCCATGAGAGTATTTTTAAAATGTGCAAAGTTAAATGTTTAGTGCACACACTACGAAAAGAAGATCTTTTATTGAGAAGAATATGTCATTTGCAGTTCAATAAATATGTTGATTTCGTGAATTTTTGCGAAGTGAACTATTTGTTAATTTTATTTAAAAACGATTTTATTACTAAAAAGCATACGTAGATATCAAAATATGGTGAAAGTTTTCGCAAAATAGAAGCAATTAAGTTAAATGATACTATCATATTTTAGATAGATAAATGTATGCTATGTTATAATATTTCATTATCATCCACCTATAAACTCTATTTACAATTTTAAATTAATAAATTACATAATGGTTAAAAACCGATGGACGATAAAAAACTCGTTTACTTATTTATATACAAAGAACACTGAATAACGTTGGTTAGTTAATAAATACCTTATAACCAAATAGTTTTTGTAAATCTAATATAATATTTATAAAACTTCTATTTTTAGACATGTATGGCGGCATATATCTTTTTATATGCATAATTTCTTTAAGAAAACTGAATCACTTAATTACTGCACTTAACCAATAATATAAACTCTAACCAATTTTGGCCAATAATATAACATAAAATAGTAGTAATTTCGTAGTATAATAGTAGTAATTTAAAAAATTTATTTTAATTTGGCCTCAATTAACTGAAATGTCGATGAACATACTTTAAAAAAAACAAAAAGCATGTATAATAAAATCTCATGATTAAGTACAAAGAGATATTACAATATATATAGCCAATCGCATACATAGTCGACCTTAAATTGAAGGAGTAGGATTTATTTATAAAATGCCTAAGATAGCGCGATCTATAATTTATTGGATTCTCAAAAAGGAAGCAGGATCATCATAAAATTATCGATATTAGATTATCAATATCCTACATAGAAAGTCGATTTTAAATTGAAGGGATGGGATTAACCTCAAAAATTTGATATCGTCTCCAATGGTAGCGCAGTCTATATTTTATTTGACTCTCAATTAGGGATGCAAAATAATATAAAAACGTCATAATCGTTTCTAAAATGTAAAACGTTTTAGAACAATACATCGACACTTTCGATATATCGTTCTAAAACTATCGCATTCCTACATCATAAACCAATCATAAACGTTGGTGTCTTGGGTGTCGTTGGTGTCTTGGGTACTAGTAATCTTTGGGTTATAGTTAGGCAAACTGTTATATTAGGCAGCCGCGAACATGATATACACATATTTTGAGTGATATCTCTCTGTTCTCGGTGCAATAAATTTCAAGTCTACAAAGTCGTAAACGTTTGCAACTTTGTTACCATTTATTAACTACACTAACTACACTACACTACAATACTTTTTGAATAGAAGGCTATTTTTCAACGAGGACTTGACATTGCTGACAATAAGTTTAATTGTAATTCAGCTCGATCATTTTTTTGTATTTCGTCTTAGTACTATTTTCGTTAATTATTTTCTAAAATATTAGAATTAAAAAAATGACATATTATTTTGTTTTTCTTAACAGAACATTTAGTCTCAGCTCCTTGTAAATGGTTACGTGAATGAGAATTTAAATATGAAGTAAGCAGATATTTGTGAAAAAACAAATTCATTCTGTTTCCAAAATGACTTAAGGAATAAACAAAGTATCGGCTAGATAACATACCTATATCACTCATTGTATAGATGTAGTAGCAAAAAATAAGGAAAAAGTTTTTTTTTTTTTAACATCTATTAATATAGAGCTGTCGCAGAAAATATAATTTGAAAACTAGTAAACGTGACCCGAATGGTCAATATTATAAACTGTAATACTATAATATTGTCGTATTTATAATGATTATGTTGACTTATCTTAAAGCGCATCATAAGGCTTATTCGTTGGGTTTCTTCATATCATTTTGTGTTCCTCAAATCGTTAATGTTATTTACCGTGCAGACAACACACAATTATTTCAATTCATTGAGTTGAATTGTCAAAAAGAATTATGGTTTTGGTTGTAAATCAATTTTCAAAATTGAAAATAAAATGTTTGTTTTAAAGTCTTAAGAGTACTCTGTTTTATATAGAATTTTAGTAGTGAGAATGTGTAATGAAATTTAGAACTAATTATTTTGCTGTATCTTTTCTGATTCAGATTCTAATAGACATTTTTTTGATTTTGGAAAGTTAGTAGTAACAAGACTTTCTAAAATAATAATAATTTTTACGCTTTTACGAAATTAAAAAGACCTCTTGCAGCCTTTTTTATCTCTTTCTTATGATCAGACACTTTAATATTATCTCCTATTTCTAATTTTTTGATGATGTCACAAAAAAGATACTTTTTAAGAATATATTTTCGTGACCTTTTCTCATCTTTAAAGTGTCTTACCATTGAAAATATGTTTTTTATTATACCTTTTAAAATTGTTTTGGCTACCCATTCCCTTAGAGCTGAATTTATTAATTTATCAGGCACCAACTTCGTAGTAAACCCTATCAAAAAAAAAAAAAATAATAATAATAATAATTCAAATCGGACTTCTTATAAGAAAGTTTGCGTGGCTATGCAAAATACACGGGTCGATTTAAGAAACTTTTCAGTTTTTCGTCGGTTAATGTAACGGTCGTTAATGAAAAATATATTTTGAGATATATTACAACTTTATGTATTTATTTAAAGAATTATTTTGCAAGTTTAATAATAAAATGAGAGTAACGAACACTTCCAAAGCAAACTTTAAAATTTTGAGTAAATAAATTTAAAATGATGTACAGTAAAACCCAACGAAATAGGTATTTATATTTATACATAACATATCATTAAATTTCTAACAGCTAGAAAGTAATTATGGTCTAACCGAAAATTGAATTAAAAGTTGAGTATTTTGTACTATAAGATTTCCTTTTACTTTTATGACGCACACAAAACTGCAATCAAAAATTTGAAGATTGATTTTAAGACAATTAAAGAAAATTTTATTGCCATTACTATACTATTACTTCCGAATTTGATGTATGTTTTCCCAGATTGAAAAAAAAATGTTTTCCCCGATTTCAAAATTGTTTGTATATGTCATTGTTTTGGAATTTCCTGAGCAATTTTCGTTTCGTATACGTCAGTCAGTTAGTTTGACAGTCTGTTGGTCTGCGAAAATCATTCAGAACCAACGCCCATAACTTCACA
Organism: Chrysopa pallens; assembly: GCA_020423425.1. Classification (NCBI taxonomy): domain Eukaryota; kingdom Metazoa; phylum Arthropoda; class Insecta; order Neuroptera; family Chrysopidae; genus Chrysopa; species Chrysopa pallens. The sequence goes on from CM035592.1 coordinate 65,402,640, forward strand.
ACAAATGAATGAATGGGTATAAATATTTAGGCAACTTTAACCCACAGTTTCACCAAATTTTATTAAAATTGAATCAAAATAATGAAATTAGAAAAATAAAAATAATTTATTATTTAATTTTACGTGACTTTTAAACTTTTTAATTCATTCAGCGATTGTAGATTTACTAAACAGCAACAACACACTGCATTTTGAGGTGGTCACACATCCAATACTGACTGTAGCTGATGTTGCTTAGCTTTGAGAATCGGTTGAGAAAGGCTTTTTTTTTAAATTTAAATCACGGTTTTTTTCATGTATCGAAAATTTGGAGAATATGTTTATCGAAAAAATTCAGAAGAAAACTTGAAGATCTTTCAATTATCTACAAGTTTTTCATTGAATATTTTTGTGTTCGACCTCAAATTTTGCTGTAAATCGGAACAATGCAATTTTTCACTACACCTATTTTGCTTTTTTTAATTTTATTATAATCCCATCCACCATTTTCTGCGCCAAAAGTTCAGATAATAATTTTCTGCACTTGATATGTAACTATTGAATTAATAAGATTTTTATACATCAGACACTTAAACGTAAGCTTAAAATCAGAATTTTTCATGAGATGTAATGTGTAAATGCTTTATAGATAAAATGTTTCATAGAAAATAAATAGGTTATAGCCCCGAATTGATTTTAAGGCAAATGGTTTTTCTCATTTTGATAGGTTCATCTCGCTTTGTTTAAAGTGACTTTTTGAAATGCTGTAATAGGTATAATATTATTACACTAGTATATTTACGATACGAAAAGTAATATATTATTATCTATCGAAAAAACTAAAACCATGCGTATCTACAACACTTGGAAATAAAAATTAGTATATTTATATGAAAATCACCAATACCAACAAGTTTCATGACCAGAAAGAGATTGGCATCTTTAAGGTACATATCCTCCAACTAGATAGTTTTGTAACAATCTACGTATATGCGTTCGGGAACAAAACCTTTTAGTTTCAAAACTACATACTCCTATTTTAGAATAGTTATCTGTAGATAGAAAGATATGTATGTATGTAATTTTAACTTTGTGTTCATGTCCGTATTAGAAAATGTAGCCACCACAGCAGTGTAGAAACATCTTAGATAATTAATAACTGTCTATTAATGAGTATCTATCTAGAACATTAACTTTTGTAAAAGTTTAAAATTAAAAGGTCCATACAAAATATACACACGTTAGGGTAAATATATACAAATCAAAAATTAATGGAACTAAAAGCGTCTATATATAAACATTTTCGGGCATTCGTTTAAAACACCTGCAATTTACTTAGACTATTACGAATCTGATAACTTGAATCCCTGACAATAGTTTTGTTGTATTTTTTTAAATACAGAACGCAATAATACTCGTATTCTGGCTAGTAATCATTTGGAACCCTTATTTTGTCGATAAGTAAGATGAATCGCTGATTTTTGCTCATCATTCAAAATCATACTTAACCATACATAATCTACATAAACAGGAAAATTACAAGCGGTAAACTGCGTGACCGAAATTAGTTTTGCTAAAATTATTTACTAAACTTCAATAAAGATTTCACCTATGCAGGTAAATTCTATATTCATTATCAATTCATCATTTTTCGAGAAACGGTTGAATTTGAAATATAATTTGTACATATTATATATTCATGTATATAAAATGTTCCACTTAAATTATATCATTCATTTTGCTCTGCATTTTCAGGGATTTAGATGAAAGATGAAATGAATGAAACTATATCTACTTTTTTATATCAGGAATTTTATTAGATCTTTGAATAGTCTGGTTTTCAATCAAATTTTTCTTCTGGGCTTTTAATGTAACTTCACTTGTCGCGACTCAATATAACCGCAAATAAAATAATCCAATAATAAATAACCGAAGGACAAAATAACCGCGAATAAAATAATCGAATCATAAAATAATCGATAGGTTAAATAACCGAAGGACACACTAACTGCAACTCAAAATAACCAGGCATAATAACCGAAGGACTCTTTGATGCAATGTTTTTATGTGTGTTTTAATAATAAGGTAAATTTTGACACAAGCAAATACTGGCTTAGGAATTACAGCTTAACGTAGACGAGTATATATAAATATTGATTACAATTGAAAACGAATAGTTTCTGCTTATGATAAAAACACATTACAATATTAACATGATGTTTCAATAAAAGTGGAAGATGGTACTTAAAATTTGAGTAGTTTTTTTAACCATCTTTCGTTATAAAATGTAAAATAACATAAATATTTTTATAAAATACTTTATTTTTATCAATTCTTTAGAATTTTGAAATTGTACAGTCAATGGTATGTAGTGCAATTTAAATTTAATGTTAATTATTTGTACGTAGATTTTCAGTATTTTCTTTGTCAATTATTTTATCCATCCACATACCTAACCGTTAATGAAATAACCTCAAAATGAAATGACCTAAAAACTGTACTTTTTTTTCAATTTCATTTTCATTTCATAAGACTTTACCGTCAAGTAAAACTGGAAACAACCAAATAAATTGATACCCATAAAAACGTATTTATAAGGGACTCTGGATTTTATTTTATTTTTTATATGTAAATAATTGATGTTATTTTTTATAAAAAAAACAATTTAAAAACATAATAAACAATAAAATTATCTAGTATTTAAATAATATCCATAATAAAATTCAAAACAATTTGATTGTATTTGACAATGTAATAACAATAAATAATTCGACGATAATAAAATAGAATATTGTGGAAAGAGAAGTTAAAAGAAAAACCCAGAGAAAAGAATTAATAAGTCGTTGCTATACTTACTGAGTATAAATTTATTATATTGCATATAAATGTATGTATGGATCTGTGTATGTTTAAATGGAAAAACTATCTTTTTGAATTCTTCTTTCATGTTTCTTATAAGTATATATTTTAAATTATTCTTTTAATTCTCTCCAATATCCACTGTCCATCAAAAAAGTTCTTTTTTAAAACTGTGTATTATTTAAGATAATGTGACTGAAATCTATAGTAGCAGCTGAAAAACTACCAAAATATTAACATAAAAAAATTTCGTGCGAGTGCGTTTATAATACTAATCAAATACATTTATAACGAACGAAATAAATTTTGGACAAAAATCTACATTTTCGATTCAAATTATCTTAAAAGCTATAAAATTTTGATCAAACTTTTGATAACATTTTCTTAGAATTACCGTATCGATTTTAGTTAAACCCGTCTATAATATTAGTGAATTGACTTTAAAAGCGTATGGCTTTCTTATCAACGGGTTTTTCATCTTGTACAGATATATAATGTACAATAGTCTCTATACGACTAACGCCACTAACAGAAAATTTTTATTTTATTCATTTTTTTAAAAGAATCCTATTACTCTTACAATATACGATAATGTTTATCGTACTATGCGATTCAAAAATAATTTTTTTTTGCATTTCAAAAAGTTTTCTATAGTTAAATTTTACGTATTTTATAAGTTACTTGACTGATTCTAATAAACTAAATTAGGCAAAGTAAAAAAAAAAAATAAAATAAAATAAAAATACGGTTTTATCTCTTCTTAAAATGGCATAAACTTGTTGCATTATACTTAAATTTGATTTTATTTCAGTGATAAAACTTTTAAGTAAAAAGTAAACATTCAAATAGTAGACTCGAAAGTAATTTTACTTCCGAGTTATATATATCTATTCAGGAATTATTATGCTCTTGTTTGAAAAAAATTGAAAATTGCATTGTATGTTTTGTTGTAAATTTAATAGCGTCCCTAATAACAAATATTGTTAAAACAAACATAAATCGAAATAGAATTTTTAACCATTTAAACCATTGAAGCATAAAAGTTTCTTCGAATATGGTCAGTAGTTTATTTTAATAATTGGTTTGGTAAGGAAAAATGAAAAAATTTTGAGAATAAATACCTTAATTACCATAAATATTATAAGAGTTTTTCATGCAAAGATCTAACGTTTAACGTATAATAGAATATAGAGCAAGCGCTGAAGGTAATTGATTATGTAAAAATCAAGTACTGCATTTTGTCAAAGTGATTTTAGTTAAAAATACCTCAAATATTATATTTTTTATAAACTACTATCAGAATATTTTCAAAAATCATCAATATTTAACTCGTGAACCGATATTAAAGAATGGAATGTTAATTGATTGGTTATAATGGTCCGGATGGCATAGGCTATATTTTATAAGAAAAACCGAAATGAGGCGGATGTTAGATTGAAAAAAATGGGCGTCTCAATATTTTTTTAAATTTAGATGTGCTGTGATGCAGATAAAATGAAAGAACAGAATCAGCAAATTTCAAAAACTATTAATGGTACACACTTCACCGCAAAATTTATTTCAACCAACAAACTGAGCACTATGATACAACTAGACGCTGTAACTTTCGAACGCGTTTACGGATCTTTATGAAATTTGCTACAAATTTTTACCTTATTCAGGGATTGTACTGTATATTATTTTCGGTATCATGGGCTTGATAATAACAAATTTTCAAATGTTTTCTTATTCTCTATAATTTGCAAAGACGATAAGAATACAAATCAACTACGATATAATTCAAATACAAAAATGAGGTGAGACCGATATTAACTTGAATAGGTGTGGCGAATAAGATTGAGATTTCACCATCGAGCATTTCTACACCAATGAAACTACTAGTTCAAAGCAAAAGGCATATTTCAGTATTTGTTTTAAAAGAACTGAAACTCTACTACGAATGTTAAGAGCAGGACCAAAACAAGAAAATACTATTGACAGAAATTAGATATAGTAATCTTTTGACAATTATAAGGCATGCAACTACTAATAAGTATTACTTCCATTATTTTGTACATAAGATTCTTACGGTGGCATACGACGGTTATCGTCTGAACAAACATCATTTTATCTAGTTTTAGAAAATAACATAGGTGTTAAAGATTTGAAATTTTTTAGATTATTTTTTTCTTAGTGCTCTTCTGTCAAAAAATACCTTTAAAATTTCCAATTTGGGTAGTTTAATAGCAGTCCACGATCATTCTATAAAACTTATAATAAATAAACAACAGCTTTGTACATTTTGTAACATATTACAATAACTACTGGATATGTAAACTAATACCAAAAATACACTTTTGAATCACTTTGTCAAGTTCGTTTTTTTAAGGTATACGAATTTTTTGTAATATATCAATATATAATGTATTCGTTCAGTCAGACATAGACTATAATGTTATGATTATTAGAATCGTGTAGATATAATATTTATGACAGACGAAAATAATATAAAAACCAGTATTGATAATCGAATATGGAAATTTTTCCTACTCTTTTATAGAGTTTTCATACACGGTTTATTGGGTGAGGCTATTAAAAAGTTAAATTTTGCTTGTAACTCTTAAGTTGATGATGTTGATGAATTTAATATTCTTTTAATATTCTTTAATGATATGTTGAAAACCACTTGACGTCATTGTTATTTGTCTTTGGGCACCTGATTCAGTTGAGTGATACACAATTTTGTATAGAACTTGATGTAATCTAACCATGTAGTGTTTCTTCCTATCACGAGATCTCTTTTACTCAAGTTTTCCCATTTGTACCAAAGGCTGTATTTTGCACTTATTGCCTCTATTCAAATGACCAAAATATACAGTTTGGCTTATCGTTCAATACATAATATTTCTATTGTGTAATTAAGTTCCGGCTTTATTACTAAATTTCAAACGTTAGATGCACGTTTGAACACCTGAAGTCCATATCACACCGATGTATAAAACAATTAACTACACAATAGACATTAGAAATCTCTCTGGACTTCTTTGTTTATTTATAGTTTAAAATCAAATATTTTTAGAACTATATTTTGACTTATACGGAAAGCCAAGTTTTTTAAATTGGCCACTTTTTTTATTGTTACAATATATTGTTACACATATTTTTACTGTTACCATATAAATTAATATAATGTTGAATTTGTAATTTACTAAACTTCATTACAACCATTCTTTTAGATTTATAATTGTACCAAATTTTTCAATAATTATTTGCATGCCATTTAGTATTTCTTGCGAGTAGAAAAGTATTGTCTGTAGATCTGATGTTAATTATTTCTACAGTATTATGTTGCCCTGGCCATAACCTCTATAGACGTTCTACAGAAGAGGACGATATCAAAATATTATCAAAAGCATTTTAGTGCCTTGCGATAATTGTTCCTAAAGTGAATATAGCTTCTCGCGTACGAATTACTTACATATTAGTAATTTAGTTATGCCATTCAAGACTACTTTTTCTATTTTGGTTGAGACCAACCAAGAGTACAAATAACACGATAAGATAGTATCCGGATTCCCTCAGATTATCTAGAAAGTAATTACAATCATTCTTTAGCAAGGAAAGGACAGACCTGATTACATCCAAAGGAATAGCTATTCATGTAAACACATGTTTTACGTAACAATTTTTTTAAATATCTTTGTGACGATCATAATCACAAGTGTAAACAAAGAAATACCTATACACATTAATTTAAAAGGATGAAACGTTGTAGGCATAATATTATGTTCTTTTTTAATATACAAAATTAATAAATTATAAGAGGTATTTCGTTCTTAATCGGTTAGAATTTATAATGGAACACCAAAGTTTAGAAATTCTTAAAATCATGTGTCATTAATTGGATATTTGACATAAAAACAATTATTAAAAATATCAATGAAAAACAAATTTTACATCAACAAACAAAATTAATTACTAACCCGAAAAAATACTCCTTATCATAATTCGGTCAAATTCAGAGTGGCAAAACATCTGCACTAATCCTCTAATTGGTGAAGTTATTAAAATTTTGACAATAGACACGATGATATATTAATTACCATCCTAACACAACGGAGAACCATGTCCTCAACAGAAAGCCTACGTTGACCTATTTTTATTCTTTTTTACAAAAGGGGATTATTATTGTTTTTTTTTTATACAACAACAGTACACAGTACTGATAGGTGGTCACCCATCTAAATACTGACTGTGACTGCTCTTGCTTAACTTTATTGATTGGTCAAGGTATGTAATTACGTTACGTCAGTCCGGATTCTAACCTAATTTTACATTAGCGGGGGAATAAGTATTCCGTAGAAATCTGTGGTGCTTAGTCTAAGTCATTTTAAAAACAGCCCTGTGTATTTTGTACAATTGCTGTACAAAATTACATTTCATGGTTAGTATAACTTGATTATAATCTTCCTTACTGTTTTCACTTTTCTGTATAATTTTTGCAACTTTCACTATCCATTTTTCTTTTGCCTTTTTGATTTCATTATCAATCACTTTGAGAATTCGTCAACATAGGTTTGGGTTTTGTCTTATACAGTTTTCTCTCTCATCAAATTTTGTATATCTTCTGTCATCCATTCAGCATTTCTAAACTTTAAATTGATATATATACTAGCTGGCCCGGCAAACGTCGTTTTGCCACATATTTCTAATTAACTTCAACATTTTCTAAGTATAATAACATATTCTTAACAACTTTCCTCTATTTCTTAATACTGAAAGCTAAGGCAAATTGGAACAAATAATGATATCAATATATATTTTAAAGTATACCCGGACACGTTGCGGTGACAATTGATATTAAATCGATTGCATGCAAAATTTGAAGCAGATTGGACGAAGGAATTCCGTTGTCCCATACAAACTTTGCCTCTGCTTTTCATCCCATTAGGGATAGAATATCAGAAAATCTTTTCTTATGGGATGCCCGGTATTTGATGTCTAACCCATTTGGTGTTAGATACCCGTGACACGAAATATTTATATATACACTCGTGTTTGATGTGGGTGGGACACCCGGTACCTCGTGCAGCCACAATTCGTGTATATTGTGCTGTGGTTCTCATTTACTTGATGAAAAATAGTAAAAGGTAGTCCAGAACCACTAATATAGAAAAGAAGATATAAATAAATTCTATTTTGAATAGCTGACCCGGGTACACATTGTTTTGTTATATAAATTATTTCTAATCCACATCAATATCGTCTAAAACGACCTAAAATAAAAAAAAAAAAAATAAAAAAAATATCTAAATATAATAACATATTCTCAACTGTCTATAATAACTAAATAATGAAGCTGCGGCAAATCAGAATAAATTATGATATATTATTAATTTATTTTAATTTATATTTTGTAGCATACCCACCCGGTTAACGCGTTGCTGTGTTATTTTTCACATTTTAATAAATGATATTACATGTTTACATGCGGATGCAATTCTACCCTTAGGGGAAGAATTTCAAATCCTTTCTTATCGGATTCAAGGTATTTAGTGTGCACCCGGTATTTACCTGGTATTTGCTGGGGTACACCCGGGACCGCATTCACTGGATAATTTTTGCTGTGGTACACATACACTTGATGAAAGATATATGTACCTCCTGAACCAAGAATGATTCCGGTAATACTTAAACAAGTTTTAAAAGTTCTTTATTTCTTATTCAACATAGTACATAGATATAACAGTACATATTTTTGTTCCTTATTAGTAATTGTTCCCGTTCCTTTTTGGAACCCTTCCAATTGTTTATATGTTTATTTTTTTTTAATATTTTGTATTTATAGCTTTTAGTAATTTATATTTTATACTTAAACAATGCGATATGCACACTTTATATAGTTGTCAGTTCATCATACTGCTAGTGAGAAGAGATAAAGAATGTTTTTTTTTAATAGATAAAGAAGTTTTATTTTGAATTTCAAAATTAGATTTTGGTTTCTATGGAAACGATGATTTGTAACATGTGAGAAAAAAAAAGACAATATATGTTTCACAGCTAGGAACATTTTGTATTCGAAAATTAAATTGTCGTTTATAGTATTTTCCTTTACTTATTATTTATGTTTAAACCTTCCCTGAACTTTCACGAATATTTCAAGACCAAAATTAGCCAAATCGGTCCAGCCATTCTCGAGTTATGCGCTTACCAACACATTTTGCGATTCATTTTTATATATATAATAGATTAGTAATTTAGATGTTTTTTAAAAATTGTTTTATTGTGTAATTGTTTTATTATTAAATAAAAGTTAACTCCTTCATAATTTCTTTCGTTGCTTATTGTCGCATTGTATATTTAGCAGCAAATACATAATAATACGTATATTGCACATACATATAGCCCTTTTATATTATGAATATAATATACAGAATGAATCATTTATACACACATTTTCTGGATATTAGAATATTGGGTAGAGAATATAGAGTTGTGAATATTATTGTTATATTCTGAATATAATAAAAAGCAATCGAAGCTGATAATTTAACTACGGTTTATCTATTCGTTATGTATTGTATGCATTGAGAGAGATTATAAGCATACTACGCTTTCATTCATTCACTAAAACATTATATAATTTGTCATTTCAACTATTGGAAATATGAAATAGAAGAGCTTTTGTAAGAATTATGAATGTGTGATTTTAAATAATTATTACATTCTATATACGATGTGGTTTTATTATGCATTATGTGACTATTTGAATTTCACTCTTGATTATAATATGAAAAGAGAGTAATTAATGCTATCTTTAGGATGTTTGTTTTTATATATTTTGACGACAGAAAAAATATGATCAAACACCTTTTCATATTTAGTATTTCAACAAGCATTATGCTTCGTTTCTTGTTATGATAGATCTATTGATGAAGCCGCCGACTGTTAACCAACTATGAAAATGCATTTGCATGTACTATTATGTTCATCATCGATAATAAAATAGTGCAAACATGCAAAACTCATAAATATGTGAAGATTTCAATAATGTAGTTCTTTCCCGACAATCTAGCTGCAAGTATTAGCTAGATATCTACATTCTACGTATTTATAACAGACATTTACAACATATTCTACTCAAAACTTACACTACAGTGTATACACGCATACGCACACCTACTTTAGTTTATACATACACACATGGAAATAATATTGTAAATGGTAAATTATTTTAATGGTTTATATATACGATGAGGTCAAGTCGACCCGTTTTTTTTTTCAGTTATTCAGAACATATTCTTGTAACAAATATTAGTTTTTCATCAAAAAGGTGACATTTTCTCTAGGACAAAGATAAACAAGTCAATAAAAAGCGATATTAAAACATTTTGTCATTGATGCGGGCCAGGTAAAAGATATACTTTTCTTTTCTATCTCTATGCTCCACTCCGTATGATTGGTTATATTTAGAGAAACAAATACATTTCTGTTAATGATAAACTTATTTCATCAAGCTTGGGGTATTTGTGATGCTAATTGACACGAATAGTCGCTTATCGAAGAACCTAAAAAAAATATTGCTGACCATACATACTGTTCTTATTGAATGGACCGGCTGAATATCTGTTTAGTTTATATGTTAAGTACATATAAAAAATAGAAATATATCCCATAATATGAAAATGGGCATAATCTTATGATTTTAAATTTAAGAATTTTTAACTTTGTGGTGATAATGATGATGATCATACAAGGCTTATATTCCAAATAAAACCTTATTACGTAGAAAATAAAAATTATTTTATAGGAGCAGTATATTTGTATATTTTAAACAAACCTTTTTTAAAGAAATAGTTTTAAACAAACCTTTTTTAAAGAAAAAGAAATGTTCTCACCAGCATTATTACTTATAACAATCATACAACATTTATTATTACTTTCAAATTAAAAATAAATGTTATTGCTGTGTCAGTGAGTGAGTCTCTCTGAAAGTATTTTCGAAAAGTTTTGTTTTCCATCGCAATCATTTTTGAATAATGTTTTAAATTTGTAATTACGAATAATTTTATTTTTGTATGCAAATTATACCAAAACATGATGGAAGTATTTGTATTATCAACAATGTAGTAAACATGATATACATACTAAATATTGTAATTCAATACTAGTTCAATAATTTAAGGTGTTCCAGCAGGAATAATTCATAATTTGATAAAATAATATGTGATATTTTCAAAGTTTTTGTCCAAATATTTGGAAAATTTTAAATGTTTTTCTTAGGCTGATATTAAATCATAAATTGAAAGGGTTTCCTCCCGTACATTATAAACTTTTTTATTTATAATAAATTCGATTAGTTTTAATATCAAAAGAAGAATTTTTTCGATTTATTTGGATTGATTGTCATTTAAATGGGTTTGGTAAGATTTCATCTCGAGAACAGGAATAATACCGTATTTTGAAGTGAATATTTTGTTTTTCTGCTCGTAATGAAAAAGTATTGTAATTGTTTTCATTTTTTCACAGGAAATACATGTTTTGAGATCCGCTTAATGCAAAAAAAAAAAAAAAAATGGATTTCAGAAATTTGTCTGAGTGTGTTTATGTGACAGCGATATCATATTAACTCTAATTGTACCATGAAGGTATTGGTTTAAACCAAACTATCGAAAGTCCAACTGTATTCTAGTAATTTTCACATTTTAATAACTAACTATGCTCTCCAATTATTTTAAGCTAAGCTAAACAACATTAATTTGAAACATTTTTCGAAAATAATTCAAATAAGGTACACATAATACATTATACTGATTAATACTACTTTTATTCAGGTATTTATTAATTTTTAATAATATTTATTTATTATTAATATTTTTTAGATTTCTTTTTTGACAGATATAAAAAAATATACTTGGATCGCTGTTTTTACATTGATGATTTCTTATATTTTATAAATGTCACTTGTGTTTGAGACCCACATTTTATTAATGTATAATCACATTGAAGCATTCTTTAGTATGCATATGTTCCAATACGGGGAACAGATAACATGAAAATTGTTACATCATTACTCATTGCTTTACATTCTACCTTCGATTTATATTAACGGAAACTATTGGCGTTTAGCGTTACCCTGAGCAACTAATTATTAATAATTGTCAGCCTACCTGTTGGTCCGTCGATCTGTCGGTTATCAGACTGTGGAATATATTCAAGGTATATTCATAACAAAAAAATTTATAAAAGAATATCTTTGGTACATTTAATTATTTGGTACACAATAGTGAAGATATTTGGAATCGCATTTTAAAAACATCTATCAATTGCATTTCTACAATGTTTGCACAATTTGGAGAAAATTTTATGCATGGTAAATCTTTATATAAGCTCTTGTGTAAAACTTGATTATTCCGGATATCGTTAATATATAAAATCAAACATCGTTTCGTAAAATCGTGAAAAAATAAACTCAGTTTATTACCAGAGAGTTTTATGTGATACAAATATATGGAATGCATTATTTGATTTAATATTCAATTTACCTTTCAGTTAGTCAGCTTAAACGATCCAGAAAAAGAGCGTTTTAATTAAATATATTCATATCTAGGTTTTATCATCCGATTTGGAGAAAATTGTTTTTAAATATTAATAAGAAAAAATTTGCAACAGGATATTACAAAAAAATGAAGTTTTTAAATTTATCTTATTGCTGCAGAAAATTTTATGTAATTTAAATGCAGAAAGATCATTTTTTCACCTCACATTAAAATTGTAACGCATTTGACGATCCAAGCCTACAGCTATTTACGGAAATTTATCATACATCACACGAAAGTTCGATGCCCATTATCGGCATTGTATATTTTGTTTTAAGCCTTATAAATACTTGTCAAGTTAGCAGTGGAAAGTATTCGAAATTCAATTTACATATGGTCAAATTTAATTTTAATTAACTGCTGCCGTGAAGCTACGTTGGCCGAGCAACTCTGAAATAGAAACTATAACAATAGTTGCGTATTAAAATTAGATGCTTTTATAGAGTGCTTTCAATACATCAATTACCTACAATACATCAAAATTACCAAAAACCTTCAGTGATGTATATTGGACGTATTATTTTGGTAGCTTTGATTAAATTTATTAATTGAATACACTCCATAAAAGCACCTAAGAGCACCTAATTCTGGTACTTACATTAGATTATCAATGTAATTTTTTCACATTGCTCCGCCGGCATGATTTCACGGAAGCAGTGAATAATGATGAATGAATTTTAAATTTTGAGCACCAAATTTAATTTTGCGTATAGAGCATATTTAAATTCAACTTTAAATACTTTGTTGGGCTAGCTTGACTAGAATGTTTGATCGTTAAGCAAAACGTTTTATATAAAGAGGGTTCAACGTGATCAGTATTTTTTTTGTTAAATAATTGTTTTTCAAAACTTTTGCCTCAAGACAATCTTCGGTTTCAATGCGCTATGAACACATAATGCGGAATTTTTAATGAGTTGATATGGTATTGAAAATCAGTTTCTTGTTGCGTATACAATTTTAATATTAGGATTACTGTCACCCTATATCAAAAATATATACAACATATTCCGTGAATATTTATAAATTTTATTTATTCATACGTGAACAATGAGCTAAGTTAAATTATTTTTACAGCTGATTTCATATATACATTTACATATTTATAGTATCTATAATATTTTGTTTTACAAATAATAAAAAAATGATTGATTGGATTCAAATACTTAGGCAAACATACGCATATAAAAAAATTGTATTCTGTAATGTATGAGTGTTTCACAACGTATAAGCAGCCACGAAAATTTTAGATGATGTTGTAACATTCTGCTTTCATAATTTTTATATCCGGAATATTTATAATTCGTGTAAAAAGTAGACTATTCAGGTAGATTAATCATTTCTATTTATTCATATGTATTACTTCTTACACGAAGATAATGTTTTCAGAAATCTTAATCAACTATTAGTAATCTGCTGATATAATTTGAAGAAGATTGTCCATTCCAAATATTAATTAATTGCTATTAAAAATGGCATTTTTTTTAACATGAAACATGGAAAAAGCGTTGGAGAATGATATTTTTCATTAATAATGCTATACAAAAGCATTTTTCAGAATCCAGGAATCATGTAAAAACTTCAATATAATCTTAATGTTAACATTTTATCACTTCATAAGGGCTTAATGCAATCTTCATAATTGCATATTTATTTGAAAGGCCTTCATTTTTATAATTATTATATAATTTTATTTTGTATTATATTCCCAATATTAATTATTAAAAATTAATATTGGGAATATATAAAATATATACTGTACAAAACTACTAATAAAATATACAAAAAATTTTCTACACATAGTTCAAATAGCCTCACTTTACATACCTTATCGTTGTGAAAGATAAACATATCCAAAACTTAAGTTAGTTTATCGATTTCCTATTTGTGTCACGAACTTTACACTTGAATTTAACATTACTAATTCGTATAGAATATCAAAACCAACAGCTTTTTTTTGGCTAAAACCAATTTCAACTGTATTATTAATGACATCATTCATATTTTGAACTATACAGTTGTAATTTGCCTTTTTACAAATGAATATTTTGCACCCAAATAGAATCTTGTAACTAACTTCTATCTAAAGTTAAGAAAAACTATTAAAAAGTATATTGTTTTCGAAGTTTATATTGATTATGAAAATATATTTTATCATAAGCAACACAAACCTGAAATATTTTGCCCGAAAAATTAATGATTGATATAAAATAGTCAAAAATGAATATTCATCAATTTTAAGCTTTTATTGGCCGTGATTTTTAAATTTTTCAAGGGATAAGATTTTGAAGCTAAACATAAACAACTTTCTAGAGTTTTATTTATATATAACATCATATACTAATGAGTATTGACTAATAGTTTTAAGTTTTTGGTATTAGCAAAGTATTCCATAAAATCCACATTATATTTTATTAATCTCCGCTCTCATAAATTTAAACAAAATATATCTCTAGTTGCCCAAAATTTTTCTATTATCTTAAATAATATGTTTAAATGATAATACTAATTGAGATACATTTAGTCGTGGATCAAAACGCGTCAGCCAATTTCAAATTTACATATCAAAATTACGATACACTTGTAACAATTTTAAATAAAAAAATAAATAACAAGTCGCTTTATCTGTTTTTGTTACATATTGTTTATCATTGTCTGCATTACTTTAGTGTTACAATTCATTGTGTGAATAGTAACAGATTTATAAAAATGACTGAGATTTGAATATCAATAAAAATGTTGAAACTTTGAATAGAAATAATAAATGAACAAATTTGTTTTGTTTTGTTTTTTTTTTTTTTTTTTTTGGATATACCATGAATAACCAATACATGGCGATGTTTTATTTTATAAACTATTTATTGTATATTTATAGTTTTTATATGTTTTTATTTTCTTTGGTAACAACTTGCCTATTAAAAATTATTAAAAATTGAAAACGATAAATTCACATTAAAAGAATCATTCTGTGGCGTATAAAATTATGAATACATATTAAAATCATCCAATTTTCACACAGATATTCATTTCCACTGAGTATATATTATATATATACTCAATTACAAATATTGAATTTAACGTTCTTTTTTTTTCGTGAGTATAAATGGCTTCGACAGCTGTGTCCATTGAAATATTTGATGAATAAAATGATTAATTCAAAATTATTCTTCCAATTATTAATTCAACTATTGTTTTTAGCACATGGAAAACTTTTTATATAATTTTTTTTTTCTATTACGAAATATCATTTTCAATTACATTGTATTTAACTTTTATACGTAGATGTAGATCATATAGAATACCGGGTGGACAAATTACAAAAAAAGCGATTTGAGGTGTAAAGTCTAATTGACATGTGCTTTGTTTTTGTACTAGACATATCAGAGTATATTAATTTAAGTCCATATTGATTTATTGTTTATAACGCTAGAAAAAATTGTTCGCAAAAATACAATTTTGGTATAAATGTTTATAGAATCGCCTAAACTAGTACATTTTCGTTCGTCCATCTGTCATGAAAATAATCCCAAATTTTGGGGGTGTATATTAGACCTTAAATTAAAGAACAAGTTCGTGAACGAGCAAAACTGGTCCATTAGCTTCTAAGAACTACTAAAAATAATCGGAAACTTCAAAACAAAAAATTCTTATTTTTTAAAGATAAAATTTTTGTTTGAAGTATTTGAAAATATTCTGATTTGCCCGAATTTAATATCTAAGCTAATAAACATGTATAATTATAATGCATGTTAGTTTTATATATAAGTATATTATAAATGTATAGACAAGATATTTAGTGTTTCATGAATGCTTATGTCGAGAATGAAACCAATTACGCCTGTTAGTTGTTATCTCCACTTGCTTTATATTAATTTATGATGTATACCTCCTTATCTTGAACAAAGAAATTGTTCGTGTTGTTTTCAGAAAAATTAGCTATGCCATTGATTTGACTGCTACACTCTTTGCAATGTTAATGTTCCAGGAACTTTATATCATCTGTTATTTTTTTATCCAGCTTACAACATTGAGTGTGATAGTTTTTTCATGAAACTCAATTCTGCGACTTGGGTCTTGAAGACTTTGTAAACGATGCAACTATTTTACATTTTCAAAAATTTTTAGTTTGCTGAAATTAATTCTAATGATAAGATCTTTTCTTTTGAATGAATGAACAAATTTCTCATTCTGGTTTAGGAATTTATTTTTATTTTTTCCATTATAAATTAATTTGAATGTTTACATTTATTTTAAATATTTTTAATTTTGTTTTCTTTCAATTCGATTATTTCTTTAATTTTTCCTTTCTCTGTTCTTTTGAGCTTAATTTGTTCATTTTAGATTTCTTTAATGTTTAGAAATATTTTGGAAAATGTTTGTAAAATAAATATATCTTAAAACAAATATATAACCACTCAAATTTCATACTTAGGTGACATAAAATCATCCAAACCTTTTATTTTTCTGATGAAGATAAATAAATAATAATAATGATTTAATATTTTGCGACCTTTTACACAGAATTCCTAGGCATAACAAGAAAAAGTTCAAAATATTAATATATTTCATTGAATTTTGACATAATTTGGAAGTTTCTTATTATCTTAAAGTTGATATATTAATTGGTCGACAGTCTTTAAAGAATATTTCAAACGTTTCTGAAAACCAATTCTCGTTTCCGAAATTAATTAATCTTGCAAAGAATAATAAAACACCTTGTATAAGGTTAACATATAGCTGGTATTAAATACTGTATGGCTCACCATTTCGAATGAAAAAGCGCAGTCGTTCAAATATCTATCGTATACAACAATACATAAACGAAATATATTTTTATGTGTAGGTAATATACAGAATGTACTATTTTATTTGAAACGGATTCATCGCAACTAATTCAGAAATCTTAAAGAACTGAATATTTCTAGAATTTTTAAGAAACAGCAAGATTCATACAATTAAAAAATCCTCTGTAACTTCACCAAGTTAGGCCAAAAAGGAATTCAAATTTATAATTATTAAAATTAGTAAGTAAGATTTTAAGTTTGTTGTTTAATCTTAACCTTTTACAATCGTTAGCTTATATCTCGGCCGCATATCCAAATCTTAAGTCCATACGTCCGACTCTCATTACTTGGCGTTAAAACTCATTTCCTTGTTCCATAAAATTTTTGAAAATGATTGTTATTATTTTATTTTATTTCGTAAATTTTTCCAATATGAAAAACTTTTATTTCCTTTCAGTTGATTTTTACACTTGGAAATTTCACTATCTTGATTTATTTATGCTGAAACCTTTCCCAACGAGGTTTTAAATTAGGAAGCATTCTCATTTCTTCCCACGTATTATACACCTTATATATTATTAATGTTTGATGATATTCGAATAACTTCTATTAATACAAATTCATTTCCAACTCCAATTAAATTAGCGAATTAACACCGAGACACACAAATATATAATTCGATGGTAAATTTTTACATGAAAAATTAAAATAGACAAGTGTGGGCCACGATGTATGTCATATTTTCATAATCGCACACATTTTTATTGGTTTTTATTTTTTTCACATTTTAATGTATAAAATAAGTCAGTTTTTAGTTTTATTGCAAGAACTGGCCTATATAAATAAAATTAGCCATGCAATATTTAATTGCTATCTAAATTGGGATCTAAAGAAGTATCTGTTTGTATTGAGAAGTATCTGAAAAAGTGTTAAAATTTTTAATAAGGAATAAAATTTTATGTTTACCTAACGTGTCTCATATAGAGTTTTTCTCATTTTATTTGAGGCGTAAATAAATAAATAAGAAAATAAAATAAAATAAATGCAAATTAAAGACAAGTGTATGGATTTTGTTGATAGAGCTTTCAATTTAAAAAATAAAAGGTCGTATTTAGCAACAATTTTGTATTTTTTATGTATGTATACACAGAAAAGATATGCCAAATATCCGTATCCGTATCCGTGTTTAAAAAAAAGATCCATTTTTTACCATTTCCTTTTTCATCGGATTTAAAACGGGTCTTTTGTATTTTAGACTTCATTACGTAAATGCATTTATAAGAAAAAGTAGCAAAAAAATATTTTATTTTATAAGGACTACTAACAAACTTGGAAATTTTTTAACCCATATTGTAGTGAGTTAAGTGACAATTCTTATGACTGAATGCCTTATTATAAGGTACTAATTGGTAATTACAGTATGTAAATTCAAATTAATTTTTTAAATTTGATTATTATTCATATAATACTGCAAAGTGATTTCAAAAATCATATTTCAATCAACAATCACATTATACGAAAGTTCTAGAAAAATTATACCGAATGATTGAGCTTAAAAAGTTAAAATCAGTATCCGCGGATATGAATACTGGTTATCCGTATTAACATTTTTAACGATCCGGCACATCCCTGATACACAGTAAACATCTGGTATATTCAATTACAAATAAACATAATATACACATCTATATGTTATATGTATGTATACAACAATGCATCAGCACACAATTCGATTAATGGTGATTGGTTTAATTAAAAGTACGTGGATTCATCCCGTCGTTGCTGCTGTTATTACATTTGTATGTAACATATCTATCTATATATCTATTTTTACACACACATCTATATATATATATTATATATATATATATATGTACATGAATAATGTGAAATCGTCGTTTATTTGTAATACAACGCGAATGTAGAAGCAGTATATACATGTAGTTACATATCAGACTTAATCATGTCACAATTAAATATGTAGCAGAAGAGTTTTACACCATACATTTGAAAAGTATGGATGGATACAAACTAGCGAACTAACGAATTTTGAGTTATGAAACATGTTCATGTTAGAGATGTAGGTTCTTTAAAATGGTAACCGTATATGGTACCAGTAACGGTATAACTTTATAGTTTTATATGTTATACAGAATGTTATGAAAATTGTCAAAGGGAAAATAAGTAAAAGATATCCTCAGTTAATCTAAAGAAAACGAGGCATTATAATTAATAGTCTCTTGTTAAACTATAATAAATATCAGCGGAAGTAGTTGATAGTCTACGAAACAGATCGGGCTTCTGCCGCATTTTCTTCTGCATTTTCGTGAACAAAATTGTTAAATTGTTCAATTTTAAATAAATGGATATTTCAACTACAGATTATTCATCAGTATATCATAGAAAACCAATAAGCTAATCATAATTACTACAATAAGCTAATTAAACCCAATAAACAAAATATAGATATGAAGCTACCATAATAACAGTCTCAGGGGACACATGAAATGAGGTCCAATGTAAAATGTCCTCATACTTAGATTGTTAGATTTTTGACTGGTTGTTCTCAAACCAATTGTTATTAAATGTGTAGAAAATTACGTTTATGAAATGTGGTGACTATCGAAATTTTCTGAGATGGTACCGTCATATTAAACAGTTAATAAAAATAAATGAATTTTTCTTGTTTATTGTTGAATAAATTGTCGAATTATCTGGTTTTAAACGCCTTAAAAAATGAATATAAATATGTTTTAAAATTATTCAAAATGATTCAAAATAGCTTTCTAAAGAGCTTTCTTTGTTGCTTTTGACAAATTCTCTGCACCTTTGAGTACCAAGGAAACATGCGAAATTGTTTTGTTAATTCAGAATTACTCTGAATGTACTAATTTGTAACACATAATAAATAGTAAAAATCCCTTTAATGGTGATCAACAAAAGCATTGGCAGTAAAAGTCATGTTTATATTGCTATGGAAAATTTAAATATCGCATCAAATCAGTTGAAGTGCATGAGTTGCGACAAAAGGTTGATCAAGAAAGAATTAATGAAGTGGTTTAAGCAAATAAGGTACACAGTTATTTCTTTTCTATACATATATTGAATTAATTGAATTATACATAATATAATTGTTTTTTGTTTTATCTTTAATTTAATTTTTATGTTTGTTTTTTAGTTTTGTTTTCCATTATTTGTCTATTTGTTTATTAAATTTACACACCGATTTTTCTGATTAATAAAATTAGAATGCCAGACCTATGTATAGAAAGTAATTACCTCTATAGCATATACGTATTATAAATTTTTGTATTTATATTTTTTCTCGGTAATAAATTATTATTTTTTTTATTAAATTTATGTCGAAAAATCCAGCAATGCCTATTTTAACTAACAAATTGGGCCGTAAATATGTCTTGTAATTACTAAAATTTTATTTATTGTCAAACTTTCACAATTCTTCTAGCTTAGCGCTCAAACGCATCTCTTTGTTCCATAAAATCAGTTAAAATATAAAATTATTTAAGTAAGTATATAGTTTTAAATGATCCATTTATAGGAATAATCTCAGTTACACAAAGGCGCAGTATTCGTAGATGTTTTAAGTTTTTAGCACATTGCTACAATTAATGTTTATACCAACGATGGGTACGGTGTGTACATTCGGGTGGAGACATAGTAAACTAATTTATTTACTAGCCAATGCTAATATATAAATAAAACTGAAACATACTGGCGACGAATTTTTAATAATTGTGAGAAAATTGATGCCTACACAAACATACGTGAAATAATTTTACCAATAATATATGTAAGTATGCCTATTTTTTTCGTTCGAAGCCCTTTATGCTTTTTGGATATGCTAATCCAAATGACGTACTAAAAGTTGTAATATTTTCAATCTTCTTTCAATATATTTTTGTTATATAAGTTTTTGACTTAACATATCAAGGGATGAAAGAGTGAGCAAGAAAAACTTTGTCGGAACAAGATACAATGATGGTATAATGAAATTATGAAACCAGTCATATTTTTATATATTAAGGTCATCCAAGTTTTCACTTTCGCGACAATTTATTTATGGAGAGTTTGCTTTTGAGAACAGCAGGAAAACTTTCAAAGAAAATGAACACATTAATCGAAATATTAATGTTTCTATAAAAACAAAATAATAAAATTTTTGGTAATATTACGATAAACTATGGTAATGTAACAATATTTTTGGTTACATTACCAATAATTCAAAAATGAAATTAAAATAAACCAAAACTTAGCAGAATTAAAAAACGTTCCTGTTTCAAAATGGGTTATTAGATTAAATGTATACAGAAGGTGGTTTATTTAAAAACAAGCATACGTGAGAAGTACATGCATAGTGTGAACTAACATGCTGAATAGACGTGATGATTCTTTGATGTTTTGAAATATTAAATGCAAAATAAGATTCTTTGAACTGTAAATTAGTTTGAATGTATGAATATTAATACTATTACATTTTAGACATTGATCAAACATTATTTCGCCAGATATTTGGAAAAAAAATCAAGCGCAGCCCATTGATGACATAATGTAAATACCGTTCTCAATCGATACCCAAAGTTAAGAAACAGTTAGTACTTGAATTGGAATGGATGCATGCTGTTGTTGTATTGTAAATACTCAAGTCACTA
Source organism: Chrysopa pallens (assembly GCA_020423425.1). Lineage (NCBI taxonomy): Eukaryota > Metazoa > Arthropoda > Insecta > Neuroptera > Chrysopidae > Chrysopa > Chrysopa pallens. The sequence goes on from CM035592.1 coordinate 65,424,507, forward strand.
AATGATCTTAGAAGTTGAATTGAGTAGAAGCTACCCTTTCCGGATCTTCTTTGATTAAAATTGCATCACAAAAGTCAGGACATTTAAAAAAATTTTATTTTTCCTAAAATTATTGATAATTCAATCTCCTCAAATTATTACATACTGCTGAGTGTACCTTTGCAGACAATTTAAGAATATGCTCTTCACCATGAAGATAAATTAACTTTTCATCTTTCACTAGCCATAAAAAGAAAAAAGAAATACACTGTTTAAAATGGACAAAGAACTTTCTCGTGATATATAAATATGTTTCAAAAGATTTTTGCCCGGATCTTTATGGAATAAGTTGCAAATTTGGATATGAGGTAAAAAACTGCAATTATTATAAGTATTTCAATCAGTTATATTATATTTTCTGTAACAGCTAACTTATTCATTATAATTTCCTATTAAAAATTGTTTTCTTATTATTCAGAAAAATCAATTACCACAAAACTCAAATTCGTGATTTAAACTGTATTATGCAGGTATATATATATATAATTTTATCAAAATCGGATAATGAAGAACAAAAGCTAAAAAGGCTTTTCAACTTGTACAATTTGATTATATACATGTTTATTGGTCTTATAAACATGTCTATTTGTAGACAAGTGAAAGCTCGATGTACTTTTCTAGTTATATTTTCTTAATTCCTTCGTGAATATTATATTAACACTGGTTTTGTATTTCTATAATACACAACCACATATAATTTCAATCAAATTTTAAATAAAACTGCAATTTAAGCATTGATAGAATTGACGATCTACAAACATGTTTTTAATTATACATTAGATGTTTTGAAACTTTAACTTCTAAAGTTCTCGAACACCGTAGTTTTCTACTTCTGTTTAAGTTAACAAATCATTTTGGGCAAATCGCTGAACAGCTCTTATTTTATAAATTTTCTTTTTCATTGTGGGTTAAGACCTTCGATACCATTCATATTGTTCATGAATTTTTATTACATGCTGTACCAACAATAAAATCAACCATATGTGGAAAATATATTCATATATGTAGAATTCACACACAAAAAAAGGTAGGATAAACCACGAACTTTTCTGTCTAATTCAAATCGAAATACATATAATAACATATGTATATTTTAGTCTTTTTTGTACGTATGCATATATTTAATGATGAGGCTTGACTGCAAATAAAAAATTTAATAAAATGAATAGTAGGTTTATATACAGATAGAGTAATTTTTTTATGAGAGCTAGAATTTGAGTATTTGTTTTAAATTTCTACAAAAAGTGTTTTCTATAAAAAAAAATCTATTTATTTTTATATTATTTATACTCAAGGTAGTATTTTCAAATTCAATAGTTATTTATAATTTTTCTTACAATAAGAATATTTAACTACAAAAAACATTAAGTTGTTAAGATGAAATCTGAACATTGATCTCTAGCTTTGGGTAAAATTTGAATATTAGATAATACTTCCATTAATATGAAAAAAACAAAGTATAATCGTATAGTTGAATTTTAAAAGCTTATTTAAAACATTTCACAATAAAACTATATGTACGGAATATCTTGAAAAAACATTTTCTTTTGATACTGTTTTTAGGTAAAAACAATATTGGCATGTGAGTGAACAAATAGAGGCTACGCGAAAACTGCTTATAAATGAGATATAAAATGTTGTTGGTTTTTGGTTACCTTGTATTTAATTTTGTTAAATTTTGGTATCATAAAAAACCTTATTACCATCGGGAAAATGTTGAACTATGTTTTCACTACTTTATATCACTACTTATCTTCATTAGAACTAGAATTTAAAAAATAAAACTGCCAGATACTTGATTAGCGATAAATATAACAGGTTATTTTTACAATATATTTATAAACTATGTAGAGTTACTAAATACATTATTTTCCAAAGTTCAAGTTCCTATTTTAAGAAATCAAATTTTAGTATGCTGTATTATCTTAGTCATAATTAATTTATATTATACAGAAACCATTAAAAATTAATTTGTTTAGTTTTCTCGTATAGTACTGTTATTTAATAAAGTGATTTCATGTTTGTGAAATTAATTTGTCTGTTGATTTTTCGTATTCAATAACTCATTCATCTGTCACAATGTAAAAAGTCGTATTGTATGCAGAACGTGTTGAATTGTGCTCAATGTATGTTTTTATGTGGTAGAAAAATTGTGAAATATGTTTTTAACAAATCTGATGCGAGTTCCGTAATAATTTATGAACATAAATTACATTTTATACCCGAGCACTATAATTAGAGACACGATAAAACTATCGATACTTTTTGATATCGAATATTTATTTTTCGATAGCGATACTTTTGTATGTGCTACATTCATTACGATACTTTTTATTATGAATGCTACTTATTAAAAAAAGTATATTGATACTGTACCACATAGGTCGAATATCTAAACAATTACTCTAATATTTATGATTTGCATTTTTTTTTATCCAATATTTCTTATTTATTGAAGAAAGTTATCATGAAAAAAGTAAATGGAAAATAGTGTGATGACCAAACTGAAAAGGATGAAATTTACATAAAAACTTTATTTTATATTTTTATAAATATTGTTTTTACCGATCAAATGAAAGGTAAGATATTAAGTATTATTTACGTTTTTATATCCACTGTAAAAACATTGCTACTTGATTGAATTAAATTAGATTTTTATGATTGAAAAGTATTTATGATTGTTCGTTTATTATATATATATATATATATATATATATATATATATATATATATATATATATATATATATATATATATATATATATATATATATATATATATATATTTATGTACTTCCGACATTATGACATGTGCGACATTATGACTAACCGACATTATGAATTAAGAAGTTTTCCATTTTATTTTAACTTAATTGTATTCCGATAATTGTTATTTACGGTTATCTCAAATTTTTCATATCGCATAAAGTTTTATAATACTTTGTTCATAAGAATTAAATGTAAACCATAACAATCTATAATCCACGGTGTTCGGAAAATAATTTTGTTATCATTTAAGTTATAAGTTATGTTAAAGTTATAAGTTTAATCGAGTGTGCAATTGAATATCAAATCGAAACATAAGTGAAAATATAACATTGAATTTAAGTGGAAATGAATGTCTGATTGCTTTCAATTGAATGAACATAAAATTAAAATATTTAACAATATGTTAATTTAAAGCAGCTATGTTATGACAGACTTAAACTTTGTAATAAACAGATATAGGCTCAGCCATTTTTTTAAGAACATTTGGAAGTTTTTAACAGAAGAAAATCAATCTGTAATCTTGCTACGTCCTTGCCAATACTGGCTATACAGTCAATATTGCATAGAAACTGAAATTTTAATGATTATTCATTTTAAACTATATACAAAATAATCTTTTAAATGTTAACTAATTTTAATTGTTTTCCTAAATGACGCGGTGAATTCATTTTTTAGTTTTTTAACTGTTCAGTATATACTAGATTATATAAAACATATTTAAGATGGTAAAGTTCCTTCAAAAAAAAAAAAAAAATACAATAAATATAATTTTTTAATTAATTAAATATAAAGTTCTGTTTTCATAATTGTGATGGTCAATCGTTTTAAATTTTACACAGCGTTTTTATTATTCATTTAACTAATTATATTATAAAAAGATATTTGGATTTTTTGAATATGTATTTTTATTTTAACAAAATAATAATAAATAAATGAATTTAAAAAAATTAAACAATTTAAAAAAAACTAAACAAAACATTAACTGTATATTTCTGACATTCTACCTACTTTGTAGAAATAGTGAAAGACCTCATATATACAAATATGACTATTTCTATTCTATATATTTCTTTCTAATTATTACACGTTAGATTCAAAAATACACAAAAGAGCTTCCATTAAAATTTAAATTTGTTATTTTCGAAGATTTTTTCCTTATGGGGGGGGGGTGCAAAAGGACAGGTACCGTGATTTTCTAGAATGTTACAACGGAATAACGAAATTCGGAATCTTCTATTTATACCATTCATTTTTACGTATTTCAGTTCCAAATTAGGGAAAAGAACTAAAAATAAAAGGTTTACATACCCCATCCTGAAACAACCCACCTCTTTTAACGAAAATGAAAACATAAACTGACTGTTGTCATAAAATTGTTGCACATATTTGTTTTTGGGATATAATTTATCAATTTCAATTATTGTCTTAATAAAAATAAAAGAGGGCATTCATCGAAACAAACAATATTTCTATATATTATAATAGCTTGTCTCAATCATTTAAAAATAATTCATATACATACCAAAAATACATATATTTTATGTATAGAATAAGCATGTTTCATTTTATTTTAACATATTTTTTTCCTTTCAATTAAAATATTATGTATCCAACATCCATTAGGAAGTGGCATATTCAATGTAAAAGAACAAGTATACTGTGTGTTGAAGTAGATGGGATTTGAAATGCAAAAGGAGTAATAATTATTATCTTCTCGCGACATGGTTCTATAAATTGTGTAATGATGTTATAAGTTGATTAAGTAAAGGTTTTAAAGTAAAAGTTTATTTTTTTCTTTTTAGGGCATTGTAGAAAAAACTTAAAAAAAAGTTTTTTTTAGTTTTAATTTATGTCATTCATCGTTTCATAACATTTAGCTATAGTTCAAGATATCTGCTTCAATATTGAGCTTAAAACTGTAGGCCCCTATATTAGTTAAAAGTGACGTCACATTATTTTTCGAGTTATTCCTAACAAGCCTTTTCATTTGATATTGTAGGATTGCATTACAGATATCTAGTTTCCCATCGTAGGTATGCCACTATGTAAGATTTACAATGCCGTCATACAGTTTATCAAGCAATGTCATCCAAACTGAACGTTTATACCAAATTTCAGTTTAAAATTAATTTCAAAATCGAGTTTCAAGATTCTAAACCGAAGAAATTACATACATTGAGAATTAAATGAAAGCTTTACTAATAGATATTATTTCTAAAAATTATCTCAACAATTTATGTTTATTGAATATAAATTTTATACGAATATTAAAGACTTATTAGAAAAAATCACATGCCTCGAGTTTATAGTTTGTCGAAAACTTGTCTATTCAATACATATATATTTCTGAAGGTTTGAATTCAATTGAGGACATCTATCATCTTAAAGTTATTTCATACATTGAAAATGCAAGATTTTATCTAGATTAATTGAGTTTGGGCGGCTTTCGCATCATGAAGTAAAATTCAGAATTGTATTATATATTTTTCTAAAAAAGTATATACAGAAAATACTGCATTAGTTGTAGGTTTACCACGTTTGTCATTTTAATCTTGTTTATATATTTATTATCATTTTATCTTATATCTTTAAATGAGCAATTCTTGTATATATATATATATATATATATATATATATATATATATATATATATATATATATATATATATATATATATATATATATATATATATATATATATATTTATATATATATATAATTGGAATCTCGGAATCGGCTCCAACGATTGTCATGAAATTCAGTATATAGGGGGTTTCGGGGGCGATAAATCGATCTAGCTAGGAATCATATTTAGAAAATGTCATTTGATTTTTTCATTTAAAATGTCATGTGTTTTATCGATAATTTTTTATAATGTAATGCTATATTTGTTTAATATTTATAGTAATACAGTCATTGGAGTGGCGCTGTGGTAGCGTGTGAGATTAATATACAGAAATCCCGAGTTCGAATCCCGGCTCGACAGAGGAGTAAAATTAATTTTTTTTTAATTTTATTAATTTTAAACCCAACCCAACCCAACAAAACAACACAATAAAGTGAATAATATTTTTCAAATAAGATTTTGTTATTATAATTGTATAATTTTTTATAATGTAATGATATATTTGTTTAATATTTAAAGTCATTGGAGTGGCTAAGTGTTAGCGTGCTGGACTCGTCTTCCGCCTCGACGTAATATAATTTTCAAAAAACACCGTTTAAAAAAAAAAAAAAAAAAAAAAAAAATACCGAGCAAAGCTCGGTCATCCAGATATTTATAATTTAACACTGAAACGCTTGTTGACTAAAAAATAAGTTTTCTCATGATCCAATTTCTCTCTTCAAGCTAGTTTAAATCAATTACAATGTTTTCTCCTAAAATGCCCGATTATAAATAAAAAACTTAAAGTTAATATGTTTAAACAAAACTTTTGTGTAAGCTTACCCGGTAATAGAATGGACAAAGCCATAACAAGGTATTTATTTATTGATTGAGTAATTGTATTCAAAAAATGGAAAAAATGGAATTTTATACATCAAAATGTTACACTAAACCTAAAACCTAGTTTAAGCAACACTTAAAATTAATCAAAAACATAGAAGTAATAAACGCTCAAAGATTATTATAAACCCCTTTCATTTAAAACATTGTATTACATATATTATTACACGTATTACATATATTATTACACGTATTCCGATTTTTTTAATATCAAAAAAAATTACGTTCAAAAGTAGACAGTAAATGCACTTTAACTGAAGTGATAAAAAAGATATGGAACTTTTCTATTGTATACTTATTATTGTGATTTTCACATGGTACGTCCCAAAACTTGAATCTTTCAAGTAATAACAGGGGCTGCGCTAATTTCAAATACTTGTAGCACTATGGGCTTGCAAAAGATATAAAAGTCGTGCGATTATCTATCATTTAAAAGTAGCTCAATTTAATAATGGATCTGAAAATTTTTATGTGTTCTGCATCTGTAAAGTGACTTTGAGTGCTTGAACTTGTAAATTCAAGGACTAACTTTATGATCTTGTTTTTAAGCCGTAAGATATAGAAGAACATAATATACATATAAATATAACTGTTTTGTAATGCTATTCCTAAATTCCTACATATCCAGTATAATATAGAATATATTATGCACACTGTAACACTTCAATAGAATTACTTAAATAATGCTAATTACTGTTAATTCCCCAAGTGTTTTGTTCTTGTCAAACCTCTTAATGCCTCTTGTCTGAAACCCACTTAGACATACATAATATACCAAGCCAACAACGTCTTACACTATTTATGTCTACCTATATACGAACGACAACATTCAGTCACTGTATAGTTAACCATAACGTTGTGTTTCATTTACTGCCTGCCATTCCTTCCATTGGTCGTTGTACAATCAACCTCTTCACTAATATAAAATGAAAGCTCTCTGCATTATAATTAGAAAAAATAAATATAGGGTGGTTTCAATTACGGTATAGTAAGTACTCTGTTAAACTCATCTTAAAAAGATAGAAAAAAATACATATGAAACGCTTAAAGTGACAATTAATGGTGAATTGGGAAGATTAACATCAAACATTCTAAAAGAAGTTAATGTTTGACTCGCGTAAATCAAATCATTGTGAATAAAATGTCGAGTGTCACGGAAAATCTGCTAGGCAGATTTCGATCAAATCAATATTATATTTATTTTGATTTTTTTTTTTGTTAGAATATTAATAAAAAGTTACTAATTGTTTAAATCTATGTTATTGTTTAAATATTCGTTGTATGAAACATAACTATTTGCATAAAGGGTATGCAATTTAGAATACACAATGATCGAATATTGTTTACACCAAAGAGACTTCGAATAGAATGGAAACTAAGCGTATGTTGCTTGTGATGCAATCTCTTGACTGGGAATAATGGAAATTAGTGTTTAATCCATCATAAAACTCTATTTAAGAACCGTTTAGCACAATTATATGATTTGAAAATTTTTCAACCAATTTCCATATCAAAAATCACTACTATTTTAATGTCATTATGTTTATAAAATTATAAATAATTATAATAAAATTTTATATTTAAAAACATAAATAAAAAAGAAAATTTTAATAATAATTACTTTTTGTTAAGTGTGAAAGTTAAGTGTTAATTATATTCATTAATTTGATATAATCATTTTTTATTATGTCAAAATTGTGAACTTGTTGTGTGAAGTTGTGAATTGTGATTGTGTGAAGATATCAAAAATAGAAAAAACCTTTATTTTTAAAAGTGTCTTCTCTTCCTAATATGTAAAAACTTTTATTATATATAATTACAAATGTATATAAATTAATTGGAAGTTAAAATTTATTGAAATTCACCGATTTTATTTTCGCAGGTACGAAATTTATTTTGAAGAAAAAGGAAAAAAATGCATGTACATTACCCATCCAAGAACCGTCAAGCTAAAGCAAAGAAAGATTTTATTAATAGATTAAAATATTAATGAGGTAGCTGCAGATATTTCTAGGCGTCAATTCAGTAAATATCAGCATTTTTCATTAGGTGATCGATTTTAGCAATAAAAAATATGTTATTCGAAATTACAAGAACTTTTGAATGGTCATTAAAGAATTTTTCGCAAGAAACGAGTAGAAAATTATAAATTCAATCTTAACGATTTATGTAAAGAAAGAATATTCATTTAAATACAGAAATTATTTAAAAAATTAGAAACCATTTTGTTAAATTGTACATATTACATCTGTAAATTATATTTTCATTCTTAATTCTTTTATAGAAAATGAGATAAATTTAACAATTTTTAAAACTTCAAAATTCAAAAAAAAAAAAAGGAAATTCAAAAATAAACCTAAAATAAGCTTAGCAGTACAGATAAATTTAAATTTGATATTTTTTTTTATTGCTGAAATCAGAAATTATGAATTCAAAAGAAATGCATTTATTTTAGTTTAATTTTCGAAATATGAGGGGCAAATTATTTTAACAGATATGGAAATTACCAGTTGAACGAAAATTTTGTTTAACTGTCATTCCGAGAAAAAAGATGTCGCAGAAACTCATTGTAAAAATATATTGTAGTAACAGGCAATTTCCCATACCATTTAAATATTTTTATCGTCACTCTGTATGTACTGATTGTTGTAGTACATATAACTGAGAAGTAAGAAAGTAATATCTAAATAGTTTTGTACTTTAAATAGTAAAAATTGATGCTTCTTTTATGTTGGAGAATATAACATTTAAAAATAATAATGTATATCACTCAAATGTGGTTGATACTTTAAAATTTATATATAATTCATACTTTCATTCGTATTGATTCTGTAATAGTAATATCAATGACCCTATCCAGAATATAAATAATATATTTGAATTTTGATTTATCGTATATTTGGAAATGTAATTGTTGTAAAAAACGTTTCATCGCCTCGTTCAAAACTTATAACAGTTTTCCAAATTTAAGCCGTAGATACTTCCATACTCCTTAAATTGTTTTGCGTGTACTGATCACAAGGAACAACATTTCATAAAATGATCATAGTCCACGAAAGTAGTATTTGAGGCATAAAAAGTCGGTATTTTCAAAAGTTATAGTAATTTTTGTTCTTGTATTTAGTGATGTAGTAAAACCAAACTACTAATTTATAATTTTAAAACTGGATGGTGATATTTAAGCAATTTTCATGAAAAATAAGGTCGGTTATTTATTAATTTATTTCAAAAACTATAACAGTTTTTCTAATTTCTGTGCCTTTAAATTTTGTGGCGAGAACTGATAATATCAGAAAATAGTCTTACAAGTAATTCGTTTCCCCAAATATATTTGGGGAATGATAACAGAAAGTTTTCAAAAATTATGATAATTTTTTTAAGATGTTTGGCAATGTTGTAAATCATAAACTATTACATTATAACTGTAACACTGGATGGTGACAGATAAAAAAAATGTTAGGACACTTCTTAACTGCTTGATTGATTTATTTGTTTAGTGGAAAAAATTATACTTCTTTATAATAAACAGGATAAGATTAGATGTGATATATTACTTATAATATTATGTGGAATCAAACTTATCAATGTAACACAAAATCATCAAAAGAAAATTGATGCAATGCTTTACGATTTAAATATTTTCAGTTAGGACGAACCAATGAGAAAAAATACATCACCTTAATAAATTGATTATTAAACAGCTCAAACACAAACTATATCGCCTATCCTGGCACTCTGTGTGTAGTTTTACTTAATTTTCCCACTATTTTAAAGCAATCATTTGCATAACGTTCGTAGAAAGTGCTTTGTTTACAAAAGACAATCGAAGAATAGATCACAAAACAACTGAAGAATAGAGCATCTGCAGTATATTTTGTTTAGATAATCAAAACTTACTTTTAACTATGCTCGGACTTAAACGAACCCTTAAATAAATAACCAAATCAGTTGGACTACTCCCGTATTTTGCCTTGAAGAATAAGCTGACAATTAATATAAAATTAATAGTTTAAGATTGTTAAAACTGAGTATCCAACTTTTTTAAATGTATTTTTTTGTATTATTTTTATTTACTTTTGATTTTAGATATTTCCTGGCGCAAAATCTTCAAAATGACAACTTAAAAGGTAAACATAAAGTTTAAGTTTGTTATTACTTATATTTCATATATTTAAATTTTTAAGATACCTTAAAGAAATAAAATTATCCATTGTTTTTAAGGATATATTAAAACTCTAGTAACTGAGTTTGTAAAATAATTCGCATAAATTACTTATGTGTCCCAAAAATTTAAGAATGGGATTACTGAGCATTGTCAAACGTTATAGCAGATAATATTTCACACAAATAACATGATTTAAGTTTTGAATTTTGTGAAATGTAATAAAGTTTGTTTGGTATCCAGCGTTTAAAATTTTCTAGCATGAATCTCCAATCTCTTTAGGAATTTCTACTAAAATTTTAATTTAAAATTTTCAAACTTAGTTCGAAAATTTCAAATCACAAATTTTGAGTTCAAAAATATTGTATATCTTTAATCTTCATTCATTTTTCATTTAAAACGACTTATAAAAATAAAATAAAATTAATAGAGAGTAAACTATTGTTTAAGCTATAATTGTTCACAGCTACCAAAATATTTTAAATTTAGTTGCTCAATAAATGAAACAAGCATTGTTTAATATCGTTTCAAGACATATTATTTACCAATTTTTACATAAAAAACTCAAAACTGAAAAATACCCAAAATAAGTGATATGTTAAAATCCCCGTCTTAATTGAATTATCCGAATTATTATAAAACACAACACACACCAAATAACTTATTTGTCAAGTTTTGATTTGACCAAATTACATTAAAATTTTAATAAATTCTGTATTTATGTCATTAAAATGTTATCCAACAACCCAACAACTATATACCATTGTCATTCGGTTGATGGTATTAAATGGACACTTTTTGTAATAGAGGAAAAGTAGTATATGAGACATATGCCATACAATATCCCATTTATTTGTATAGTTTTCACATTTCAGAAGAATAATTGTGTTAATATTATACGGACAATAGGGTAATGTAATTGTCCAGTATGGTACTAAATGTTTATTTGAATGTTTATTTGTCTCTGTGCATCTTTATATTTATTTACAAGTTTATTAAAGTACAATTGGGTTATAGTTTTTGTATACTTTTAGGTTTAAACATACAGAGACGGATTAAATTCTATAACTATTACAAACATTGTGTAACAAAACTGTATAACCAAGAAGTTTTTTCTAAATACTATTCTAATTAATAATTCAAATTCTAAGTTCTTATAAAAAAAAAAAAAACTTCGTTGTATTCTTTAATACAGTCAAACCTCAATATATCAATTACTTGATATCAAATTATTCGAAAATTTCTAGAACTGTCTGTACTTTTATAAAACCACCAAATACCGAATTTTGTAGAACGTTAATAGAAAGTAATTTAACGTTTAACGATTATTCGATTAACGATTTGTCGTTGATATGAATAAAGTGTTCTTAATGCTGAGGTTATTTAATAACTATGATAACTTTAATAAAACTAATGTTTGACCAATCAAACCAGTATAAAACAAATCTTAATGTAACAGATTTTTACAACAAATATTTTCAACCTCCTTCACCTCTTATATGTAGAAGTTGACCTGTATCTTGAATATCTTCAGCATCCATCAAATAACATACTCCAGTATTTATTACTCCTATCTCTTTTTAAAATAATTTAGTTTTTTTTTTTGTTTTTTGTAATAAGTAGAATTTTTTTTGAATAATAATTAATTACGTTGTTCATACAAATATTGGATAAAAACTGTTCTCCTCGGATATATTCAATAAAAAAAAAGCTACGGGAAATGAAGAAATGAATAAGAAAAAATACTTTTACATCGAAGGAACCATTTCAGTTTTTTAACTTCAGATTTGCATGAATTAAATTAACTGAGACTTTATTTTAATGCAAAAATATATTAAATTGAGAATTGATGAATAAGAAAAAATACTTTTACATCGAAGGAACCATTTCAGTTTTTTAACTTCAGATTTGCATGAATTAAATTAACTGAGACTTTATTTTAATGCAAAAATATATTAAATTGAGAATTTCGATGGAACACTAGCGTATAAGAGGAACTGAGCCAGAAAAAAAATAGTTTTTAAACAAATTTTAAAAACTGTAAAAATTTTTTATTATTGTTTATCAAAAATTATAATTAAACATAACAATATGGAATGTATTCAAATTGATAATAAAAAGCTGTATAGGGAAGAATCTCTTAGGTGGAAAAAAGTGTCTCTGCAAGTGTAAGAGAGGCAGGAATATGGCAACGTTCAAGTTAAACTCATTAAAACAATTAAAAGTATACTAACACTTAAATAATTAAAATTTTAACAATTTTTCATAATTTTTAACGGTAAAAAAATACAAAACAAATTTTGTTCATAAAATTAGTTAAGTATTTATAAGTTTTACTTTTGTAAATGGTTTGTAATGTTCTCTATAGAGTTTCTATCTCTCTTGCATTCGCAAATACATGATAGCTGTTGCGGCCACATTAAATCATTTGATAAACAATAGATTTAGAAGAATTATTGAGTGACTTTTCATAACTCATCAAATAACCACCCGAAATTAGCCACTGAATAATTTTAAACAAAACTCATCATGAAAAATCATGATGAAATTTTTTCCAAACTATAATTATAACTATTTACGCAAACATGAACAAAATTCGTACGCAACCACAAAAACTGTTAGAGAAATTTGTGCCCTTATAATTTGTAGTGATAGATGATTTCATCCCTGTATCGAAGTTCTTCGGCTATGACATTTCCATATCTTCTTTTCCGAAATTATCTATGGTAAAAAAGATGAAGTGCCACATGCAATTGTTTGATATTTACTTTATATACTAAATACGGTTGAGATCGTTAATTCTAGCATGTGTTACTGCAATATCTAACTATGTATAAGTAGTTAAAAGGAGAAAGTACTAACTATATTTGCCTTTGTTTTGGAGACGTTAGTAGATACTTGTGACTGACTCGTTTACAATTATATTTAACAAGTACTTATAAATGTGAGGACTCTAAAGTCAAAATAAATGTCTTGATTGTGTTACAATAGTACAGTTTTACTATATTAGGTAATAATACCCGTATACTGAGTAGAACTACACGTTGTTTTTTTTTTTTGCAATGATAATGATTATGACTTTTTTCTAGTGCGACGATAATTTCAATCCAATTCTTCAATATACATATATACATTCATTGCGCTTCCTAGGAGTGTCCAGCCCAGAGAAATGTATAAGCGATCATTGATTTGGTCGAAAAAGCAATGCCGTTTTTTTTCTCAAAAAAGTGTTGCACATATGAAGCGAGTCGTTACATACAGTATAATATTGTTCTTTTCACATAATTACCATGTGTAAGCCATTTCAAAATTCTAGTCCGATCTTGAAATATGAATTTATAATTTATTTGACACATATTTATTATGATTTTTCTGATTTACAATATAACGTTTAATGTTTAAGTTGTGAATAATTTTACTTGAAATTAATATTTTATATAAATAACTAAATTGGTTATTTAGTTGCTTATTAATTTTCTGAACGTGAACAAGATTTTAATATTTTAAATAAAATTTCAACCACGTTTTTATTAACTCGGATTCTTGTAGAGTCTGTTTGGATCAATTATGTAATTAATTTAAAAAAAGTACTGTTCACTTTGATCAAATAGTCAAGTGTTTACTAAGTTGTTTAGTCAAATGTGACTGTTAACTTCAGTTTTTAAGCTACTTGATATATTTACAACGCCCCAGCTGCTATATAAAATAAAGATTTGAAATGTTTAACACGGCTCAGCGATAAATGAGAACACAATAATATATAAGAAATATTTAGGTAGAATTATCAAAGTTAATTGATTTCGATTGCCTACTCTAATTCTGAATTCATTATAAAGTAAAAATAAAAACTGGAATATACCCCATTTTAAAGTAATAAATAATTATATTTTCTCAAAAAATTTGGAATCTGAAAGAAGATAATCTTTATAAAATTGGCCTGAAAATTATTTTATTATTTTTACTCTAAACAGCCATTAAAATATTTCGAAAATTAGAAAACTACTTACAATAAAAATAGCATGTGATGTAATAAGGCATGAATAATCTTTACCTTGTACTACAAATTTTTCGTTTTCAATTTTAAAAATTTTTAGTAACAAGTTTTAAGAAATTTGTATGGTAATTTATATCGGCATGAGTTGAATTTAAAATATTTAATTAATTTTACCAGCGTGTGTTTTAAAAACATGGTGCACTAAAATTTTGTATAATTTGTATTTTTTTAATATACCTGTTTAAATAGCAATCTTATACCTTTAAGATAAGTCCAATAGTTTTTTATTTGCCTAAAAAAATACCATCATATAGAAACTGCCTTTATTGCACGCCTTTTTATCCCCGTCATACCTACATAAAATGTATGGGTATAAATTTTAATCCTAGTTTGTACACTTACAAAATATTGGGTGCAAAAAACATATCGAAAAAAAAATTTTGGAATGGGTGTACTTTGAATCACATATTTTGGGAATCACGTTATTCCCAATATTGTATTACATATTATCATATAACAATAATAATTATTTTATTTTATTTTATTTTTTTAAATGAATATGTATCCAGTGTATTTTTTTAAAAGATTTTTCACTCTAAATTGTTCCATAATGCATACGCAATGTTGAATATTTAAAGTAACGCACACAGTTTGACCTTGAGAATGTTTTTTTTTTTTTCTTTTTGACAAAGTAATCAATTCAACAGTATTTTGTTACATTCTGTATTTATATGAATACGTATGATGAATAACAAATTATGTTACTTTTCTTAGAAAACTGTTACCTCGCAACTAAAACAACACCAATATATTCTCTTTTCCCTACCTTATCATAGTAATATACCTACCTACCTTTAAACACTCTACTAGTGGCAGAGTAATTTAATTTGCATTGTGTTATGTTATAATTCAAAACACAAAATACAAAATGTAGGTACTTATTAGAGCAGTAGAGAAAAACGATGCATGCATGGATGATTTGCTTATATTATACATAAAATGTATACAATTATGTGTAAAATTTGTTTGTTTAAACCTTAGGTTATAGATTTATAAAACACACATTGTACTTCCTGATTAATAACAGATAATTTGAAGTTGTTTTGTTCATGTTCTTATATTTATGATTCAGTTAATTGACATATCCAGTAGAAAAACCTATAAGGGTCATTTTTTTTTTTTTAAATAAATGATTGCGAATAAAAATATTGCAAAAAAATGCACTAATTATTCAATGAGAAAGTTGAATTTTTGGCGCGCCTTCTTATTTTTTGTTTCAAAATTGAATCAGTAATGTGGGAGTTTATCGAGGATGAAAAATATATATATTTATAAACATTTTTACAGTCCTCTTTTTTGATAGCCTACTAGATACGTTTTAACTTTTTTTTTTTTATAATTCTCACTAGATAGTAGCACGGAAAAAGAAAACCGAATTCTTGAAGTGTCAAGAATCCGCTTTTCTTTTTCCAACACCCATCTAAGGACACTTTCGATTTTAAGACGAATATAACGAAACCATAACTATCGAAATCTATCCAGACAACATATACCTTCCTAGGATGTCGGTAAGAATAAAAACAGTATAGCTATTGCCCCAAGAATGCATTAGATTTATGATTTATAGATTGTTCTGTTGAAAATTTAAACTAACGAAATCGTACATCCTACTTAGCCATTTTGTATTATTTACCGGCATTTCTTTATAATTATTGGGATCAGCCGTTGGGTAACAGCCGACACAAATCAATTTTTTTCAAATATCACTTCTTTCTAGAGAAATATCAGATCATGACAAGCTACAATTTGATGATTTAGTGACTGTTCTAAACAATTATAGAATTTTTACTCATCTTTAGTTCACAGTTGGTATAAAATAATTTTTACAAATATAACCTATTTTTAAACAGATCATGGTGTACCAATATTTAATATGTGGAAAGTATTTGAGGTAAAATTTAGTCTAACCGTTTTGTTCTTTAGTATTTACAGGTGCAAAATTGAAATACTCATCCTTGCCTAACAGTTGGTTCATAATCCTTTTTTGTATATTGTTTTTCTAGTTACTTTATGATTTATCGTCATTAACTTAAACGAAAAAAAAAGTATTTGTTAATATCTCATAGTCTGGCACGAGTCTGATTTGACATATGAAGAATCATTACGAAATATACAATTGGTTATTTATGGACCCTAAAATAAAACTTAAAACAAAGCTGAAATGCCTAAAAGTAGTGGGTTAATGGCTGAACAGTTTCATTGGTCAATGGTGATTTATAACCCAAACTTATTAACTTATGGCTGGTCAGGGATAAGTCGAAATTCTACTGGGGAATATAACAAAATTAGAATTTGTTTTTCGTATAAAATACTTAGTTTTTAATAGGAAAATTATTTCTTTTGGCCTGGGAATCCATACAACCAATAAAATTCTGAAAGCTTGATAAAAATCCAGTATTTTTTCATCAGAATATAATTTTTTTTTTTTTGTGACATTAAATTTATTTCATATAATAAGATTTGAAATTAATTAACTGAATACGTACCTATATCAATATAAGGAATAGTTGATTTATGAGACTTTTGCATAAATATGGGAGAGGAAATCGGTTATGTTTGTTGACATTTTCTCTTGTTTTCCTTTCACAAATCCAGAATCCTGTTTAAGCACGTACTTGAGCTCAATGTGAACTATTTTTTTTAAAAAATTCTTCATATAAGCAGCCAGAGTTGTATAGATTGGTAATAATGTATGCCACATGAATCGCCCAACCTTTCCAATGTTGGACACTTGATGGTCGGACATATCGTTTGGGTGATACTCGAGATACAAATTTTAAAGGCCATGTACCCAATGTTCATGTTTGTTCAAGTTCATGTTCACGCTGTTGTTGACCTTCCGCGTCAAAATGAATTTGATAGACTCATACATTTGACCAACATTTAGCTTCATACTGCATGACATATCTAACGTTCCGTAAGGTTATGTGTATAGTTTACTTTAGGTTATGTATTTAACCTATATTCATTATATTTTATTTATATTTTAACGATTTATAATTTAACATTAAAATATATTAATTAATTGTGAGAAATACATTCAAAATCTAATTTTTAATTAAGCATTTCACACGAAAATTAAACAAACGTGTGTGTCAAATGCATTTGGAAGAAACATTTAGCCCAGCATGTAGCAGATTACATGTTTTTAATCATCGTCAAATATTTGATTCAATTTCGGAGGTCAACATTTGAATTAAACAGTGAGAATTAAACATAATTATATGTGTTACATACACATTAGAATGAGTTAGCGGAAATTGATGGCAGGACGCAACGCAGCGCTACTGGCGAGATACGACTAACGCCAGTTAGAGTGCCCGAGACATAGTCTCTTGAGCCTCGCACGTGTCAGTTTTGCTTTTTACAATGTAAGATAGTAAATATTTTATGTAATTTTACGTTATTTTTAATGTTATGCCAGGGAATAGATGCAAACATGTATATACATTATGAAGGTATATAAAATGCAGTCTGAGAATTGTACCGCCAGAAAATACAGATGACAAACAAAATATAAGTATTCGTATTAAAAGAATAACTCAATTAATCCGTTTTCGTACGTGTATCTGTCAAATTAAATGGATACAAACGAATTGTTTGTTATTGTGTATCAGATACTACAAACTTTGACCATTTTAAATAAAAAATTAACATTTTTAGCATTCATAGAAGCTATTTAAAAAAATGAGCTAATAAGAAAAATGATTTTAAATCAAATACAACAGATAATTTAATTTATAATTATTTTTTTATATTTAGTTGTTTTTTCTATAGAACATTAAAAATTGGTTTTGAAAATGAGAAAAAATTAAATACAAAACATAAAAAACCATGTCAACTGAACTGAGAATCAAGGGAAAACATATGTGGCAATCACGTCACTCACGTCATGTTGCGTTTGACGTGCCAGATGCGTCTCAATATTATGCTTAATTCATTGAAATTGAACTGACAATTCTAAAAAATGTTTGTCATTATTTATTACTTGACTTTATTTTATTCGATTTTGATTTTCAATTTAAGTTTATACTTTTTGTTAGATGACTTTGTACGTACAAGATTCCATTTCTGAAGTAAGTTTTAAATTTATTTTATATACTTGACATGTAAGAGCATGACTCCACAATTAATGGAAAAATAGTTACAGTTTTGTGGTAGATACAATAGTGGAGATAGATTTTTTTGGGTATTAAATAGAAACCTTTTTGTTATGATGAATTTTATTTAAAGAAAAAATTGGCATTTATATTTTATTGAATCTGTAATGCCACTTAATTTAATTGTTAATCGTTTCTGGTTTTATCCCATTGTCGAAACTGTAATACTATACAAATAGGTGGCTAATATTAAAAAAAAAAAACCTTATTTTACTATATTCTTAAAAATTTACGTCATTAGATAAAAACAAATAATTAAAATCAATAAAAACAAATAAAATAACAGCCACAAACATGAACAATAAAAAATATAATTTAATAAAAGTGTATTCCAATCTTGCCAATCACACCTTCAAATAAGTGAAAATATTAAAAATATAAGCATAAAAATAATAATATTGATCAAAAATAAAATAACTATTTGTATAATATATAATAATTTTCATTCAATTCGCAACTCATTCGAACAAGCTGTTCCAGAGATATAGGTGTTATATATACATATATATATATATAAATATATATATATATATGTATATATATATATATATATATATATATATATATATATATATATAGATATATATATATATATATAGATAGATTAACATTTATTGATATTGATCAAGTGATCTATATGTAGCACGAAGATTACGTAATACAATATATATATATATATATATATATATAGGTGTTTTAGTTAATATGTCGATGAAATTTAATAATAAATATATATATATATATATATATATAAATCAATTGCTGTTCGTTAGTCACACTAAAACTCGAGAATGATTTGGGCTAATTTTGGTCTTGAAATATTCGTGAAAGTTCAGGGAAGGTTTAAACGGTGAGAAACATAAATAATAAGTAAAGGAAAATACTATAAACGACAATTTAATTTTCGAATAAAAAATGTTCCTAGCTGTGAAACATATTTTGTCTTTTTTTTTTCTCACATGTTACAAATCATCGTTTCCATAGAAACCTAAATCTAATTTTGAAATTAAAAATAAAACTTCTTTATCTCTTCTCACTAGCAGTATGATGAACTGTCAACTATAAAAAGTGTGCATATCGCATTGTACAAGTATTACCGGAATCATTCATGGTTCAGGAGGTACATACACCTTTCATCAAGTGTATGTGTACCACAGCAAAAATTATCGATTGAACGCGGTCCCGGGCGTACCCCAGCAAATACCAGAGAAAAACCGGATGAATATAATGTACCGGGTGCACACTAAATACCGGGAATCCGATAAGAAAGGATTTGAAATTCTTCCCCTAAGGGTTGAATTGCATCCGCATGTAAACGATGTAATATCATTTATTAAAGTGTGAAAAATAACACAGCAACGCGTAAACCGGGTGGGTATGCTTCAAAATATAAATTAATATCATAATTTATTCTGATATACCGCCGCTTCATTATTTAGTTATAGATAGTTGAGAATATGTTATTATATTAAGGAGATATTGATGTTGATTAGAAATAATTTATATAACAAAACAATGTTTACCCGGGTCAGCTATTCAAAATAGAATTTCTTTATCTCTTCTTTTCTATATAAGCAGCCAGAGTTCCTTATACGATTGGTAATAATGTATGCCACATGAGAACCAAAGCACAATATACACGAATTGTGGGTGCACGAGGTACCGGGTGTCCCACATCAAACACGAGTGTATATAAAAATATTTCGTGTCACGGGTATCCCACACCAAATAGTGGGTTACACATCAAATACCGGTCATCCCATAAGAAAAGATTTTCTGAAATTCTACCCCTAATGGGATGAAAAACAGAGGCTAACTTTGTATGGGACAACGGAATTCCTTCGACCAATCTGCTTCAAATTTTGCATGCAATCAATGTAATATCAATTGTCACCGCAACGTGTCCGAGTATGCTTTAAAATATATATTAATATCATTATTTATTCTAATTTGCCTTAGCTTTCAGTATTAAGAAATAGAGGAAAGTTGTTAAGAATATGTTATTATACTTAGAAAATGTTGAAGTTAATAAGAAATATGTGGCAAAACGACGTTTGCCGGGCCAGCTAGTAATGAAATAAAAATACAATACAAAGCTATATTTCTGGAATGATATTACACAGTTTGGGTTAAATTCAGATATAAGGCGAAAAAATGAATGAATTATTTAAGTTAAATTAAATTTCTTAATAGAGTAAATACGCTGGAAAAAACTTTGGAATATAGAAAAGTGGTGGAACTGCTCCAATTTTAAAAAGTCTTGTTTGTACCTGGCTTATAGATCATTAGGAATATTTATGACCACAAACATCTACAACACAATTTTCCCACACTTAATAGTAACAATAATTAAAAATAAGAAAAATCTGTACACGAAAATCGTCCGTAGAAAATTTGTAATTAAAAAATTTTGTCTCGAAAATTGTCTCTTTGGGACTTTTGAGGAAAAGCATGAGGATTATTTTAAATTACTTTTA
Source organism: Chrysopa pallens (assembly GCA_020423425.1). NCBI lineage: Eukaryota > Metazoa > Arthropoda > Insecta > Neuroptera > Chrysopidae > Chrysopa > Chrysopa pallens. The sequence continues at coordinate 65,445,672 of CM035592.1, forward strand.
GTCGAAATTTGTTAATACCTGATACTTAGAGGGGTGGTTTTATTAGAGTTGAAACAAATTTAATTTTTTTTTTATCCTTAAGTTTGTGGGTTGCGTCTCCTATCAAAGCCTTCCAAGGGCGATTTCTAAGGTGAAATTTGGAATTTCACAATTGAATTAAACAAATTTTTTATCACTATCACTTCTAGTACTGTTTTTCATGCTGAAACGAACCTTAGTTGCTGTTTGACTTTTGGATGACTCGTTAATCAACGACTCAGCGTTAATCAAATTTACGTCAACAGATAAAGACAATTTTCGAGGTGTGATTTAGAATTATAAAATTTTTTTGAATCACTGTCTCTTATAGGTATAATTTTATTGAGGTTTAAACAATTGTCAGTTGCTTTTTCACATAATATTCGTGGTAAGGGAACGAGGCGAATCTTTAAATTTAAAAAAAAAATTCTTATTCTTGACTCTTATAGGAGTGGTTTTAACGGGGTTCAAACGATTGTTAGTTGTTTTTAAATCTTAGCTATATAATCAGTTGCCCCAAAAATCCCCAGAGTCGATTTTCATGGTAAAATTTGTAATGATGTAGATGATTTTTTTATTGTTACTATTAAGGGTATGAAAACTATTCCAATTTTCTGGATTAGGCTAATTTGGTATTAATTTTCATATTGTGGCAGCTGTTCTACCACCCTTCGGTTTATTAAGTGATCTATATGTAGCACGAAGATTACGTAATACAATTTTTTCACGATTATCTTTTCCGACATCATCAAAAATAATAAACACTGTTAGTTGTTTTCTTCAATTGTCAATATGCTTTCTTAAAGTTTTAGCCACTATGAAGATGTTTTTCTGGAAATGAATCAGTCTCCTGTTTTTATAAATTCGTTCATTAAGAATTTATATTTCTTCATAAATTATCGATTTGTTTTCTTTATGTAATATAAATATTAAAATTGCATTATCTATATGGTAGTTATACCACTCAATTCATAGACATTTTTTTAGAAGGTTTTAAATATGTAATGACTCTATAGGTCAACTGTCTCATGGAATTATGACATTATATTCAGTTTTTTTGCTACATTTTTATATAATAATATGTACTGGGGATCAGTATAAATTAATGTATTTTATATAAAATCAATATTCCAACCTTTTATTTTTATACAGAAATATTAAAACAAGTAAATATAATAAACAGTGTTAATTGTTTAGATAGTCGAGATATGATTGAGTATCAATGTTTGAACTATTTATAATGAATAGGATGTATATATTAAAATATATATTGTATTCGTATATGTTAGCTAAATTTGATTTAAAATAGTGGGAAACCTAAGCATTTTACGAAAAAATGTTTTAAACAAAAGTTGTTTGCTATAAACAAAAAAAACATTTATATTTTAAAAAATTTTTCTACCTTTTATAGTTGACAAGTTGGGTTGAGGAAGCATTGGACCCAATTACATCGATTTTGCTTATTCTCGAAATTCAGTCTTTATGTCTAAAATACATCAAATTTGTTACGAAAAAAACAACTCAAACCTATTACGAAAAATATTTCGAGCAAAAGTTGTTTGTTTCAAAACAATAAACATTTTTTGTATTTGAACTTTTCTTCTATCTTTAATAGTTTAAAAGTTGGACCAAGAATTCATTAGACTCAATGGATCGATTTTGCTCATTCACAAAGTTTTCAAAATGTTTCGTAGATGCCATTATTTACGAGAAACAGCTATAATTATGCAAATAGCTCAAGGTACAGTTTTGAATAGGTTAAAGTTAATAAAATACGCAATTTTGCTTACTACAGATTCGCGACAACTTTGGAGAGTCACATAATTGTTTACGTAAAAACTAGTAATTGTTGAGTAAAATAAGATAACATTGTATAAGTAAGAGAAGTCAATTTCGTAAAACAAATTTCAAAATTTCTGAATTACATACAAATTAGCTTTTTTGTTGTTTTAAAAGGTTTCTTTTCTGAAAACCCATATATATATATATATATATATATATATATATATAAATATATATATATATATATATATATTTAATAGAAAAATTGAAATTTTATACAAGCAAAGGCAACGATTTGACAGTATCTTCATGAATTGTAATATTTAGTACTATATTTCTAACGTGAAATAAACTTTTTAACTTTGTGTTTCGTCATGGAAGTGTTAAGTTAAATAAAATATCTTCCAGTATTTATTTCTTTATAATTTCTGTTGGTAAAAAAAATAATCTACAAAAATAAAAAGTCGGCTAAACATGATTTTTTTCACCAACATTCGAGTTGTTCACTTGAAATTTAGTTACATTATTAATGTTTATCTTGTTTCTTAAGGTAGGGAAAAAAACTCCTATATACGTCATATATAAAAAAAGGCAGAAAAGAGTAAAATATAAGAAACCCTTTTATTTACTATTCATTAATTCATTAATTAAGAGAAGACAAGTTATATACATAAATAAAAAATAAATATAATATATTTCGTTTCGTTCTCGTAAACATATAAAATGTAACACTTTATTGGTAATTTCACTGTACATGAAATAGGAAGGTAATAGATTATAAAAAAAAAAGACCAAGAAATTAGAAGAAAACAATATATATATATATATATATATATATATATATATATATATATATATATATATATATATATATATATATATATATATATATATATATATATAAAATAACATGAGCTCGAAAGCAAAAGTAAAAGAGACACGTTCAAAGAATAAAAACTGAGAACGGTTTGTTGCTTGTTTAAAAAACATACGATCAGTTTTACTGATATGGTAGTTTTCCGTTGTACTGTATTAAAAGTTGACTACTATTATACAAAAACATAAGGGCTGTACAATGTTTGTAAGGGTCAACGCTTTCATAAATTATGCAGACTAGAAAATACAAAATATCTTGTTTGAGACGTTTTAAATCTAATTGCGTTCTAATCATACACAGCACTTTGTTATAATGCAAATTGTTTTACACAAAACTACTTAGTTATAAATTAAGAGTTGTTCTTTTTGGAAAGTTTTCCAAATTAAATTTCACTAAAAATCTGTTCTTACCTCAGCTTTTGGGTTGCTTGAATGAAAATTATATGATACGATTGAAGAAATGTGTAATTGTTAAATAAATATCGGATTGTTTTTTCAAATTTTAAAATCATACTCAATAACTTTTTACAACCGTTATACGTGTTTTTTAAAATTAACTTTGTTGATTCTGTTATAGGCCAGTCAAATATCTTATTGATATTCCTTTCTGCTCAATGTCTTAACATTGTAAACAACTATTACTTACTGCATTAGATATATTTTGAGATCATTCGGATAAGCAAAAAAAACTTGCATGTGCCAACAAATAGTACTTTTTTTATAAATTATATTCATCAATTTAAATCAATCTCGTATTAAGTAGTTTAAAATTTCATATGGCAATTCGAGTGACTTATAGTTAATTCAAACATCACACTTTCCTTTTAACAGATATAGGTCTGCCATATAATGCCAACTTCAATACTTTATTGGTTTGGAATATTGATAAAAGTATATTAAATTAATTATCTTGTGTCTATATCCGACATCCAGACACTAGTATTTTGAGACCTCTACAGCACTGCTTTGAAGAAAACCTTATATGTATATCAGTAACTCTTAATCAATGGGCCGCAATACGATTATAAAAAACAGTTTATGATTTAATCAAAATTCAATAGTAGTTACTTGAATCGATATTATCAATTCTCATTCGAATGAATATGAATTGTTGAACCCTGTTATTGAAAACTGATATATTCAATTTCGTAAAATGGCCTGTCGTTACTACGTGCATCGATACAGTGAACCAACTATGTAACTTTGAACACCAACAACTCTCACATGTACGACTCTACAACAAAATAACGCGCAAGTTTGGTGAAAAATAACGTGCTTTATGAAAAGAAATACAAATAAAAATTATATTTTTATTTTTTGATATCATTGTTGACATACACAGACATATATGTAATAGTGGTGAATGTTACCTGTGATGGCCATACCTTGCAAGTACGCTCCTCTTCCTTGGAAATTTTCAACTAAACTGGTCCTACTGTGTCTAGAAGCGATAAAAATAGTATTTATTTCATCGACCAGTCTTGCAAGTTTCGTTTGTGGCGATTTTCGGGTTTCGCTTAATTTGTTGAAAAATATTTATAAAAGACTTTCAGGGTGAATAATTCTGTAAGTATCTCGTTAAAATGAAATTTTTCCTAAAATAAACCGTAGACATAGCTAGTCTTCTAAGCGTTTAGCATTTTGGGTAATAAAATACTAATAATACGTACATTATTTAACTTGAGATTAATTTAGCAGTTATGGTGTCAAAATAATCTATATTAAAGTGGCTATTTACTTTTATTAGATGATAGAATGTATTTTTTATTGGCCGAACGAAATAAGTTCTATGTTACAACTACACACTTTTGTATTAAGTTGGCCTGATCTATCTATCTTGTTCCTCTGTAATTTTCGAACGCCTTATTCCATTTTTGGTAGAAACATTGATCACACGCAGGGTAAAATCACAGAACAAAGTTTGGTCTATATTAATACTAGACATTTTTGTATTTTGTTTGCCTAATCTATCTATCATTGTTCCGCTGTTATTTTCTAACATTTTGTTCCATTTTGACGATATTTTTAAACACACTCAGGGTAACAGCACTAAAAATAACAACATAATTATTTAAAAAAAAAATCAATTAATTCAATTTTCTATATACTTTAAATTTATTGACAGGTTTCCAACACGGGACCACTTGATTCGAATGCACTATATATATGTATATATATATATATATATATATATATATATATATATATATATATATATATATATATATATATATATATATATATATATATATATATATATATATATATAAACATACTATTTTCAATTTATTTAATATATATCTATAATATTTAAGTTATATTCAATTTTTCTGAGATAATATTTTGGATAATATCAGATATCTGTATTATATATTGTACTTACTTCTGAATTAAGTGTACAGTTCACAGAACTACTAATTATGTACATTCATCTTAAAATATTTATGTTTGATTGTAAATAGTAGGTACTGTGAACATAGTATACAATTTGATCGTTTTGTAGAAAATCTTTGGCTTACAAAATCCTACATCTTAAGGAACCTAGAATCAAATAAAATAAAATTGATGTTATCAGGAAGTGGGTATCAGTTTTATTTTAATTGAGATTATTTAACCACTCTAGCGTGCAGTTAAAATTAAACTAAAACCAGAACTAATACACACTCAACAAATGGCAGGATAATAGAAAACATATTGTGTAGCTCATACTCACGAGCTGTTTTGTACAAATCTTTGATAGTTTCATAGCGTACAAGTAATATACGAGTAGAAAAAATAATACTATTCAATTTATTAATGATTATTGATAACGCTTACAAATAATAAAAAAACCAAAATTTATGATCTGAGTTAATTGTTTAGATACTAGATATATGGTTAAATACCATTGTTTGAAATATGTTTAATCATAAGCATCCATAAATTATGGTAAATATCCAGTCTATACTAACTCTATATCTCCAGCTCCTAATTGTTTACTCTGTCGAACTTGTGATAAAAAGTAGATTACAAAACAGAGAACTAAGGATTTTGTATTTCATGTAGGAAACAAGTTCTTTCTATTATGAAGTTAGTAATTCCTCCTCGTTTACTTTAACTTCAACAATCACACGTAACAAATACATGATGTGTGAGGATGATTCAGTCCCCACTCTCACTCCCACCACTACTTCTACTGTAACATTACACTATATGTAGTATAACATCATCATCATAATAACATCGTCATCGTCATTATCAATGACAACACTGATCACAAATCTATTTTGTTTTTATTACTTTTTTTCCTCCATATATATTCGTCACATATCAATGTCATTCCTATATTTGTGGAAACGAATGAAATGTACATATTTAGTATTATGTAGATACAAAATTTGGATCAATATGACATATAATAATAAAAATTAAATTTAAATTCGAAATCCTCAAAATATATGGAAAGGGCTTTATTATATTCCCCGTATACCACGTATGATAATATAGTGTTTTTAGAGTAACATTTGTAAAGCTAGAAAATATGGTAGGCATTAACAAAATTTTAGTATAGGTGTTTGAAGAATCCCCAAAAATAGTTTTCATGTACCCACTCGTTCGTCCGGCCGTGTGTGTTATCAAGATAACCACTCATAAACAAAAGAAATAAAGAACTGAAACTTTTTGGTGAATGAACAAAATCAGCCAACTCGGTTCAATGAATTCATGACTCAACTTCTAAGCCATAAAAGATTTAAAGACAATTTTTTTTTTATTCAGGCTATTAACTTTAGTTAGTGAAATTTTTGCGTAAAATACTTTAATCGATTCGCTACAATTGAAGCTTGTAAAATTATAATTTATTATTTGAAACGAGTAAGTAACTTCTTTAAGTAAGTAAAATGTTTAATAAAATAACTATATACCAGAAAATTTAATTATTCGGGTAATTGTTTTCATGTAGAATGTAAAGTAAATTTCAAACAGTAATAGGGTTTCGTTAAAACTTGAAGCAGCAAAATAACAAGTATTTTTTAGCGCTAAGTTTTAAATCAAAATTATTATAAAACATTTATAAACAATTCTTGATTTAATAATTTATGAATAAAAATTAAAAAGTAAAATATTTTTCATAAACATTATCAAATATAAGAATATCATTAATATACTTAATACGTATAGTGATCATGTTTGAGATCGATTGCATGTGTTACATAAAAGTTATCTTAGTCATGTTAAAACATTTTGAAACAAAGTTAATTATTAAAACAAAAAAGTACACATGTTAAGTTGACTTATTTTTTGTTATTTACTATTAACGACAAATCATTACAATGAATATTCAGCCACCTTTGAGTGGCAAAATCGGATTCCCATTATTGAATAAAAACAAAATGTTACATTTTAATGTAGTTATTGTGTAACAATATGTAAAAAAAATAATCGAAGATACATTGGTAATTTTAAAGAAATGAAAATATGATTAATAATTTATTTAAATTAATTGATAATTGTTGAATCATAAAACAATCTTCTTGCACGATTCCCTTACATATTATATAATACTATTTAGGCTCAATGTTCAGTGGATTTATAAACGGTTAACAGTGATACTCAATCATATTGAGTTTTAAAACAATTAGAACTCTTAGTTGTTATCTTCACTTATTTGTACTTCCTTTTTCATATTATAGGAAATGGAAATAATATTTTCGGTTAAAATTTTCGATGTCGAAGTTTCACTAGAAATATATGTTCTGAAGAACCCTGGTTTCAAATAAGTATTTTATAGAAAATGGTCTGTCTGTGCAGATTAAGAAATATTCCAAATCAAAAACTTTAATTGAAACATTTTTTGAAGAAAATTAAAATAACTGTGGAAACTAAAACTATACACAATCCTTTTATTCACTTATTTATGAGTTTTTGTGTTATTAATTTTGCTTTCCGTTTGTTTCTTCAAAAAAATAAAGAAATATTTCCAGTTCAAGTATATAATAGTACATAAAATTATCTATGACGTGTCGCAGAAGATTTTTAATGTACCATTTTAAATATCAATCATATGCCTTTTAAGATTGGTTCAATTATTTTTTATTTATACTGTACAAGTGTATGGTTTTAACTACTACAATGTTCAGAAGGAAATTCTAAACAAACAAAATAAAAACTCATTATTATTATCTTACATTTCTATCTAATTTTTTCTTCTTTCCATTTCAATATAGAAAAAAACTAACTAAATTATTATTATGTGGAGTTGTTATTATTTTAACTTTAGTATTATACAATTAGTGTATATTTATATAGAATTTCTTCATACAAATTTGTATTTCAATTTCCTTTACTATTAGTATTAATAGAAAAATCTTTTATTGAAACATGCAATGAAGGGCGGTGTGGAGAGGATTGATACCATGGGGAATGACAAGCAGTCATTTCTCATTAAGAGCCTGAATTATCAAAAAAGTAAGTTTGACATGCATACAAATTTATTGGACTGCAAGGTGTACATAAAACATAACATAAATAAAAATTTTAAACAAAAAAAATTCGCCCTCAAAAAAATGAACTAAAAGGTAAAAAATAAATTTAAATTTATTCTTGTGACCAATAAATTTTTCGGTCGATGTCATCCTATCAAGGATAACATGGACAACGACTTCGATAGGAAATTTGTAACAAGGCACTATTTAAAATTATTTTTACTTTTTTTTCCTTTTTTTACTTTTTTTAATTATTTTTACTTTAGGCTGTTTTTTTTTTCAAACTTTTATTTATATATTTATGAATTTTGAATACAAGCAAGAAAAATTTTTCATTTGGAAGAAATGTAATCTCTAAAAATTGGTTTTGCCCTTCTCACTCCCTAGGAACAACAGATCCGGACCAAATTGAAATAGAACCAGCTTCCAAATAAAAATTAAAAATTTCGTGTTGCTAACTCAATTTAAATTCATAAAAACTTTGAAAATAAAGCTGCTGAAAACAAATTATACTGTTTTTAAAACCGACATATATAAACTGTATGAGAAGTTTATTAAATATATACTAAAGTTTGTAATGCTAGAAAATATATACTTTTTGTGTGGGTGTTTATAGAATGACCTAATTATTTCATTTCCGTTTGCCAATCATCAAAATAACCACCAAACTAAAATACAAAGCGCGCTGAAATTTTGAAATCGTATTCTAGACTGAATAATTTAGTTCTTGATGGAGTTAACGATCAACTGTCAATTGGGTTCGGTTAAATAATACAAATTCATGTACAAAAATGTAAATGTCTTCAAAACTTTTAATTAAATTTTCGTAAATCGCTTAAATTTTGCTAAAAAATATTGAAAAACAAATATATCTATAATAACTGCGCCGACAATTTGAAATTTGTGAATACTTATTTGTAAATGTTAAGCAATGTTAATTGTTATCTTCATACTTGTTCGTTCGTTCTGCATAATTGTTATCTTCAATCATGGTATCTACTTTAAAAGAACTTATCTTAAGATTTTCAGAAAGGAGATTTCTGCTTCAAAATTGAATTTCAAGATTACATCGGAATAAATTACTTATAATTCTAGAAAAATTTTATGAAAAAAGTTTTTCAATCAAAATTTTATGGAGTAATCCTGCAGGCAACCCAAGAATTGGTAACAAATTTCTCTCCCGTTCAAAAACTATAGGGGAATTTGTTGGAAAAATTTTATAATTATTAATGAGAATTCTAGGATTTTTCGAATAAATTTCGATTTTTTCCCCCAATTTCCTAGATCAAATTATTTTGTATTTTAAAAATACGTATTTCGACTACAAGGTAATCATCATCAGTATGAATAAGCTAGTTGTAATGATTCTCTGAGGAGATGTTACTCGTAGCTAATTTTTCGTGTGCAAACCGTCACCAAATTAGCAACGAGTAACATCTCTTCATAGAATCATTACAACTAGCTAATTCATACTGATGATGACTACTATGTAGTCGAAATACGTGTTTATAAAATACAAAATAATTTGATCTGGGAAATTGGGGGAAAAAATCGAAATTTATTGGAAAAATTTACCAAATCTCTCAAAAAAAAAAAAACTGCTTAAATTTTTATTAATGCTCATTAATCCTATCCCAAATTTTTGTTGAAAACTTGAGTTATTTGTGAGAACGTTGTGTAAAATTTCTAGTGAATTCTTATATGTTTGGAAAATTTTCTTACATGAAATCACATATTTTTAATGATTGAAAATTTTCCCAACATTACGAATCAAATGAAAATTTTACACAACATTCCCACAAGTAACATTGTTTAAAAATAATTTTATAATAATTTGTGTTCAATATAATACCTGTTTTTATGTTAAAGACGTTCTTAATTCACTTGTTCATTATTCTGCTCAGTACAAGATGAGAAAAGAATGCAATTAATAATTTGATTATCAATAAAAATATTTCGGTTTCTGAATTTCTTTTACATCAAACCACTAAGTACACATAAAAAAAAAAAAAAAAACGTTTTTAAATTCACGTGCATAAAGAATGGTTTAATACTCATTTTACAAAAGGAAAAACATTACTAAACACAGAGAAATGTTTTTTTTAACCAATTAACAATATTTATTTAAAATGCTTTTTTTGAATTGCTATGTGATGAAAAGCATTTTTATTTTAATTTTTTTATGGATGAAGTATTTCATAAAAATTTAATAATAAGGGTTTTCGTTTCATTAAAAATAATTATGAACAAGAATATTTATAATATGTTCTTTTTTTTTTAAATATTAATGTATAATGTTCTTAATATTTAATATAACTATCATTTACTATCTACACTGAGACCAAAATGAGAATTTTTTACAAAAACGCTGATTGATATATAATAAATGAATCAGATTATCATCAAAGAATCACTTTTAGTAGAAGATCACAAAGCGATCAGACATAACTTATTTTCACACAGATGAAACTTTAGGATCTCAGTTGCGTCTCGTGTACTTCTCGAATACCTGAGTATTTATATAATTCCTTGTGTGACACCTGGGAAGGTACAAGTTGAGACAGGTAACTAAAATAAAGAGTTATTTAACTTAAATTTACATAGCTGATTTTTATATATATTTCCTAGAATATTATACTAAATATACTAAATTAAGTATCAGACACTTTTTATGGACCAGGACTGTAGTCAGACGATGTAAATTTAAGTTAAATAAATCTCATTTTTAGTTACCTGTTTCACCTGGTATCTGCCCATGCGTTACACAACGAAATCTACAAATGCTCAGGTATTCAAAGTAGGCGAGATGCGACTGAGATCCTAAATTTTCATTTGTGTGAAAATAAGTTTTGTCTGATCGCTCTGGGATCTTACTCTATTTTGAATATTTCGATAAATTTTTTTCTGGTTATTTTTCACAATCTCTCATTTTTCAACTGATGTATAACCAATTTATTTTATTAATTAATGTTGACATATGACATATATTTATTATAACTAATGTTTCACAAAGTAAATTTCCACACCATAAAAAAATAAAATTGTTATATTAAAAATTTCTAAATTCGTTTTTCTTCCTTTTCTTTCATTCTTTAGCATCACAACAACGACAAGTAAGGAAATAAAATAAATAATCTGTTACCTCAAAAAATTTCCAGCACACCTTAATTTCATATCTCATTTATTTAGTGCAATATCTAGGTAGAATTACAAGCCTCTTTTGCCTCGGCTGTTTATTTAAATTTTTGTTTTTCAATCTTAAATCAGCCAACTTAATTTAAGTTGGCAAACCAAGCCACTACAAACACTATATTTTTGCCGTTTCTTTAATCAGAATCAAAAACATATTTTAATATTATCAAACCAGTGTTAAAGAATATTATCCTCTGTCACAGTTGCTGATTTTTATTGTATTCTGAATTGATCAAATATATTTCAGGTATTTGTTATCCTGGGTAAAAAAAGAGTAAATAATTTTCACTCTAAAACAACGGAATAATGTATAAAAGAAAAATTTTCTAACAGATAGAAAGTTTAATTAATCTTATTTCGACTTTGCAGAATTTTTTATTCTGCCTTTAAATAACTTTAAATTGTTTTCAAAAATACTGAAAATCATTTATCAAACTATGTAGTATGTTAAAAATAATAATGACATAACACATTTATATACCTACGCTTTAAATTATACTTTTCACATTTTGTTACTTTTTCACTTCACAACGAGACAACTTTGCTTTTTGTTGTCATCTGTATTTTTTCCTTGAGAGATATTTAATATGTCTATCCACGCGTTATCAATTTATTTTTTTAAATTTTTGTTAAATTTTATTCAAAAATAAATATATAGTAAAAAATTTGACAAGTTTACGTATTGTTTTTTTAGACTAGAGAATTTTTTGTTTTGTTTTTTATATTTAGTCTTTTAAAAAAGATGAAATTATTAAATTATTATTAATTTATATTTATGAGGTATTTCTAAGAATAGTTATGAACTTAATCCATCGTAATTGAAATTTACGGAATTTAACGTAGATATTGATAAAAAATGACTAAAGATGAACAAACTTCTATTAGAATAAATATGTCAAAGTTGCTACTAATTATGGAAATACGGAAGAAATAAATGTAGAAAAAAGTGTAAGAATATTTACTTTCACCGTATTATTCATTATCCACGAAGGAAATGTAACAAAAGAAGCCTTAGAGGCTGCGAATGTTAGTTGAAATATTAACGATAGAAGTTAATTAACTGTCTTAAGTATGCTCATAATACAATACCAATAGCTTCGAGTACAAAAGAACTTTAGCGCCTATAAGATTACAACTCCACTGCATGGAATCGCTTTGGTTTAAAAGTAAATTATGAAAAAACTGTCATCTTTATATTCAGTAACTGTCTGCATTAAGGCAGCACACATGTTATAAATCTAAGATACAAAAATCATTATAAAACAAGTGAATATAGTAACTTATTTGGATAAAACATAAGCCTCTAATAATGATCAGAAATTAAGTAACGTATCGCCATAGCCAAATGATATTTTCAAAAATTAAAAACAATTTTTAAGAACCGTAAATTGAATTTTAAACACCGGTTTAAAATATAAAAATTATATGTGAGGTCTTCTCTTCTGTATTCGTGGGTTTTAAAAACTCAAATATTAAAAAGTTATCAGCTTTCAAACGAAGTGTATTCGGAGAATGTTGAAAATGAAATGGACCGAACGTTTTACTACTCAGGCAGTGTTCCTTTGCATTAGTTATAAACGGCAGTTAATAAAAATATTTAAAAGACATAGTGTTAAGTAATTCGGTTATATTTTTCGAAACAATATTTATATGCTTCTAAAGCTTCTTATTTGTGGAAAATTAAAATGTTGACCGCCAAGAGGCAGAAAAAGAATAATTTTGTTACCTGGGTTAATTTTCTTATCTAAGAAAATTTAGGCAATTTCCAAATACAATCTTGGTTAATTCACCTGCACATCTCAGCACGCATAATCATCGTTGAATATCAATCTGTATTAATTATATTGATACTGCATGATATATCATGCAAATCCCACTTTTATTTGAAACTTTTTATGAATAAAATACAATACTATTCATCATATTATAGTTGTTCATTTACATAGTATTTTTAAAACTAAAGATTACTACAGAGATTCAAACTATTGAACTGCATATCAAAAAATTATTATGAAAAATATGAAAATATTTTAAGTTATGGAACGCTGGTTATTTGTTTATAGATATATTAATGGTAGGCAATTAAAAAGTGAAGTTTTCCACGCTTATATTATTCCGATTCTAACCCACGGACTCTAGCACTCATAGCGCGCCAATAGAAAAAATTGATTGTCAAGTAGTATTGAGCAGCACATTCTGAATATTATCTAAATCAAAATATTCAATGCACGTCATAAAACAAAAGCTTTAGGCGTTACGGTTAGTATACGGACTCTGAAATGACTCTGAGCGAGTAACGTAATTCGACAGTTATCGGATCGTTGGGCTAAATGCTGCACAGTCGTTGAAAACACGACTTGGCTGTTTTTTTGGATAATAGCTGAACGAGATTAACCAGATCGGTGCAAGATAGATCCAAATGATCTGAAATGGGTAGGGGAACCTTTTTTCATTTATTGGCACAAAATTATGCTTTATTATTATTATAATGACAAGCAAAACAATTACAAGAGTCGTTCGTTGTCATGAATACTGAATACTTGAATCTTGCCCAAATAATGTAATCATTTTGAAAAGTACTTAAGATCCGAAATTATTTTATAACCAGGCGACCTACAATTGTTTTCAACATCTTTTAGAATTATTTTATAATTAAAATTAAGCTGTAATAGAATATGTTTGTTTTATATATTCAAAAATACAAATAAATTTATAAAAATAATTTAATAAAAAATTTTTTTGATCATTTAATCATAATATTACGAATTTGTGTAGTGTAGAAACGAATGTAAAAAAAAAATTATGGGAAACAAAAACCAATTTTATTTTCTTTATATTTGTTTAACAAAATAATAATACAAAGGGAAATATATTAAACAAAGGATATAAAATTTAAAAAAAAAAAAAAGAAGAAAGAATCGAAGTAATAAAAACAGGAATGTGTGCTAGCTACACGTTTAAAATCAAACAAAGCAATTTTCTTCAGTTCATTCGTTGAAATAAACTTGGAAATGATTAAATATTAATGTTATGTCAATGAGATGATTTAATGTTTATTTTATTATATAACTGTAACCAATCAATTGATTTACTTTGAGATTGAGCTTCAACAGAAATAAAGAAAATAAAGAGAGAGATAAATTTTATCACAGATTCTACATGGCGTGTGTATCTTTATTTTAGTGATTTCTGTATAATTTTTGAATATTCCTTTACATTTTTGGAAACCAAAAAATTCATACTATTTTCAACAACAAAATGTTTTTGGTTTTTTCCTTATTAAATTAACAAAACAAAAACTTTATCATTATTTTCGTACTTAAAAAATAAAACAAAAATTTCTAGATTTTTCAATGGCAATTTTACGGACGATTTTCATAGGTAACTCTAGTTGCTTAAAGTTTTTCTTTTTTCTTACATTGTTATGCTAGATGTTTGTTTCATCGAAAATTGATAAGTGATAAGAAATACGCTACACATATAAATAATTTTTTTAAATTTATTTTGGATAAATATAAAAAATAAATTAAATTTAAATGAATTCAGTACGATGCGAACCATGGTTTGTTCTAATTCAATGGCAAATCTGCCATGGCAATAGCAAAAACGTGCCAAATTTCAATATGGTTGACTTAACTTATACTGGAGATTTTTAATTTTCTTTTTCGTTAAAAGTTGTTTTTATATTTTGTAACAAGTTACAAAAAAAAAAAAAAATATATATATATATATATATATATATATATATATATATATATATATATATATATATATATATATATATATATATATATATATATATATATATATATATATTTGCGAGGAAAAGGAAACTTCGCTTGGAAAAAGAACATATATTATAAAATTATTATTTTTATCGTTAATAAAAAAAAACTGAAAAAATCTCCCGAAGAAGCCGATTAATGCATATTTAAAAACGGAATATTTTTTCGTTTGTCTATCTTAAATTTTTACTTGGAAACGGAACATTTTTCGATAGACTCACTAATGTTAACAAATGCTAATTGTTGTCTATTTTGCATGAATCATTTAAATCTCTTATACCTTAAAGTGAGAGAGAAACCGTAAAAATAGAGTAAAACTTGACATGGCAACATTTCCTGAATCCTGAATCGTTGAGTTATTCTAATTCCAGTGACAGAAAGCCGTCTACGATTTTGCCTATACTCATGTACCTCCAGTTTCTCCTCTATTATTTGGTGTTTTATTTTAAGACTTGCAAACTATAACTTTTTTTTGGTACGATAAAGTGTACTAGAATAGTTTTGATAACTTGGTGAGGTGTTTGATATATTTTGTAATATGATAGTAAATATAAATAACACATTCCAATTCGATAGAATACAATTACATAATCATAAACTTTGCCAAATACATTGTGTATACGTAACTAGTACATAAAATATTTTAACACTTTGTATGTTATATCGAGAAGACTTTCTATAACTGTGAATGAAACAGGTAGACCTCAGTCACGAAGTATAAACTTTTACATGTAAAGTACATTTCAATATTATATTGAATTCGATCGTGTTGTTCTGTATACAGCACTAGGTAGGAAGCCAACCAACATTGGTGTCTTTTGTATTTCTAATGAAATTAAATTATCAACTCGAAAAACTCTTCTCTCATCTCGTTTTCCCAATACCTGCAACGTTTTCTCTGCATCTATTTCCCACTATTGATTCATTTTATATTACATATATACATATTATTTTATTCTATATGTATATATAATATAACAATTCTAGACTAGAAAAGAAAATTTTTGTTTTTTTAATACTTTTTAATTTTCATTTGGAAATATATATGTATTATGTGGAGTCGTTTTTAATAAAACTTTAAAGCTTACGACAAACTTTTCTATGTTATAATATATGATAAAAATGGTTCATTTTACTTTTTGTACCATTTTTACTTCTGTTAACTTCCATATATAAAGAGACTTTTTTCAATTTACAATACCATTTACAAAGTTTGTTGACTAGCTTCTTTGTATGTACTTGAATGGCCTGTCCCAGTTCGTTTTAAATATTTCGAGCTAATAATTAATTCTTTTATGTTTGTTTGATGTTCTTTAAGTGAGTTTCTTATTCAATAATTTATCAAGTAATTGTTCTGCGCAAACACCGGACCGAGTATAGTAAGTGTCCTATGGTCACACTAAGTTTGGAAACTTTAATTTAAAAAAAAAATTCATCGGATACCTTGTAGTATTGCCTTGCAATTTATTATTCAATTGAACACTTATTTCCTATTTTTGTAAAATATTTGTAGTTTTTTATGGCAGTCAAAATGGTTTCTTGTGTACTGCAATCTAGATACATATAACCATCTCCCAGTACACAGTGAACCATGCTATAAATAAAACTCATAAAACATATTTTTTAATCTTTTTAAATAACAAACCTTAAGTACTTGGAGGAGTATCTTAAAACATATAATTCTTAAAATAACAACAGGAAGATGTGATTATCCACTTTCACAATTAATAACGTAATTAATGCATGACGTTTTGTTCACACAGCTTGTTAGAAAAAAAAATTGATTCCTTTTGAGGCTAAACTTTGTGGGTGAATCATGTTTTAGTTATTATTTAGTCTCTATTGAAGCTTTTGTTTATAAACTAAGATGCAGGTTTAAGGCGATGAACGAACCAGCAATAGCGCTTATGTTTAAGTTCTATACGTTAGGGATTTTCGTTTTATGGTCAATTGCTATCTTAAAGACTAACTTTTTCCACGCTTTTCCTGTTAAAATATATAAAATAAATCATAATATAGAAATGTACAATTCTTTCCAATTAACGTGTGTTTCTGGAAGAAATTACACTGCGCTTGTAGTGTAACCTCAGTCTGAATTGACATTAGGATTCTCTATCATTTGACAACTTATCTTATTTAATTTTCAGCTTTAATATAGTGTAGAGCTGCAACCATCACTTCAACAGTATGTAAACTAGCGATTCACTATGTACTTCTTGCTCATGACTAACTGTTGGACATAAGGGACATGTTTAAAAAATAATTTGACATTTTTATAGTATGCATAAGGAACAGGCATAAAAATTATCAAAATAATTTCTATAAAGTTTTTTTTTTTTTAATGCATACTATTTGGCTGTTCGTTTAAACTTACGCATGTTTTGTTACTACTCTGGACACAATTTAATAGAAAATCTATTTTACTGGACGAGTGCTCGATCCAGTACTCTCTAATGAACAGGTAGTATAAAATTTCACAGAATCATTTTTTACTATCAATTGAACGTCGGATTACTTGCAATTGTCTAAATTACTTTCTTCTTTTCGAATAAACTTAACAACCCTACAGAAAAAAGGAATAGATCCAAAAATTAAAAGATGAAAATGATCGAAACTAGTTCCACGATTTTTAATGATATTATTTGACTGATTATTTGAATGAGTGCACAAAATCATCATTAAATTCTAGTGTAGTTTGTTCTATTTATAGTTTCATTTTTTTAAATGTATTTAAATAAAGAAGCTGCATACAGAGGTTTTGAGAGTCATCCAAAAGCTTTTTTTTTTTGTTAGTTGAATTTGACTGCTTGGAAAGTTTAAAAAACGTTGATGAATTAAATTCTTGTGAGACATTGGATTAATCATATATTTATTTCTTTTATGTTTTTGTTTCAAAACATCATTTCGTAACCATTTATTTTGGTTGAGAGTAAACGTTTTATCATGATCGTTTCGTGTTTAAAAAATAGCTGTAATAGGCGCGGTAACTGCCATCGCTTATATGTTCGAGAAACAAATATAAAAAAAAAATTTTTTCTAAACTACATTAAATTGAAACTCAAATACCGAATATATTAATAAAACTGTTTATATTAATCTCAAATTTGAACAAACTGGATTTTAAACAACGAAAAGTTCGTAATTAATTTTAAAATAATTGTATGAATACAAATTTCTTTGGTAAGTTTCAACTATGTAAGCAAATCTAGTAATATTATTTTGTGTATCTCTCTATGTCTTAATTTCCCAATTATTTGACAAGCACATAGAGTTCATCTTTGATGAAAAGTACCCAGTATATATACAAATTACTGTGAACCAAAATTCGAAATTTTTAAAAAATTGAGTTTATTTATCTAAAAAACCTGAAAGGAAATAAGGTTGTCTTTGAGTGCACATACTATGGATATTAGAGCAAAGATTTAATCCATCTGCAAGGACACCGCACTTCTAATGCTCAATTATTTAAGATAAATGTCAAAGGCACGATTAATTTTTTTCGCTTATTAGAGTTTTAATTTGGTACTTACAAAATTTCTTAAAATCGGTTAAAAGTCACAATGAGTCAAGAAACAAATAAACCTTTTTTAATAACTTTGTTTTTATAGCCGAAACAAAAGCGAGCAGAAATCAAATTAAAAGAAATTTTTGTAAGTATTTTGTAAGTAACTTCACATACGACGTTAACTTTATAATAAATGTATAATGTATGGTGTTAATATACTTACGGGAATTAGTGAACGTAATTCCGTGATATACAAGTGCCTAGATCAGTATTAAAATAATTGTTAAGTTTTATTTTATGTATTGATTTTATCAATCGTATTTTCATATTAAATTCAAAAAAATGTAAAACAAAATGTAAAATAAAAATTTATATTCAAATGAATATAAATCATATTTATATTCTAAAAAGTAATTCAAAGGATTTGCTTTAAATAGCATCATATTTGGTTATTGTATAACTTTTTCGAAAATTCATTGTATAACTTTAGAGGTCATAATTATTTTTTAAAATAAATAAAAAAATATTGTTACCGAAATCAAGCAATAAAATCTAATATTTCCTTATTTTTATTTAGATTAGAATTTTTATTTAAAAAATAATTATTTCATTTAAATAAATCAACAAAAACGAAGTTTTCATACTAATTCTTTGTGACTTTAAGCTCCCGTAATAATCAACGTACTTAAAAACTTACACGTTCATCCGGGAGTGTTCAATTTTTCATACAAAATAGCTTATTAAAATTTAATTAATGATATTTTTAAAAATAAAAATCTATTCCGTTATAACCTCGTAGCAATTGATGATATTTACCGATTCAATTAATATAATATATTCAAATAATTAAACCTCATTTTAAAGGGAGAGTTGGAAATAATTACGTTTTATTTTCCGTAATTACGGGAAAACCTCGCAATTAGTTTCAGCATTGTTGATTCAAGAACATAATTACTGGAATGATAAAGAAGACGTTATTATATAGTAAATGAGTTCAAAGTAATTGAAATAGCTTTAAAACACTTCGTTTATTCATTCCAATCAATATTTTATCAGATTTAAATATGATAAATCTACTTGTAATTTTTTAAAATCCTTAACAATACAGCACTATACACAATACACTCATTAACAACATTTATACAATATTGCGAGTTATATTATTCGATTTTTCTTGTCCGAATATTAACTCTAAGGATTGTAATATTGTTACAAATTACAAATTTATTTACTGATTCTTATTTTTCGATGAAAAGTAAAAACTGGTGTAATTATATATTATGTCGGAATAACGTACATTTACCTAACTTCTCGACACAAACTATACCCTCTGTTAGTGTCTTATCTTGCTTTAATTTTCTATTCAACCATCTATCTACTCATTCTTTGTCTTAAAACAGGACTTACTGCACAAAGCACGAACTTTATTAAAATATACATAAAATAGTAACAAGCATCCACAAAAATAGATAATATTTAAAGGTTAATTTTGCTTCGTACTCTCTTCCGTTAATGCTCAAAACGGTCCATTCTTAAATTACTAGATATTATACCCCTAATAGTGTGGTTATAGTTGATTTTATAGATAAAAATTTCTAAACAAAAAAAAAACCATAAATTTTATTTTATTGCAAAAAATTGGAATTATACAGCGAGACTAAGGGATAACGGTTAATACACGTTTATATACAAACAATAGATGGACTGTAATTAATAATTTCAAATCTACTTTTGTAATTAATCAGCAGACATGTTTATTACTAGTTTTTTTTTAAACATTATTTACACAATGAAAATACACTGTTATAATTTTTTTATTTATTTTTTTGTAATAATACAATAATTTTTGTTTGTAATAATATAATTTTATACTATATTTTCCATGATATGTGTATATTTATTATTCAGAAAATAATTCTATAAACAATATTCAAACAAATAAACCTGTTATGAAAAATTACATTCCCAGAAAAAAAGCAAAATATGCACATTTAATGCGCAATTTATTATTATGAATATAATATGGTACAATTGTTTAGGGTTTTATATGTATACATTTCATTATAGCATAAATGTTGATTTACTTCAAACGAAACTATTCATTCATGTGAATGGTTGAATGCTTCAATTATTATACACACACCTTCTAGTTTTTGTTGCGCTGTTAAATTTCGATTTTTGTACCAATTTCCTAGATAAAAATTTTTTTTCTATTTTATAAATACGTATTTTGACTACAAAGAAGTCATCATCAGCATGAATAAGCTAGTCGCAATGATTCTCCGAGGATATTTTTCTCGTTGCCAATTTGGAGACGGTTTGCACGGTTTGTTTTTGTATTTATAAAAGAGAAAATAAAACTAGGACATAGGGGTACAAAATCGAAATTTATTCCAAAAATCCTAGAGTTCTCTCTGATACTATTCATAACATTGTTAATTGTTTAGATAAACTACACATGCATGAATAACAATATATAAAATTTGTATAATATTTTACTTGCTGAAATATATAAATATTTTTGTTAGATATATTGTGATAAATCCGTTCTTGTCTATTTGGAATTCATATTCACAAATTTTAAAGAATATTTTTATGTAGTTGTCCACCGGAATCAGTTGAACAATAGCCTTATGAGGGACATTGCGACTTCAGCTTAGCAACCCAGTGGAAAGAGTGGTTTTGGGATTCTAAATAAAAGGTATATTATTCACAAAAAGAAAAAATGGTTTTTCTGGAAATATGGCCAGTTATTGTCCATTCTTGAAGAAAACGGTTCATTTTTTATTTTGGTCATGGCAAACTTTTCGTTGAACTAGATGTTACCGATCGATCAATCATATTTTTCAATCAATACCAATAAATTTCAATTTTTCTTTGTTTGAGATAAACTGTATTATTTTGCGTATTTTAGTTTAAAGCTGCGCTCTAGCATCAAATTTTGAATACATTTTTCAATATAAAGGATTGCATTCTTTAAGAATTTTA